>OY294019.1:9670626-10219700 GCA_958510785.1 Exephanes ischioxanthus | reverse complement strand
GAATGGCAAATAATTTCTGCGATTTTGTCATTTTGTAATTCTAATCGATTCTCTTTTTTTTTATATCTCTATTCAGGTGGCTCCGAACCACCCGAAAACAAGTTAACTATTTATAATTCATACACGACACATGGATGCGGTAGGTACCTCAAACATAAGATTTTCCTTTCTCAGTCCATAAGGCGTTTCCGTTTATATACGTTTTATGCGAAAAACGAACGGCGGCAGTCTACGAAGCGATCTTCCGATTCATCCTGAATCTGGTGCCTGGGTTAGAAAGAGACTTAAGAACGGTGATTTGCGATTTTGAGAAAGCCCTCATTTCTACAATCCGGCGCGTTCTGCCACAAGTATCCATACGAGGTTGTTGGTTTAATTTTTGTAGAGTGAGTCGCTTTCGAATAATTAGAAAAATGCATGCCCACCGCAAAATTTTCGTGATATATTGCTTACAGACAATATTCAGGAATTGGAAGCGCTTCGTTAATCGACGAGCCCCGAAGGATGTCCTGTGGATGATGATGTGCTTGCCGCTCGGGCCTTTAGAAAGATTCGATGAAGCTCTGGAAGTAGTGACACGTGTTGCAGATGGCATTGCGGTCGAATTTCCGGGGATTCTTCGACTACTTCATTACTTTCGGAGACAGTGGGTACCTCTCATAGATGTGATATCAGTGGGGAGAACACAGGTTCGAACGAACAATATTTGTGAAACGTTCAATCGCCACATCGTTGGACGACTGGGAGGCTGCCACCCCAACATTTGGAGTTTCCTCGGTATGCATGTGTTCGATCACATACAATGAATATTTTTTTTAATTCTGATATTTAATACGTACAATGATTTGGTGTATGTTACAGATAAACTGAAAAAGCTCATCGCCGGCCATAATGTGGACTGGCTTCGTCTTCATCGGGGACATCGACTCAGACGAGGGCGAAGGAGGCAACAGGCTGAAGAAGATGCGCGTCTTAATATTTAAATATGATGTTATTCTTAACAATCTTCAAATGTTGTTTGTTGACTTAACGTACATACAAACTCCAGGAAAAGATTATAAAATTCTGTTTAGCTTTAAAGATACTCATTTTTCAGGTAGGGGAGACCAGCGTGCCGAAATCGAGGAGCTTCCCGATCAAGCAGTCTTGCTTAATGTTGACGTTGAAGCGGCTCCGGTGGTAAGAGCTTTGACGTTTTCGCCGACTCTTCGAACTTTGAGTCATCGACCCCGCCCTCGGACTCGAGACGTTTTACCCATTTTTCGAACTCGGTTTTTTTGTTATAATTTTCAACTTTGACTGTTCGACGATTCTTTGGACTTTGGCTTTCGATGACTCATCGTTGGAACTTTGACACGTTTCCGACCACTTTCCGATTTCGACTTTTCAGCCATTTTGTGAACTTGGTATTTTTGGCCATTTCGAACTTGGACTCTCGGACGACTGTGTAGCACCGGAAGCCACGGCTACCGGAAGCTACCGCTACCAACGGGGGGGGGGGGGGGGGGGTTGGTTCACGGAAGTACCGTTTCTTCGCTCTTACCCACCGAGGGTTTTTTCCGCTCGGAGACGACAACTTTGACGCCTTTGCCTTTCATGATATTCGGACACGCCTTTTGACTTTTCGAACTTTGACTTTGTCGCGATTTTTTACAAATCCTTACCCAAAGAAGATAAGCCCCGACGAGCCAGACCCAAAAACAGGGAGAGAGAGAGAGAGAGAGTTATAAAAAAAACCGAACCCAAAAAATGAGAGACGTATCGATATTTTTGTCACTGTACGGCAGAATTTGCTAATTTTTTCTAAAGCGGGGAATCTATCGATATTTTTTCACTATGGCGGTGAATATCTATGTTTTTTCACTACGGCGGTGGATATGTATGTTTATTTTTCTAAAGCGGGGAATCCATCGATATTTTTTCACTACGGCGGTGAATATGTATGTTTATTTTTCTAAAGCGGGGAATCCATCGATATTTTTTTACAATAGCGGGGAGAAAGACGTACAAGTTGAAAATGAACATACGAATCTCTACCCAAAGACGAAACAAGCGCTAAAAAACCTGACCCAAAAATCGAGAGAGTTTTAAAAAAAAACCTGACCCAAAAATCGAGAGAGTTTTTAAAAAAAAAACCAGACCCAAAAATCGAGAGAGTTTTAAAAAAAAACCTGACCGAAAAATCGAGAGAGTTTAAAAAAAAACCAATCCCAAAAATCGAGAGAGTTTTAAAAAAAAAACCTAACCCAAAAATCGAGAGAGTTTAAAAAAAAAACCAATCCCAAAAATCGAGAGAGTTTTAAAAAAAAAACCAGACCCAAAAATCGAGAGAGTTTAAAAAAAAAACCAGACCCAAAAATCGAGAGAGTTTAAAAAAAAACCTGACCCAAAAATCGAGAGAGTTTAAAAAAAAAACCAGACCCAAAAATCGAGAGAGTTTAAAAAAAAAAACCTGACCCAAAAATCGAGAGAGTTTAAAAAAAAACCAATCCCAAAAATCGAGCGAGTTTAAAAAAAAAAACCTGACCCAAAAATCGAGAGAGTTTAAAAAAAAAACCTGACCCAAAAATCGAGAGAGTTTTAAAAAAAAACCAGACCCAAAAATCGAGAGAGTTTAAAAAAAAAACCAGACCCAAAAATCGAGAGAGTTTAAAAAAAAAACCTGACCCAAAAATCGAGAGAGTTTTAAAAAAAAACCAGACCCAAAAATCGAGAGAGTTAAAAAAAAAAAACCTGACCCAAAAATCGAGCGAGTTTAAAAAAAAAACCAGACCCAAAAATCGAGTTTTTTGTGTCTTTTGACCTTGTCTTTCCATCGAGACCATTCCCATGTCCACCGGAAGCGACCGCTACCGGAAGGTACCGCTACTAGCGGGGGCGGGGCGCGGACGGGGGGGGGTTGGGGGGGGGGCGGAGCCCCCCCCGAGACGTCATAGAAATACTATTCTCGAGTGACTTTCGGTCTTTCGTCACGGATGACTCTTACCCACCGCGCGACGCCTTTGACGCCTTTCATCTCTCGCCTTTCACGATACTCGGACACACGCCTTTCGACTCTGCGACTCGTAGCCACTTTCGAGTCGATTCGATAAATTTTTCGACTCGGTACCTCGAGCGAATTTCGTGTAATTCAAGCTATCCGGACTTTTGGATCTTCGTTGACTCGGCACCTCTTTGACTTTCGGCCTTTTTCCATGTCGAGACGTTCTCGGACGTTGCGCGACTGTGACGATGGGTTTTTGGGTAGTTTCGCGATATTCGGACACTCGTGGCCTTTGCGATTTCATGACTCTTTAGCATTTTTGACGTCTCAACGTTCCCGGACTTTGACGATCTCGACGACTCAATCGTCCGAACTCTCGAACGAGATTATACTTTGGACCGATTCGGGATTTTAGACGTTCGTTGAATATGTATGTTGTTTTTCCTAAAGCGGATAACGTATCGATATTTTCCACTGTAGCGGTGAATATGTATGTTTTTTCTTTCCAAAGCGGGGAATCTATCGATATTTTTTCACTGCGGCGGTCGATACGTATGTTTTCTTTTTTTTTTCTAAAGCGGGGAATCCATCGATATTTTTTCACTACAGCGGTGAATATGTATCTTGTTTTTTTCTAAAGCGGGGAATCTATCGATATTTTTTCACTATGGCGGTGAATACGTATGTTTATTTTTCTAAAGCGGGGAATCTATCGATATTTTTTCACTTCAGCGGTGAATACGTATGTTTTTTTTTTTTTTTTCTAAAGCGGGGAATCTATCGATATTTTGTCACTATAGCGGTGAATATCTATGTTTTTTCACTATGGCTGTGAATACGTATGTTTTTTTTTTTTTTTTTTTCTAAAGCGGGGAATCTATCGATATTTTGTCACTATAGCGGTGAATATGTATGTTTTTTCACTATGGCTGTGAATATGTATGTTTTTTTTTTTTTTTTTTTTCTAAAGCGGAGAGGATATCGATATTTTGTTCACCACATCGGTGAATATGTATGTTTTTTCAACTACAGCGGAGAACGTATCGATATTTTTTTACAATAGCGGGGAGAAAGACGTACAAGCTGAAAATGAACATACGAATCTCTACCCAAAGACGAAACAAGCGCTAAAAAACCTGACCCAAAAAAAGAGAGAGTTCTAAAAAAAACCTGACCCAAAAAAAGAGAGAGTTCTAAAAAAAAACCAGACCCAAAAAAAGAGCGAGTTATTAAAAAAAACCTGACCCAAAAAAAGAGAGAGTTCTAAAAAAAAAACCAGACCCAAAAAAAGAGAGAGTTATAAAAAAAATCCAGACCCAAAAAAAGAG
This sequence comes from Exephanes ischioxanthus, assembly GCA_958510785.1. Lineage (NCBI taxonomy): Eukaryota > Metazoa > Arthropoda > Insecta > Hymenoptera > Ichneumonidae > Exephanes > Exephanes ischioxanthus. Next base: position 10,215,389 of record OY294019.1, on the reverse strand, counting down.
CGACTTTGAACGAAAAACAAGCCCCAAAAAAACCTGACCCAAAAAAAGAGAGAGTTCTAAAAAAAAACCAGACCCAAAAAAAGAGAGAGTTATAAAAAAAATCCAGACCCAAAAAAAGAGCGACTTTGAACGAAAAACAAGCCCCAAAAAAACCTGACCCAAAAAAAGAGAGACTCGGAAGAAAAAACCTGACCCAAAAAAGGGGCGACTCTTAGAAAAAACGAGCCCTAACGAAAACCTGACCCAAAAAAAGAGAGACAAAAGAGAGCAATCGGTTCGCTCCCCGCTTTGGAAAGAAACGTCTCGCGATTTATGGCCAAGGAACGTGATTTTCAGAGGAGGAGGAAGCAGCGGAGAACAGATATATATATTTTTCTTAATTACAGCGGGGAACGCGTACTTTTTTGTGCAACTACAGCGGAGAATGTCTCGAGTTTTTAAAAACTATATAGCGGAGAATATCTACGTTTTTGTAACTACAGGGGAGGATGGAGGAGAGTCTTCCTTCCTTCCTTCCTCCTGCTTTTGGGTCTGGCTTTTTTTTTTTGATCCATCCTCCTTTTTTGGGTTTGGGTTTTTTTTAAACTCTTCCTCCTGCTTTTGGCTCTGGTTTTTTTTACATCCACCCTCCTTTTTTGGGTCTGGCTTTTTTTTGATCAATCCTCCTTTTTTGGGTCTGGTTTTTTTTACATCCACCCTCCTTTTTTGGGTCTGGTTTTTTTTTACATCCACCCTCCTTTTTTGGGTCTGGCTTTTTTTTTATCAATCCTCCTTTTTTGGGTCTCGTTTTTTTTTATCAATCCTCCTGCTTTTGGGTCTGGTTTTTTTTACATCCACCCTCCTTTTTTGGGTCTGGCTTTTTTTTGATCAATCCTCCTTTTTTGGGTCTGGTTTTTTTTACATCCACCCTCCTTTTTTGGGTCTGGTTTTTTTTACATCCACCCTCCTTTTTTGGGTCTGGCTTTTTTTTACATCCACCCTCCTTTTTTGGGTCTCGTTTTTTTTTATCAATCCTCCTGCTTTTGGGTCTGGTTTTTTTTACATCCACCCTCCTTTTTTGGGTCTGGCTTTTTTTTGATCAATCCTCCTTTTTTGGGTCTCGTTTTTTTTTTATCAATCCTCCTGCTTTTGGGTCTGGTTTTTTTTACATCCACCCTCCTTTTTTGGGTCTGGCTTTTTTTTGATCAATCCTCCTTTTTTGGGTCTGGTTTTTTTTACATCCACCCTCCTTTTTTGGGTCTGGTTTTTTTTACATCCACCCTCCTTTTTTGGGTCTGGCTTTTTTTTACATCCACCCTCCTTTTTTGGGTCTGGCTTTTTTTTCATCCACCCTCCTTTTTTGGGTCTGGCTTTTTTTTTGATCCATCCTCCTTTTTTGGGTCTGGCTTTTCAGCGCTTATTTTCTTACACGCTCGCTTTTTTTGGGTTAGGTTTTTGGCGCTTATCCCGTCTTTGCGAGCTGATTTTGAAATCGTACGCTCCGCGTGCGAACCCTCGATGCATTACCCGCTTTGGAGAAAGAAATACAATCCACCTATTCTCCGCTGTAGTGGAACGAAACACACGTGTTCCGCGCTATATTTGGAAAAAACATGATACATATCGTCCGAAAACACTATATTTTCCACTCTCGAGATATTCTCCGCTGTAGACACACCGACATATTCTCTTACGAGATGCAACCGAGCGAGCTCTCCGAGTACGATACATCGGGAAAAAAAAAAGTTGAATCCAGCCGTAAGGGAAACCGATAGCATTCGCGGAATACTATTTCCACCGACGGAGAGAGAGAGAGAGACTATTTCTTCGAGTCTCTCTTTCTTCCTCGTGCTTTTAGGTTTTTTTTTTTTTTCAATCACTCTTTATTTGGGTCTGGTGTTCGAGCGCTTATTTTTTTCTAGATACACCCCCGGTACGAGCTCGATCGCTACGAGTCTATCGCGGGAAACATGGATATGTTTCCCGCTTTAGAAAAATAAAGAAAACTTATTCTCCCGTGTCTTTCGGAAACATGCATTTTCCACTCGAGAAGAGACATTCTCGGCCGCGTTTTTTTTTTTTTTTTATTTCTCGAAATGTCCGTACTCGACTCGCGATATATCAGCCGCTACAGAGAAACAGAGACGATCCACTCGTCATCCGCGCGTATCGCGCGTTTCGAGAGAGTAAATCCTGCCGTAAACCGACACGACATCGGCGGAATTGAATTTCCACCGAAAAAGAGACTATTCGCATCTTTCGAATCTTCCTCCATCCCGTTTCAGAGTCCGGCGTTTTTTTTTCGTGCACCTTCGGAATCGTTGGGTCTGGCTTCGATCATCGCGCAGCCTCCTTTTCCGGTCTGGCTTTTGTTTTTCATCCACCCTTCTTTTTTTAGGTCTTGGGTTTTTTTTTGGGTCTGGCTTTTTTATTGTGATCCACACTCCTTTTTTGGGTTTGGTTTTTGTTCTCAACGCTTCCTCCTTTTTTGGGGTTTGTTTTTTTTTCATCCACCCTCCTTTTTTGGGTTCGGTGTTTGTTCTCAACGCTTCCTCCTTTTTTGGGGCTGGTTTTTTTTTCATCCACCCTCCTTTTTTGGGTTTGGTTTTTGTTCTCAACGCTTCCTCCTTTTTTGGGGCTGGTTTTTTTTTCATCCACCCTCCTTTTTTGGGTTTGGTTTTTTTTTACGCTTCCTCCTTTTTTGGGTCTGGCTTTTTTTTGATCCACCCTCCTTTTTTGGGTTTGGGTTTTTTTAAAAACTCTCGCTCCTTTTTTGGGTTCGGGTTGTTTTTTTAAAAATCCATCCGCCTTTTTTGGGTCTGGTTCTTTAGCGCCTACTTTGTCCTTGCGAGGTGATTTTCAAATCGTACGTTCCACTCTCCCCGCTGTAGGTGCAAAAGCGACGACTCGTCCGCCGTAGTAAAAATGTGAAACCCCGATACGGAAGCCGCTGTAGTGAAATAAAAAAATCTACATACTCTCCTCCGCAGTGGATAAACGGTACATTTTCCACCGAACGTTCCCCGCTGCAGAGGAAAAAGTCACTCGATATTTCCCGCTGTAGAATAAAAGATTCGCTCGATATTTTCCGCCGTAGAATTAAAATTGACTGGATATTCCCCGCTGTAGAACAACGACTCACCGAATATTCCCCGCTATAGAAGAAAGACTCACCGAATATTCCCCGCTGTAGAATCAAGATTCACTCGACATTTTCCACCGTAGAATAAAAATTGACTGAATATTTCCCGCTATAGAAGAAAAATGCACCGAATATTTCCTACACCGTCGCATCGCGAGGCTTCGTCGACTCCCCCGAGGGTTGCAGGATCTTTCGACAAGGTTGTCTCCTCGTCGCGATACCTCCTTGTCTCTCTGCAATTTTTACATTTCTCTACACATCTTTTCCTCCTTGTCATCGACAATGTTATCGCAAGCTTCTCCGCGTCTCTCGACTTTCTCTCTATATTTTACAATGGCTCGTTTCGTTCCACGATCCACTTTTCGTTATATTCGATCGTTCGTTCTGGCTAGTCTCGTTTCTTCCGCGCTTGCCTCCGCGTCGTATACACACGATGTCTCTGCTCTTCTCTCGGTCGACTCTCGAGGTCGTTTTTGGAGCCTGTTTTTTGGGTTTCGTCGGCTCCTTTTTTGGGTCGGGTTCGTCGAAGCTTGTTTTTTTTTTTGTCGGGTGGCTACTTTTTTGGGTAGGGTTTCGTCGAGCTTGTCTTCTCTTTGTCGGGTGGCTACTTTTTCGGGTCATTTTTTTGCAGCTGTTTTTTGGGTTTCGTTGGCGAACTCGTGTGTCGGACTCTCCTCGTCGAGCGTGGCTGGCCCAGAACCAAATCAATTCCGGATCCTCTTCCGAAAGAACACTGCGAGCCCCAGAGTTTAAAAGAAAGAGCCGCATTTTACAAAAAATATACACAACCACTCGATGTTTATTACGGTAGGAGAGTACGGAGAGTTCCAGGATGTCAATCGCCCAAGAACGCCGAACGAACCTGGTGAGCTTCTACGAATCTGTAACACTAGCTTAACAGTTTCCGAGTTACGCGAGGACATTGAGGAGATATTAGACATACACTGCTATCATGAACAATCTCAATGTTATGACGATTGCGATATTCGGTATAAATACTTCTTATAAATTGCAGACGATGAGAACTACAATAGAAGGATCTCTGAGCTTTCATGGACACCTCCGCATCCTGCTGTCTTGGACCGACCTGATAGTGACGATGATGCGATTGACGTGCTGGAAGAAGATCTGAGAGGTATTAACACAGTTAAAAATATAGATAAAACGCATTTTACAAAATTATACATGAACATTCGTTGTTGATTATGGTAGGAGAGAACAGAGAGTTCCAGGATACCAGTCGACCAAGAACGCCAAATGAACCTGGTGAGCTTCTACGAGTCTGTAACGCTACCTTAACAGTTTCCGAGTTCGGCGAGGACATTCAGGAGATATTAGTTATTCACTGATATCATTATTGATCTCAAGATTACAACGATTGTAATATTTGGTATAAAGCATCACTTCTTATAAATTGCAGGTGATGCGAACTACAATAGAAGGATCTCGGAGCTTTCATGGACACCTCCGCATTCTGTTATCTTGGACCCACCTGACAGTGACGATGATGCGATTTACATCATGGAAGGAGATCTAAGAGGTATAAACGCAATTCCCAGTTTAAAAAAATAGATAAAACGCATTTTTCAAACATATAGATAACACGCATTGTACAAAAATATATATAACCACTCGATGTTGCTCACGGTAGGAGAGAACGGAGAATTCCAGGATATCGGTCGTCCAAGAACGCCAAACGGACTCAGTGAGCGGTTACGAATCGATAATGATCATGAAATCGTAATCATCTCCGGCGACAATGAAAATAATGATGATGAGCCTTTGATTCGTAACATCACACCAGGTCTCGACGCAATGGCTTTTGATCGTGCTCAGGTCCCTACTTTAGAACCAGTTATCGATCCCGATTTGGCTCAAGATTTTGAGCAGATTTTCGACATCGTAGCAGCTCCTGATGCCGCGCTGCTGTTCGATGAGGCACAAGCAGCTCCCCTGTCGGCATCGCCGACCGCATTTTTACCGGTTGTGTTTTACCATAACTTCTACTGCGAAATTACCGCAATTATGGTTATTTCTGTCGAACCTTTGCCCGAGAAATGTCCGCATTCTGACCACAAAATAACTGGCAATAAAACTGCTCGACGAGTGTGCCCGTTGTGGTTGTGTTGACTATTATAACTCGAAAATGTCCGGTAGTTATTTTTTTTGTGGTTGTTTTACTTTCTTTACAACCGCGAAATTAGCCGAACCGAATATTTACCGCATGATGCCGGTCATTGAATTTGCGCGGTTGATGGACTCGCGTTATAACCGAAAAGTCACCGTTATTACACCGGTAACAAGACGTTCTGCTGTAGTTGTTTTTGAAAAAATGTACCACAAAACAACCGATAGTTACATTTTTGTGGTTGTTCTACTTACCTTACAACCGTTACTTTACCACTGATGAACCGGTACACCGGTTCATCCGGCTGCTTCACAACTGCAAAATTACATCGATGAAACCGGTACGAACGCCGTTGCTGTGGTCATTTCGACAACCATAGCCGCAAAATAACCGTTGTTTATGTTTTTTGCGGTTGTCAGACTTACCTTACAACCACTAAATTATTCCGAATAAACCGGTTATAGAGAGCTGCTGCTGTGGTTGTTTTGAACAATTTGACCGCGTCTTACCAGTAATTTAATTTGCGCGGTTGATGTACTCGCCGTACAACAGTAAAATGACCACTATTAAACCGGTACAATGAACTGCCGCTGTGGTTGTTTTTAAACATTTTACCACGAAACAACCGATGGTGACATTTTTGCGGTTAATTATCGAAACAACCGCAACAAGAGCTTTTTATACCGGTATATTCTAGGCAATTATGCGGGTGTAAGGTAAGTACGCCAACCGCCAGAACGTAACAACCGGTTATTGCGAGGTTAAAATGGGCGAAACAACTACAGTAATAGCTTTTTGTACTGGTTTATTCAACGTAATTTTGCGGTTGTAACGTAAGTAGAAAAACTGCAAAAACGTAACTCCCGGTAACCACAAAAACAGCTTTTCATACTGGTATTTTTATACTGGTATATTCGGGGTAGTTATGCGGTAGTAAAGGGTAAGTTGGACAACCACTAAATCGTAACAACCGATTGTTTTGCGGTAAAAATTTCAAAACCACCTCACCTACACTTCGTACCGGGTTTAGTTCAGGTAATTTTGCGGTTGTAAAATAAATGTAACTACCACAAAAACATACGTACCGGTTATATTGCGGAAAAAGTGGTCCAAACAACCACAACAGCTTTTTATACTGGTATATTCGGGGCAATTATGCGGTTGTAAGGGGTAAGTAGGACAACCGCCAAAACGTAAGCACCGGTCATTGTGCGGTTAAAATGGGAGAAAGTACTACAGCAATAGCTTTTTACCGGTTTATTCCGGAAAATTTTGGGAATGTGTGGCAGGTGGAACAACCGCAAAAACTTACTTACTGGTTTTTTGCAATACATTTTTTTAAACAACCACAGCGACAGGGTTTGGTATCGATTTATTAGTGGCAATTTCGAGATCGTAAGGTAAATGCAACCACAAAAATTCACCCGGTACTTTCGCGGTTATATTTGAAAAAGCAACCGCAGCAGTAGCTCTTAGGACCGGTTGGGAAACACGTGAAACAACCGGAATCCTCTGGGGAACTCAGTATCAGCATTGGAGACATTGCGGCGTAGTGGCGCTGCAAGCGGTTAATATAAGGTTTTTTAAATCTTTTTTGCGGTTAAAGTTATGGTAAATCACAACCGGTAGTTTTTCCGGTAAAATTACCGTAAAATTTGCGGTAGGCGGTGCTGCCAGGGTCCCGGTGCCGTGTTACACATTGAAGAAGCCCCAGCTTTCGAACCACTATTAGAAGGCGCACTTGAAGGCGAACGAGTCGATGACGACGATATAATCGTTATAAGCGATGATGACGAAGCACCTGTTCCCGAGGTCGAACCGGTTGAAGACATCGCAGGGGCTCCTCTGGCTGAGCAGGCAGATGGGCAAGCACATGTTCCTCGTCGCAACATCATGGCTCATGATGACCAAAACGATGTATCGCTGAGAGCTTGTAGTATTTGCTACGTCAATCGTCCCGACACCATTATTATGAATTGCGGACATCTCACGATGTGCTACTCGTGTAGCAACGAGCACAGAAGAACCAGTTCAACATGCCTGATATGTCGGCAGCCTATCGCGAGGGTGAGAGTGAGAGTTTTTTTATGCCTGAATGGCAATCTACTATGCATAGTATTATAACGCTAAACACTCTTTCTGGAACAACATTTTTATAAAAATTTAGTTGAAAAATATATGATTTGTCTAATTATTGTCGATACATCCTAAAAAAGTTCTCTAGTGGGTAAACAAAATGAAAGGAAGAAAAATGAAGGCTTATGATGACTGTTCTCCAAATATATGCGCAATTTTCCTCGCATTATATGTACAATTGTTCCTTGTCCATAAGCATCGGGATGTAACATATAATAGGATAGAAATATAATAGGATAGATGTAACAACAAAACTAGGGTTGAAGAACGCCCGATAATAATATTTGTTCGGCAAACGCGACTGCGAATTAAGAAATTTAGCTAAATACTTTAATTATAGCTTGCATCAATGAGGTTGAAACTTGGTGCAATTTGGCTCAAACTTGGTGCGAGGGAGGTAGTTGCAATTTTTCAAATTAACTGACAGGTCGAGCTTCGTAAACCACTGTCCTCCCCTGAGAGTTTCGAACACTTCTTCAATTCGCGGCAACGGGTAGTGATCGATTTCAAGGTATTTATTCAGAGTGACCTTGAAATCACCGCAGAGCCGTACGGATCCGTCGCTTTTTAATACGGGCACCACCGGTGTACCCCAGTCGCTAAATTCTACCGGGGAAATTATTTCAAGCGCCTGTAGTCTTGCCAATTCTTGCTCTACCTTTTCACGTACTGACCACGGTATTTTTCTGGGCTGCAGAAATCTGGGGCGTGCGTCGGCTTTAAGTGTTAACTTTAATTTCCCTTTTGTGAATGTGCCGATTCCCGTTTCAAAAATACTGGGAAAATCGCGTTTTAATTTGTCTGTCTCCGTGTCTCTTTCCATCTTCATATTGTCGTCTGGACTGTTTACTTTACTCGTAATCACCGTGTGTACTTTGTTTTGGAACGGGATCGGCCACATCCCAAAAGCCTGCAACCAATTTCTGCCGAGCAAGGGTGGACCTCCTTCCTTCACCACCTGCAGGGTCAACTTGTTTTTAATACCATTTTTCTCTGCGGTTACCGTAATATATCCTAAACATGGTATAGGTAGCTTATTATATGTCCGCAATGTTATTTTTGACTGGATCAGCGGTATGTGTGAAAAAAAATCCTCGTAGCATTGCTTCGAAATTACGGCGGGGCGGGCGCCTGAATCAATTTCCATTTTCAATGGTATCCCATTTACCTCGATTATTTCGTACTGTGGGTCCACCATGACCTCCGCTGTCTGACCCGACACTAACTTATTAGCTATGATTGCGGCGTTGTTTTCGGTTCTCACTACAAAAAAATCGGTTTCGAAACGATCGTGATCAGTTACTTGACTACTACTACCTGCCCCCTCGCCCGCGGTCTCTCCGTTCACGTGGCTCGGCGCGGTCTCTCCGTTCACGTAATTTTGAGCGCGCCATGATTGTTGTTCTTCTGTTTTTTTACACATTTTATAAATGTGTCCTTTCACGCCGCATTCGCTACAATATTTATTTCGTAGATAACACTCGGAACGTATATGATTTCTTCCGCCGCAGCAGTAACAAACGTTCGCTTGATTTGTTCTTGGTGGCCTCGGTGCCGCGTTGTTGCTTCCGCGCTGATTCCCTCGACCGCCGGTTGACGCACCCCGTCGCTGCGCTCCGCTCGCGTACCCTCAGCCGGCGCCTCGGCTAGGCGCGTATTGGATGGCGTGCATATCCGCGCTGTCGGGTGACGGCGTTACTAGAGCGTCCCCAGGCTTCGGTGGCGTTTCGAATCCCTCCGATTTCGAATCGGCTAATTCCACTGTTTTCGCCAGCTTGATAAGATCTTCCAGGCCGCTCGCCGATTCTTTTAAAAGTTCGTATCTCACTCGTTTATTTTGGACACCCGATATTAGTTGATCCTTCACCTGGGTGTTTATCTCCGTCGCCGTGAACGCGCATTTCTGAGCTATTGTACGCAGAGCCAGTATATAGTCTTGTATTGTCTCCCCGGGCTTCTGTTTACGTTCTCGGAAAGTATACCGCTGTAGATGCTCATTGGGTTTCGGATTAAAATGAGCCGCTAGTTTTTCTTTCAACACTGCGTATGTCAAGGACGACGCTTCGGCTGTTCCCGTGATTCCCGGGAGGTCGGCAAAAACTGCTGTTGAGAGCCTCGTTAATAACAGTGCGGCTCTCTTCTCCTCCGGGATGTCGTTCAGCGTTATGTAAGCGTCTAATTGTTGCGAAAATGCCTCCCAATTTTCGCCTTTCTTAAACTGCTCGATCTGGCCTACCCAAGATGCCGCCATGTTTGGTGCCTCCCCTTGAATCGCCGGAGTACCCAGTTCGATTTTTGTCAGAATCTCCAGAAAAGGGCCAGTCTCCCTCACAAACGCGCTCAAAGCCTTCCGTGTGGTGGCCAGTGACGCGGTTTCACTAATTTTCACTTGAAACTTATTGCATATGATCGATAACACTTGTTTACTTTTAGTATAAATCCAAGACGTTCGTCCACTGTACACGAGATCCTCAATTTCTTCCCAATTTAAATCAGGGTCACTACTTGACATAATTTTCTTTTGAACTCACGATCCCATCCTCGTCGCCACTGAGGAATCTTTGGGGTAGGGGTAATAAGGCTTGTCTTCTATCCCAATGTATATATATTTATTTAATTCCCCAACACCGGATAACCGCGGCGATTGATTAACGCCCGGCGCTACGCCCAGACCATACCTTACAATGGCTCGTGGTAGACTAACTGTTTTCGCCTACTTCGTCCCACACATACACACGCTCACATCCAAACCTCACACATACACACGCTCACATCCGAATGCGTGTTTTGGCTCCTTACAGTGGCCCTATGGCTATCACATTAACTTTATGCAATGGTGCTAATTTTTTTGAGAAAAAAATTAATTCGGGCCTGATGCACAATTACCGTGCGCATCCAGCGCGAATTTGCTTTTTCCTCGAAAAAATTAGCACCGTTGAGAAAAATTCATTACAGTTTTCATTACCGACCGCAATATTTCACTTCCCTTAAACTCCGATCAACGTCGATGAAACCGGCCATATGGGTTGATTTTTTTCCTGTGGAACGTCATAAATCTGGGTTTTTCAATAATTTATCGCAGCAGATAAAAATCATTGTTAGTCTTCGTTCTTCTTTTTCGGTTTATGCCGCTAGGCCAAGAACTAGTGTCATTCCTGATTCTTTTTCTTCTCCTTTTTTTTCAATTTGGTCGGGATCCTCAAGAATAGAGGACGGTCGATCTGGCCACTGGGCGAACCCACCCTGCTAACGTTCGAATAATTCCCGATTCTGTTCTGTTACATGCTTATCTAATCCCCAAAAATTATGGGCATGGTACGCCCCGCAACGGCTGTAAGCAGAAGCGGAAAATGTCAATATAAATAGATACTATTGGTAATGTAGTGCGCATTTCTACTTACTTGCCCTGGAAATATTCTTGTGTAGGATTGGGGAACATTGGTGCAGGATCGGCATTGTGACCAATCGGGGAGGTGTAGGACTGGATTATGGAGAAGCGTCGCTCGTGCAGAATCGCTGTGTGAAGGATCGGAAATGTGTGGAACGTGAACGGTGTAGAAGTGGGGCTCGGTGATCCACGAAATCTCGTTGTGTAGGATCACGCTTGTGTAGTAACTAGCATGTGTAGGATCTGGTTTGTGTTGGACAAATTATGTAGAACTAGGCGAGTGTAGAATCGGTTTGTGAAGGAACGGTGCGTTGCCAGTGAATCGTGTAGGAACGGTACACGATGATCTACGAAATCTCATTGTGTAGGATCTCGCTTGTCTGGTAACTAGCATGTGTAGGATCTGGTTTGTATTGGATCAATTGTGTAGAACAACGCATGTGTAAAATCGGTTTATGGAGGAATGGTGGGCTACCCTCGTGATAGCTCGCCGTCCATTGTTCCTTTGTTATATTTTCGGCAATACGTCAACTCTACAGGTTCCAACTGGACACAGACCCAACTGAACACGCTCCAACCCTCACGACGGTTTCCAAGAGGGTTCCAATTGCACACGGACTAATTGAACACGAGCTCAATGGAACACGGCGAAACTGGACACAACGTAAATCGAAAGGAGCAAAACTAAACACGGCTGAACTCGACACGCCTAAACTCGACACAGACCCAATTGCACACGGCACGACTCTACACAGCCGCAACTGCACACAGCCAGACTCTCCACGAGTGACCGGCAAAAGGATACATCGCGGACGGGTGAAGCTTTACCTGCCTGCCTAAGGGCGCAACCGCACACAATTCCTCCACAGAGTGTACACAGTTCTGGCGCGATTCAACACATAGCCTAGAGAAACCAAGCATCTCAGCCTAATAAGCTTTTATATTTCATTCGTTATTGTTGTATAAAATGTATTATTTCTAATTCGGAATAGGAATGATATGTTCAGTAAAATATTATAGTATTTTATTCGATATATTATAAAGTACAGCTGTACATAAAAATGAATATATTTTACACCTAGTGTATATCCTTTGAAAAAGTTAGTAGATCAAATAAAACGAAAATGAAAGTTACGATGTTAACTAAGGATCGTACTTAGTTAGCATCATAACTTTCATTTTCGTTTTATTTGATCTACTAACTTTTTCAAAGGATATACACTAGGTGTAAAATATATTCATTTTTATGTACAGCTGTACTTTATAATATATCGAATAAAATACTATAATATTTTACTGAACATATCATTCCTATTCCGAATTAGAAACAATACATTTTATACAACAATAACGAATGAAATATAAAGGCTTATTAGGCTGAGATGCTTGGTTTCTCTAGGCTATGTGTTGAATCGCGCCAGAACTGTGTACACTCTGTGGAGGAATTGTATGCGGTTGCGCCGTTAGGCAGGCAGGTAAAGCTTCACCCGTCCGCGATGTATCCTTTTGCCGGTCACTCGTGGAGAGTCCGGCTGTGTGCAGTTGCGGCTGTGTAGAGTCGTGCCGTGTGCAATTGGGTCTGTGTCGAGTTTGGCCGTGTCAAGTAAAGGCGTGTTCAGTTTTGTCGTGTCGAGTTTAGGCGTGTCGAGTTCAGCCGTGTTTAGTTTTGCTCCTTTCGATTTACGTTGTGTCCAGTTTCGCCGTGTTCAATTGAGCTCGTGTTCAATTAGTCCGTGTGCAATTGGAACACTCTTGGAAACCGTCGTGAGGGTTGGAGCGTGTTCAGTTGGGTCTGTGTCCAGTTGGAACCAGTAGAGTTGACGTATTGCCATATTTTCCACTTCCCACGAGGCAGGGAGATAACCTTAAAAAACTTCGGCTTTACGAAATCGTTATTATTTCACTAATCTCTTTGACCACGGGAAAAATCTTTCACTCGTCACACGCCTGGGCCCATAACCTGTTGGATTTAGGTTACCGCTAATGAGATTCGTGCAGGGAATTGTGATTAAGAACAGATTCATTATTAAGATGAAATAGGATTTAGTACACAAAAGCTGTATCAAAAGGAGTAATGGTAATAGAAAAGAAACGCTCTGATTGGCGCTCCAATATTGCGTGGGAAGCGCTAGAGCCGAGCGCGGCAAAAACAAAACAATCGAACAGAAATTCCTTGGACAAAAAACATGGTTCGTTCCCATTACTTTTTTTGTATTGGTTTGTATCAGTTTTTCTCAGCAGGAAAGTTAGAGTGTTGTGCAATCAGTGCAGTGCCGGTTTGCGAGTCGAAGATCACGCGAAGCGTTTTGGTGCGTGACGATCTCACGATCGGTAAGAATGTATGCGAGAGGGAGGTTAGCGGATTATTAGGGATGCTTAACGAGTTCCGCGACACGATAGCGATGGATCTGCAAGAATTAGGCTTAACTGATCTTGTACCGATGAAGATAGAGGAGAAGCCCGGAAGCCGACCGGTGCAACACAAGCCGTACCGCTCGAGTCACGCCGAACGCGAGGAGATGCGGCGAATCGTGCAAGGGATGAAGGAGAAAGGTATTTGCCGAGAGACCAACTCTGCGTACGCAAGTCTGGCTTTTTTTATAAAGAAAACGAATGGCGACTCACGCCTCGTGATCGATTACCGCTGTCTAAATGCTCAAACAGAAAGAATTCATTTTCCCTTGCCCGATCTCGACGCTCATCTCGAACAAATCTGGGAATAAAAATTATTTATCACGATAGATCTTATGCAGGGATATCTACAAATTCCTCTCGAGGAGGACCCTGGCATATATTGAGCGACCGAAGCTGCGACCCTAAAAGCGACGGTTGTTATGTTCCAAAAATTAACCACACTAATGACCGCTGAAACGACCGCTCTGGCGACACATTTTTTTGCCGTGTTTCGGCAATGAAGTCGTTTGTTTGATTGGCGACCGAATAAACGACCGTAATAGCAACCGTCTAGGAAACGGACGGTTGCTTTTACGGTCGTTTTTCGGTCGACCATCAAAGAAGCGACTTCACTGCCGAAATGCGGCAAAAGAATGTTGCTAGAGCGGTAGCTTCGGCGGTCGTTAGTGTAACCATAGTCGCTTTTAGGGTCGCTTCTTCGGTCGCTGTTCACGGTCGCTTGGTTTGCTAGGGGAGTCGCGCGCGAAAACGGTGTTCATCACGGCCGACGAAACTGGTGAGTTTAATACCGCGATGTTCGGACTAATGAATGACCCGTTTTTCATTATAAAAGCAATGCATCAAGTCCTCGAACCCCTCCGCGATCAGGTCACACTGTACTTTCTCGATGACATTTTAATACCGGGAAACAAGTGGCAAGATTTGAAAGAAAAGTTACGTCTATCCCGGCAATCCCGAAAAGCAGAGAGCGACGAGCGTCCGAGCGAATGAGTCGCGTTACGATCAAGAGACGCGGTAGCGTCTCGACGCCAAGTACTTAAAAGACATTTTTTAAGTGTGCGAAAGACGCTACCAAGTAGTTATACTCCAAAATGCCGGAAGTATTTGTTTGCACTACGTTACCTCACAAATAAATCATCGGATCGAAATGATATTAAAATTTTACTATAGAATGTCTATCCAAGCTTTCCAGTTTGCTTAATTCCGAACATATTCGTTCGGTGGATTCTTGTGTACGATGATCGCGATCAGGAATCGATCCAAAATGTTTCGATTGTGCGTGAACCTGAATACGGGTGTGAGGAGATAAAGTACATCGGCAACGAAGCATCGGATCGAATTTTTAAGGACACTTTTATCATATAATTCGGACCCAAGCTTTCCAATGGGCCTAATTACGATCATAATCGTCCAGCGGTTCCCGAGATATGATGAAGTGAACCTGAAATACGGGTGTGAGGAGATCGATTGTGCGTGAGTTTACGCGAACATTTTCGGACGGCTCGATCTCGGCAACGAAGCATCGGATCGAATTTTCAAGGACACTTTTATTATATAATTCGGATCCAAGCTTTCCAATGGGCCTAATTACGATCATAATCGTCCAGCGGTTCCCGAGATATGATGAGGTGAACCTGAAATACGGGTGTGGGGTGATACGTGCTATACGCAAAAATTCTTCGGATTCTTCGGAAATCTTCACAATGGACCTGGGGAGTATTTTTATATCAAATATAAACTGATTGACACTAAGTTTGGTCAATATTGTTATTGCAGCAATGGAAAAATGTTTCGGTAAAAAAAATGCTTTCCTCCTCGAGATTAAAACTAAGAAGAAAATCGCATTTGCAGGAAAAAATAGGTGAAATCAACCACAAAATACTTTTTTTCAAAAAAGTAAAAATGGTACGCCAAGTACTTAAAACGTTCAGAAAATATGTTTATGGAAAAACCTCTTAAAAATTAAAAAATCTACCAAAACAGATGTTTATCCGAACAATAAAAAAAAAATATGTGTATCAAAATGTAAAAAAAAAAATCGAAAAAATCAAATCAAACCAGCCAAGTAGTATTACAAAAATCTAAAAAAAAAAAATACAAGATGTAAAAAATCTTGAACAAAAAAAACTTGGCGTGCCAGTTTTTTTTCCAATCACTGTCGTACGTAGTTCATTCAAAAATTATATTAAAAAAAACTGGCACGCCAAGTTTTTTTTGTTCAAGATTTTTTACATCTTGTATTTTTTTTTTTTTTTAGATTTTTGTAATACTACTTGGCTGGTTTGATTTGATTTTTTTCGTTTTTTTTTTTTACATTTTGATACACATATTTTTTTTATTGTTCGGATAACCATCTGTTTTGGTAGATTTTTTAATTTTTAAGAGGTTTTTCTATAAACATATTTTCTGAACGTTTTAAGTACTTGGCGTACCATTTTTACTTTTTTGAAAAAAAGTATTTTGTGGTTTTATGGATACCCGAGCATGAGCGGGTGTGCGTGAGTGTGTGTCGCGCGAAGGCGAGTCCGTGAGTACGTGTTCCGTGCGTATATCTAAACAAGTATCGAGCAGCGCCTTGTCGCAAAGAAAGGTTCCAAATTCGAGCACTCCAATTTATTTATTTAAGACCGCGATCCGGTCCTGAACCGTCTCTCCGATCAAAATCCTCCACCTCAGCCCTCAATCCTTCAGTCCTGACAACGTCCCGAAAAATCATTAACACATGGAAGTATCGTGCTGAAATTTACCACGGGAATGAACTAACACTGTACAATGTTTCGTATTGAATTTAGCGAAGATGGATCGAAACGTTTAGATTTTACAAGATTTTGAAATTTTTCAATTTTTTGGAAGATATTTATTTTACGTCCGACGAAAGTTTCTGCATCGAATATCGTTCAAGGAGTAAAATAAGTTCGAAATTAGTAATCAGCGGGGAAAAATACATTAGCCATGGGCACAAAACGGCAAATATTAGATGAATAAAAACATATTTTTCTAAGACCCTGTATTTTCGATAAAGGAAGTAAATGTACAGATCCGTGTATTTTTCGCGCGAAACCTGAATCGGCCAGTCGTTTTGCATAAAACTCAAACGTGCCGTTGACGTTGAAAAAATTGAGAATTGAAATGTTCATATCGCCATTGTTCGAATAAAAAAAAATTATTGCATTTCCCACGTTATCGAGTTGAAATGTTGTGTATAAATCAGGCTACTATCACGGATGTTTGGCATTGCTTTTGCGAAGAATTTACAAAGCAATCTAAAGTTTATGAAATTTTCATTTTTATACAGAATTACCATTCTAGTTTAAACTTTAGCAAAAGTCCGTCTATCGAGTTGAAACCGGATAAATCGAGCTAAAATTAAATGAAATGATGATAAATAAAAAATTGAAAAATAAAAATTGGCGCATCTTGAGGCTGTCGGACGGGATAGCTTCTCCCTTATGGTAAAATTACGGAATATGTTCGATGATCGAATACGAGAAAATGTAGAGGAGGAAGAGTTCATCGATCTTTGTCTCACATCAAGCTTGCCGCCGCATTCCCCCTTTGTCGTATCTATAGCAGCAACGATTTCATTCACAGGTAGCAAAAGGGAAGAAGTCGTTTATTTCCCCACCGAGCAGGTAACGGACCTTAAGAAGGAGCCGAATTGAACTGATGCGGTCGTGTACTGTATATCTGAGGCAAAAATGGTCTACTGTACATAATTAATATAATTTGTAAGGGAACACACTACATCCATAATTCATCATAAAAGCTATAATAAAAGCAAAATAAATCCATAATAAAATCCATGATCCATACATTATTTACTATACATATAATATGTAAAGAACCACACTAAATCCATAATCTTCTGCGTCCCTCTGCCGTGCCGGGTCTCGCTGGTGCTTTCTTCAGCGTTCACAACACCCCAAGATTATACGTAAAGTATAGCCATAAAGATTTCAATTCTTTTTCGACGAACGTTTATATTCACGCAATGAGATATGGACTGTCGAGTGCACCGTCTCCAGCCACGATGCCGCCCTCGTTAGCGCTCGCAGGTTTCGTCCTCAAAACATGGCCCACTTGTCGATTTACACATATTTCACACTCATCACTAAAAAAAATAACGATGAATTAGTGTTTCTTGTAGTGAATTAAACTTTCATTGTAAAACTTGATGTATGTACCCAATGACCACCCCGTATATCCCCAATTCGGATACAAGATCTTGAAGTATAGATTCACCGACCGCACCGGACCGTATCAAATAATTTTGATGTATCGGTGGATTTATACGATCCATGAGAATCCAGGCAGTACGTTCTTTTGAGTCTTGCATCGATTCCAATGCTGTTCGGACCTTCTCTTCATAAATATTGTTTCCACCTCCTTCGCGCTGTGGCTTTAACACGTATTTCGTTGGATCGGCGATGCCTTTCGCCACGGCTTCCTGTCCGTGCTCGTCCTGTTGGATTTTTTTTTTATATACATAATTATCTAAATAGTCTATTCACAAATATCGATGTACACAAGTATAAAACTTACAAATTCGAGAGAATATAGACCCGTGAATACACCTTGTATCTCTTTTGCTTCTCGTTTATTCAAGAATCGATTCAGAACACCCGGTTGAGCCAACGCTTGTTGAATCTATAAATGAGAAAGTGAAATTGAACGCAAGTATCGATTGTAATAATTTATGATTGAGAAAAATGATCTTGCCTTCTTCGTGCCTGCTAGGTGATACTGTATCGATGGGCATTTAATAGCGCGAGAACGTTCAATCAATAGCCTCATTGACCAGTCGGCCTGTCCGGTATAAGCTTCCGATTGATAGCCTGTACGATAGTACACGACGGATACCAAATGGTCACCCCTAATCAACAATAGAACAACATATTGTAATATATTATCAGTGCATAAGAATTACTTATTACCCACACAATTAATTCCCTATCCGGTCCCAAGTGAGTTTCCTCTCGCACCAAGTTCTTCAGGGTTCTCCTGATAACTCTAGTATTTGAATTCAATCTTCGTATCTCAAACTCCAACGATCTTTGGTCACATATGTTATAGGTAATATCCTCCACGACGAATAATATCAGACCGCTGGAAACGTTTCATCTTTGTAACTTATCGGAAACGGTTAATCGTCGAATATCGACTAAATGGAGTCAACGTACTCATTTTTTCCATATATAGACCACGCATCGATGAGTCCATTCGCGAGGCCAGTAGCAGCCGGATTGTCTGGAATCTTAATGATAACGCCATTATGCATTAAACATTACAAATGTTAAAATATTTATCAGGCCAAATGCATCGCTTAATTACTAATATTTACATTACGATGCAGAATCTGTAATGAAGGGAGGGAGGGCATGCGGATAGAAAGTCTCTTTAGAAATATTCGTAAGACAAGCATCGTGCGACTGTGGAATATAAAAGTTGGCCCTGATAAGTGATGCAACAGTGAGTTATTTTAATTATATACATATTCTGTTTAATTAAATGAGAGACACAAGCTCGTATGCTGGCAAGTCATGATCAATATGAATTAAACAGATGCAGAGAACTTACATTTTCTACCTTATCGGAGTGGCCCAATTCATTAAAAATGTATCTGTAAAAAGTCACAGGGGATGTGAGACACGAATTTTACGTCCCTCAATCACGACGTTTAGTTTAGCTCTTTTTTTGTTTTTCCGAATAAAAATCGGAGTACATACGAAGCTGTAATAATATCGCTTGGAATATGTTTCCATCTCGCCTGTTACAATTTTTTACCATGAGTTGAACATATAAAATGGGATACAGGTGTGTATTATACTCCTGTTGCAGACAACTCAACAAAGTACAACAAATAATTAAGCTTCATGCTAGGTCACAAAATTTTGCCAAGTCATATAAAAACTTTTTCATTCTACAATCTAGAAGTTGGACAATTGTTACCTATGATACTTAGAGACCTCGCTGGCCAATCCTCCGAAGCTGGATGCTATTGTATTCAACTCGATTTGAACAATCTTCATGTCGGTGTCTCCATGCAACATGTAGTCAGAACGCAGCAGGCCAAGACTGATCCTCTTTGTAGGAAAAAAAATGAGTTATAAAATTGTCGATATGTTATTGATTGTTCATTATTTACCTGAGCGTGTCCTTCGGCATGTACGATTTTATAAATATCGAACAATTTGGCAGTGAATTCGTCGACCTCCACAGTGCTGAAACAATAAAAAAAAATATACATATCAACATAGACAAGCCATGAAAATATAACTTCAATTGACTTACCTCTTCAACTTCTCGGTCAAAAATTCATGGTCGTGGGCCACCTTATGCGTAAGGGAATTTAGCGTAGTCTGTATACGTCTTGATTTTTCAAATTCACGCTTCGGAAAACTCGATGGCAGTAAAATAAAAGGTGCCGTACCCACTTGATCTCTGTTGAAAGCCAGTTTAGAATGCATGGAGACTCCTGCAAATCGATCGTACATGTCTTCGGTCGTCATTGAGAATTCAATTAATGCATTACAATTAATTGTACGGGGTAACCGTCTGTGTACCGTGCATTAGCGTATAATCTTTGGCTTTGGCAACAGTTTCCTCCAAAACATCTGGTTTCAATGGCAATTCTATGCACGACTGTATTCTCGGAGGCTTCATGATCTTTTACAGAAATATTTTCCAACAGTTTTCGAAGAATTATGAATTATTATTACTTGGCAAAACTTTTTATGCCAATAAATGTTTTCAAGAATAAAAAAATATTAAAATACGCGCATTTACGTCGAATTAGCGTTCCGAGTACGGCATGCCACGAACCAACACTAAAATCAATTCAAGAACTGCTAGTCATAGTAGGAATACGATAAACGTCACAGTACGTCGTTATCCATGGCTTTATCAAAGATAATGTTAAACCTGGTTAAACCGCTATGAGCATATGTTTTGTGTTTGCAAAGAATTTCAAGACGTACATCTATGATGCATCCGACATTTGGTACTTTTACATCATAGAGGATAAGGTACGACTTACAAGTTTGCAGCAATTGGTCCGAAAGCAATGGTTTTCATGTGAACGATGTGTCATTGGATTGGTTGATTAATGGGCAGCGTGATTCGCAAATGACGTTACGGTTCATTTCAGACGTGTGTGCCATTGTTTGATTGGACAATTGGTTATACTGTACAGCGCGTCTGGAGATTGGAGGAGGATATTCGACGAGAGAAGCACGCCTCGTGACAAAAATCCAATTTTCGTTTAACCAATAAAAGACAGAAATTCTGTGGGTACGGGTCAGTAGCCTGCGATCCGTGACGTCGGAGCACGTTTTGCCGACATTTTGAAAGTCGGACGCCGCACAAAAAAGCCGTTTTCCGTGTGCGTGCGTGCTAGTGTGTTTCGGGCGGGAGGAAGCGCTCCCTCGTTCTCTCTATCTGTGCCTGTTCCCGCATCACCCCGTGACCGACGCTTGCGCCTTGCCGTTGCCGTGCACTGTCGTGGGTCTTGTTACTCTCTTGTGCAAAAAGCGTTTGCTTTGTGCTAACCGAAAGTGTGGCTCCTGTGAACAAGCGGCTTTCCAACCATTTTCATCGTGCAACCGTTAAACTTTCGTCAACGCAGATAAAGCCGTGAAAAATCGACGAGGCACAGCGAAAACTCAATAGCCAACGAGGGGTATAAGCCGGAGTAACGTTCTAGCCCTTCATGGTTCAACATGAGTGATTATTCAGCGGTCGCTCCGCCTCAAAATTTCAGTCAGAGTTCCGCGTTTGCAGCAGCTCTGCAACGTGCGAAACAGGTAAGTCATCGTCGTTTCATCTATCTGTTCCACGCTTCATATTTTTATGGGTTTTTTTTTTTTTCTCCATCGATTCGGCGACTTATCTTTCACGACGCCTAGAAGCCTTAAGAAGCGATTTTAATTATGATGCATGCAACGATAGCGTGTGTGCGCCAAACGAGAGTTCGGCGCGCCACGAAGATCGGCATTTGTTCGCTTTTTTTTTCTCTCTTTTCCCTCTTATCGTAAACTTATCTCCCTCGCGCGCACGCACTCCTGTGCGTGTTACCGTTTCTCAAAGGACCACTAACCAGCAGAGTTCCCTCCCCCCCTGATTCGCCATGAAACGTATTTCCAAGTTTTTTTTTTTTTTTTTTTTGGAATTTGGCCAAAGGTACTTTACTCGGTGGGAACAATATGTATTTCGAACATTTTTTTTTGCATCGTATATTTGCTTTTTTGCTTTATTTTTAATATCGCACAAATTGAGACTCAAGTATATGCGACAAACATTTTTTTGTGTCGATCAATGATAATGTTAGAATTGGATAGAGTTTAAGAGTCGTTAAATCCTCCTCTCTTTGTTAGTCACATGTATCGGAAATTTGTAACAATGCGATAAACAATTTTGTTTCACAGATAGCAGCCAAGATCAATCCTGCCAGTGCCCAAGGCAACCCTGAGAACAAACTCAAGCGTCCCCTCGAAGACGGAACTGGTAATATGAGCTTTTTACTTTTTAATGTATTAAGCAAAAAATGTAATCCTGTCTAATATTTCTTTGTAGTATCGTTAAACAAATTTGTGACGATTTCATTGCATTAATAACTCCTCTTGTTTTTCATGACGAAACAGCTTGCAATATGATTTTTTTTTTTCTGCACTTTTGTGTAATATACCTATTTGCGCCATTGGTGGTTGGAGAACAGAGAGATAGGGAGAGCGAATGCCATGATCGAGCGTGTGTGCCAAAGAAGAAACGAATACATTTCATCCATTTATTCCTTTTGTCTTCCTGATGAATTTTTTTTTTTTTTTTGTAATTATTATTTTCATTTCTTTGTCCCTCTTCTAGCCCATAATCTCCACAAGAAACATCGCAAATCATTGTATAACATGGAACGTTCCTTCAGCGTTATGTTTTTTAATATTGTGCACCTGAATAATATCCGCTGCGTGCATATACATTTATTACATATACACATAGATAGATAGATAGATATATATATATATATATATATATATGCTTATTTGAATGAAACAAAAAAGGCATCGCCGTTAGAGCGAGCGTGTACCGGCCCTTCGGATTCCCTATGTTGATGATTTTTAGAACCAGAAGCTAAGAAAATGACGGCGTTAGTCGCGGATCCGCTGATCGGACTTCGTGGAGGTCCCGGCTCAGGACCGTCAATGGGAGACGTTGGCAATCAAGCTGTGAGAGCAGCCCAACAGGCCTCGTCACCGACAGCTGTGATGGGCGGCCTCGGTGGTATTTGTAACGAAGATATCAGGGTTCCCGACAAAATGGTCGGTTTGAGTAAGTATTTGAAAAAAGAAAACAAAATGGGAATGTGAGTCTCGATAATCAGAACATCATGAAAAAAATATATGTATATATATATTTATATATTTATATATATAACTATATGTAGGCCTGTAACTATGAGAATCATTATACTCTACGAAAATATGGTTTTTTTTGTAATCTGAAAATATCGAATACCATTTCATCGTCGTCATGTGTACTAATGAATCCTGATATTTTTACAGTAATCGGCAGAGGCGGAGAACAAATAACAAGATTACAAAGTGAAACAGGATGTAAAATACAAATGGCGCCAGAAAGTGGCGGGCTGCCTGAGCGTGTTTGCACTCTAACCGGCTCGCGAGAAGCTGTCAAGTAACTCGATTTTCCCTTCTTCTTTCGAATAATTTTAACTACATATATTTTATTTTGTATGCAATGCAATCCCATACAATGATAACCCGACACAACAGATAATCTCATTTAATTTTTAGAATTTATCCAACGTTACTGAAAAAAATGAAAAAAAAAAATGTCATATCATACGTTATTGCAATTTCTTCGACTAGGTGAAACCCAGCACACAAATATTGCTGTGTCACGGAAGATGGTAGAGAATTAACTGTTTCTGCTTTAAAAAACAAACAAACAAACAAAATCCCGACCGGTATGTGCCAAGCAAATCTGCTATCCTCCTTGATCTTGTGGCGTATTTTCCATTTTCGTTAGCCAGCCAGTACTACACGAACTGGAAAAAAGATAAATAATCTCGTATTTGTGTAACAGCACGTATTCTTATATCCTCAATAATCTGAATGTCATAAATTTATTATTATCAATAGTATACGCAATAGAATACGAAATCAAAAACCAAAAAAACTTTGCTAATTTTTTCCAGAATCTTAGTATAGCTCCTGGATCTATATATGCGTACCTCTGGACTATTTTATTCGACTTAACAATATAATCCATATAATATTGTCGTTACGCCCGAAATCGTTTGACCTAGACCACACTTTAATCGTCACGTACCAAATTTGTAATCTATTTTTCATTTGATGATTTTGTATTTACTAATAGTTTTTTACTTTCACTATAGGGCGTGTATGCTTGGCGAGAAAGAGAAAAAGTGCGAGGGTGATGGAAGGAAGGAGGATAGGATTATGCATGGGGACGTGTTGTTCGCACCGAGGACGTACAGATTCGATTAATATGCTATACGTGTTTTGACAAATGCTTATTATTACTCTCACTGTTATTCTCTACATTGTGAATCTCGAATTCTACCCGTAAATTTATAACTACTTTCACTCGATTGTGCATTGCAAAAGAAAAAACTGAAAAACAAAAAGACAAAACATGTCGTGAAATTTACGTACACAACCGGTACGGAATATCCTTGTTCGTGTATTTATCGGCTCGCTCGCCATGTGATTGTGTTTTGCAAACAAACCTTGTTTATACCTGTCTTATATGCTTTAGAACAATTAGTTTCAAAACTACGCTCGGTTTATCAATGCAAAAAAAAAAAAAAAAAAAAAAAAAAAAAAAAAAAAAACCGTTTTATCGCACGTTCCGAACGAACGTATGTTACAGTCGAGCCAAAGAGCAGGTGCTGTCGATCGTGAATCAGCGAAGCAGAACGGAGGGTATTGGCGATATGAATATGAGTGGGGGTAGCAGCAGCGGTGGTAACAGCGCGGCTGGGTCGATGATGGGACATCCTGGATTCGTCGAGATGATGATACCAGGCCCCAAAGTTGGTCTTATTATCGGCAAGGGTGGTGAGACCATAAAACAGCTTCAAGAAAAATCTGGAGCAAAGATGGTCGTTATCCAGGACGGACCGTCTCAGGAACAAGAAAAACCATTGCGGTAAATTTTTTAAATATATGGACATAAAGATGGAAAAAAAAAAAAGAAAAACCATCTTTTCATCGTCAACTAAGTTTTACAAGATCCTTTCGTGGGCTTCTCTTTAGAATAACCGGTGACCCTCACAAGGTCGAGCATGCCAAGCAATTGGTGTACGAACTGATAGCGGAGAAGGAGATGCAGATGTTCCATAGAGGATCGAGAGGAGGTGGTGAAAGAGGAGGAAGCTTTTCAAATGACAATGGCTTCAATCACGGTGGATCGGCCGGTGACGGAGTTGAGGTACAATAAAAAAAATAAAAAAATAAATAAACCGTCGTCTACTCGAACAAACAGTAGATCGTTTTGATGACTGTTGATGTTTAGGTACTCGTACCGAGGGCGGCTGTCGGCGTGGTAATCGGCAAAGGTGGAGATATGATCAAGAAAATCCAAGCCGAGACTGGTGCGCGAGTACAATTCCAACAGGGCAGGGAGGACGGACCGGGCGATCGTAAATGTCTTCTATCCGGAAAGCATGCAGCCGTGGAACAGGCCCGACAACGGATTCAGGAGCTTATAGACAGTGTAATGGTAAACTTTGATATTCCATTAGAGAATGATCGATGAAATTGTGGTATTTTTAAGGGATGCATGGAGGGGAATGAATGAGCAGAGTACTATGTATTTATGAGCTTTAATTAATGATGAAAAGATGTATTGATGTCGATAATCACGATGCACAACAACGATTCCAGAGAAGAGATGACGGACGAAACTCTATGGGTGGTAGAGGCGGGCCACGCGGAAATGGTTTTGGCGGCGGTGGCGGTCGTCAGCCAGGTGAGTACGGTGGATGGGATCGACGTCCAAGCGGAGGTCCTATGCAAGATAAAATCGAAACAACGTTCACCGTACCGTCTACCAAGTGTGGAATAATCATCGGCAAAGGTAACTATCGGGTGTTTCGCGTAAAATTTTAACTTTTGGCAAAATTTTGTATTTTGCAATATCGTCTTCAAGGTGGAGAAACGATCAAACAAATAAATCAACAGACCGGCGCACACTGCGAGCTTGATCGAAGAAATCAGAGCAACGAGAATGAAAAGATATTCATCATTCGTGGCAATCCCGAGCAAGTAGAGCATGCTAAGAGAATATTCAGCGAAAAATTGGGCATGGTACGTATCTTTAATGCATTATCAGTTTGTTGATGATTGTGTGACAAATTAATTATCATTTCATCGTACTCCTCAGTGCGATCCTATGCACGAATTCCAGGGGCAAGCGGGAGCTCCGTTTGCGGGTGGACAAGGTCCGATCGGTTACAATCCTAACTGGAACGCAGGCTCCGGTTATCAGGCGTGGCCCAATCAGCCGCAACCTGCAGACTCAAGTGAGTATATTATTTAACTTGTCTCCTCGAAATTCAGTCTCGTTAAGTATGTAGAAAAAAAATAACATCCGATGTCTTTCAACAGATAACCCTAGTCAAGGACCCGTACAAGTGAATCCGCAAACCGGACAACCAGATTACAGTGCTCAATGGGCAGAGTATTATCGATCCCTCGGTATGCACAGAGAAGCCGATATGATAGAACAGCAGGCGAAACAATCGAAGCAGGAACATACCCAGCAACCCGGTGAGTTATCACAACACATAACTCAATACATTAAAAAGAATGCGATGTACAATCTTGTCAAATGCGGTTTATTCAGCCCCGCCCGGCGCTGGAGGCCCAGCTCCGCAACAGCAACAACCACCTCAACAACAGCAACAGCAGCAACAGCCCGCTCCTCAACAGCAGCAACAGGCTAACGCTGCTGCACAAAATGGTGGACAGGCAGACTACAGTGCTCAGTGGGCAGAGTATTACAGGAGCATGGGAAAAGTTAAAGAAGCCGAGGCGATAGAAGCTCAGATGAAAGCCGGCAAGGTACGGTATCTTTCATTTATCATTTCAGTACGTCGATTTGTTTATTGCATTTTATATCACATATTAACATTTTTTTTTTTTTTTTTTTTTTTTTTCACATTTTTCATAGTTGGGCATGCCAGCTAATCAATTGGCCCAAACACATTTGGGTCAAACACCGGGGCCAAACGCACCAGGGGGATTCCCGCAGGTCTACAATTATCCAGGTATGAACGCCGGATCAGCGCCAGCGGGTTATTATGCGCCGGGTGCCGGTACAGCGCCTCAACCACCGTCCGGTCAACAAAATCCAGCCTTCCCGAGTGGCTACCAAAACTACGCATACTCTCAGCCCACCTCCGACAACTGAATGAGACGTCTCGCCGACTCAACAATATGTGAGTATTCTGTTGCGAATTTATCTTGAATTTAACATTGAAAGACGCTTGACTTTTCACGGCTATTTAATTGACGAGAGGGTTATTTTTTGCTCGCGTGTTCGGATTCACTTCAATATTACCGGAAGTACAGATCTGTCGCGATGTCACGCATCTTTCACTTACAAAATTAATCGATATTCCAAGTTAGTTCAAAGTTGTGGAAGTTGACTGATTTAAGAAAATGTCGCACCGGCGACTATAAAGTAGCAAAAAAAGGCAGAAATGATTGTTACCAATACAATTTTGAACAGACTCGGGATCCTCGCGAGGCAAAAATATCAATGGTGTAAGAGCAGGTTGCATATATTTCATTTTTCGTATATGTACACTGGTAGCATCGATAAACATTTACAGGAATTACATATGCGAATCGTTGAAAGATACAAATTTCTAGTACCCATACAAAATTGTTAATATGTGATATACAAAAATGCATATATATACTTTACACCTTTGACCTTGATTCAATAATAATTACTTGTTCAACTGTAATCACATACTATGTTTTTGTACAGTAATAATTTCTTTATTTCCAACAGTTTTCAGATAGCTTTCCATTGGGACGCGGTAAATGCCTGCTGTTACCTCCATGTTTACTCTAAAAAAAAAAAAAAAAAAAAAAAAAAAAAAAACAACAAAAAAACCACCAAACAAACAAAAATATCTCTATAATTGGCCGATAATTCATGACAGCAAGCTTTTTCGGAACCGAATAACTAGCGAGCTACATCTTACTTATATTGCGATTATCGTCCAATGTTTCCTTTTTTATATATACATACTATGTATACAACATATATTGTAGGATATCCATTATTCTAATTTCTCATTATAAGAAAAAAATCTGAAATCTAATTGAGTTGGAATAGTGTAATATGTAATAACCAACATCATTATTCCCATATGTGTCATTTATTTTGTCGTACGTATTTCTTATTCCACGACGGAAAAACAAATACAAAAAAAATGCGTAGCTCTAAGATAAGATTGAACGTTAGCAGGTGACGCAGCCGATTGAAAAGGGACTCCTGGTGATCGCTGGCTTCTTTAATACCTTCCCGGGGAAATTATATACTTTCCTTGAACGTTCATTGTTGGAATAATTATCCAATCGAGAATACTTGTATGCTAGGATAAAATTTTTTTCGAAAAATTCCGATCCCACGGAAACGTTAGAATTTTGAAAATGTGTGTGAGACTGTGAGGTAACATTTCGAGATTGAAACATATACATGTGAAATATTGATGATTCGCTGAACGACGGATCCCCACGTCAGGCAATACCCAATGCTCAAATATTTTCATATACAGTTTTAAAACTATTTTAAAAGTAATATTTCATCACGGCTTGTTATAGCAATAGGGATAGGGATTGTTGCGTAATCCTCCGATCACGTATATATATTCATAAGTATTAAGCTTATGTCTTAACGCCAACCTTATATATACATATGAATTTGGCATATACATAGAAACACGTATTCATATCTCCGATATTATAAGATTTAACAAAGTATATATAATTATAGCCTTGTTTTCTATTGCAATCGTCGACGGAACAAAACTGCCGTTTTTAGATCCAGAGACGGAGCGAGAGATAGTGGCTGTTCTACAATGAACACACACGCACACACACACACACACCCACACCCACACACACACACATATATACAATGCACAGGAGAACTTGTGATGAATTTGATTCATGCAATAACTTCTCGTACCGTTTGTCAAATGAAATTGCGTTCTTAGGGAGCCAGGATCTGCGCGCTTAATCCCCGGTGATAATTGGTGGAGTGGGGATGAACAATTGTCGACATCACAGAGCGTTACAAAACTTATTGGGTCATATAAAATTACAGCCGACGAAACGTTATGAGTGATTTACGAATTTCATAACTACTCGTTTTAGAGGATTATTAGTAGAGCAATAAATGTACGTAGAAACAATTACGCAAAAGCCGCATATAATTGATTTTTTCGTGACGAAACTCGTATATATTAGTAATGGAATAAAATTGATGGTGAAGTTCAAGAGTGTCTCGAGAGGCGCGATATATCTGAGTTGCTTTTTTACGTGGAAGAGAATCATCGGACGTGCAACGAATCGGTGAAGTGTTGAAACTTGAAAGTATCAATGGTAAATAAATAATGAAGGTGGAGTCACAAGGTATTGGTTTAAAAATAAATCTTTCTCTAAAAGTGTTGCTATTATCATTTCACGTTTACATAAGTTGTTAATAGTGTCCCGTATTGTGTATTTACAGAGACTGAAACCAAAAAAAAAATCATATCATTAGTGGATGTTGTTCGATTTAGTTTTTTTCTGCTAGTTGTATCAAAAATTGTTCACAATGTTAAAAAAAAAATAACATCTAGACATTTATACTCTATTATACGAAGTCAATTAGCACTCTTCTAGAAACGAGTAAGCACCACTTTTTGATCTGGCTAATTTGCTACACCAAATATTGTTTTGTGAGTGTTTTTTTCTCGACTCACTTTTATATCTGTCATCCTGTTTCGTTTTACAGCGAATTTTTACGAACTTAACTTCTATGTATCGTTTCAGGAACAGGGCCAACGTATATTCCGGAGTCCCTGGCCGTGGAAGAGCCGAATGAACGAATCGTTTTATCAGTTTTTTTTTTTTCCTTTTAGTGTAAATACATTTTGCACCGGTTATTAGTATTAAATAGACTGTGAATTCTTGTGCGACACTGTGTGAGATACGAGAGATGAGCTCAGTGAAAAAAACATTGTCCAACGGAAGGGCAATTATCAGTTGCTAATTTTTCTTTTCTTATTTGTTTTGTTCTTTTTTCCAATATGTAAACGATAGATTTGTATTACAAATAGAATACAATGAATGAAACATATTAGAAACTTAATGTAAAATATTTCTAACTCCGAGAACGTCTCTGAATATTTGATGTTTTGTATTTTTGCAAGCATATTCCATAATCCCTCGCGAACGTGTTATATTTACTATTATTCATTATACATATAACTTGAACATACCATCAATTTTCATCGTTTACTTTCAATAAATCACAACTAGAGATTCTTTCGACAACATCGAGATTTTTTTTGTCCATATCGCACACTCAAAATAATTTGTCTTAATGTTTCATTTATCGTGGAACATTTAGTTCGGACATTGTGTGCAACTGCGACCGAATGTTTTTATAAATCGGAGTCAATCTTATGCAATAAAACGCCAACAACTTTTTGTGTGTGTAGAAAGTATCTGTATTGAACAACACCCTCGCGGTATCGCGTTTACGAAACGGCTACAGTTTCTTTCGTAAAATCAGTTTGAAGGATCCCGTGGATTTGCGCAATACGTATCAATACTAATGCAGTATACATGTAATATCCATTAACGTAATAAGTGTAACCATCGTGTGCGTGTGTACGTGTATGTTTGTGCATTAGATTATTATTTTGTTTCTGTCCTTAGATCGAAACATTATTTATCTTGCAGAGCCGTATAGTTTCGATAGCAGCGATGCCTCATTGTCGCTTTAAAATATAAGCTAAGATGAATTATTATTACCGCATTGCGGACGACCAATGCTCCCGAAGCTTACTTCTACAAGCGCCCAAATAGTGAATAATCCCCGGGCACACAATGAATCCGAGTAAACGCAATAAATAAGCCTTGTAGGAAAAAAGATTATGGCCATTGGCTTCGTTGAATGCGGCCTGATTAAATACAATTCCTCCGCGTAACTTCAATTGGTATAATTCGCGTCCCGAAAAATATAAATCGTGACAAATTTTATCCAACGAAGACTCGTGTAAACCGAACGATAACGAGTCTTACATCTCCGTCGCCGAACCGTACATTGTGTTCAATTGTTGAGTGCATCTTATGAAAGTAGCGCGTCTCGGCAGTTCTCGCAATCGCGAAGCTCCGACGTATGTACAAGCGGAGCGCAGTCCCCCTAGCAAATCCAACGCCGTATTTTCCACGGCTCCTCTGTAAGGCACCTCGACAGTTTTTCCCTCGGACGATCTATAATACGAGAAATTTTATGGATTTTGAGTCTCGGTGGGAGACTCAAAATCCTGTCGATTTGGGGAATCGCGTTTGCGTACCTGTACTCCGCAACGCCACCGGCGTGTTTCTTCATAGCGGTGCTCGATGCCATGCCGTAGAAGAGTTTCAATTTTCTACCATTCTTCTCAATAACATCGCCACCGCATTCGTCGTGACCCGCGAACATTCCACCGGCCATAACGAAATCGGCGCCAGCGCCGAAAGCCTTTGCCAAGTCACCCGGACAAGTGCATCCTCCATCCTGGAGCAAACAAATCGAATTATCCATGTGTAACCTTGGCATCACCGCCGCCAAGCTTGGCTCTGTGTTGCGCTCCACTTACTGAAATAATGTGTCCCTTCAATCCGTGAGCGGCGTCAGCGCATTCTATCACAGCGCTCAGCTGTGGATAACCCACTCCGGTCTTCATTCTCGTCGTGCACACGGAACCGGGACCGATTCCTACTTTAATCACATCCGCACCGGAGAGAATCAATTCCTCGACCATTTCGCCGGTGACGACGTTACCCGCCTGGATCAGTATTATCGTACTACGATTATGCAATTCTTCGACGAACTTAATCGAGAAAATTTATTGCAATGTTACTTACGATAATCGTATGATTCGGAAACTCGGCACGAACTTTTCTCACGTATTCAACGAAATGCTGTGAATACCCGTTCGCTACGTCCAGACAGATAAACGATAATTCAGGTACGGCTGCAATGACTTTCGACAAACGCTCGAAGTCTCCTTGGCTCGTTCCCGAGCTCGCGGCAACATTTTCTAAGCATTCCGGATTTTTTTTCGCAAACTCCGTCCACTCTTCAGGGGTATAATACTTGTGAACCGTTGTGAATAGTCCGTGCTAAAATTTTGTCAAACCAAAGCCCTTTATACGCATTCCTGAGACAAAGGAGCCTCTCACTTTCAGACTCATCCCGATCTTTCAGTTTCAAGAAATTACTTATTATTATTATTATTATTATTATTATTATTATTACTATTATTATTTGTTACTGATACCTTTGATAAGCCTCTCGCCATATCGAACGTCCCGACGGTATCCATATTCGAAGCCATCACGGGTATGCCTTTGTAGCTACGTTTTGAATTGCGAAACGTAATTTCTCGAAAGAGATCGACCTTAACGAAAAGAGAAGAAAAAAAAAGAATCGTTTCATAATGTATTTTTAAAAATATCGTCTCTCTCTGTCTCCCTCTCTCATCTCCGTTTCCATTATTCTCAAGTGCGTTGAAGCGTAGCGTGATTTCAATTCCTGCTCTTCATATTATCACAAACGGCAAGGATAACAGAGGACAAGTAGCTATGCTGTCATTTGTTCAAAATAATTAAGTGATTGAAACTCGTTCAATCACTGTATAGGTTTAGCTATTAAATGTTATTCCGTTCCATTGATAGGATTAATCGTTATTCGATTTAATGAAGTTTGTTTTTGTTTTTGTTTTTTTTTTTAATACAGAACCGAGAATATTATTTTTAATGTTAAAAATGACATCGAGCACAGGACATGAATGGATAAAACTCGTGGACTAAAAGTTATCACGATATATAATACTCACATCGGATCTGCTCTTCAAGGTGCTCCTCTTTGGCCTCAATAAAACATCCTTGAAATCCAACTTGATGTCGTTTATAATGTTCGGCATCTTATTCGGAGTTGTTTTCTATCAGCGAGATGGGAACAGCAGACGATTCCTGAGATCTTTCCGTGGAGGAGTGTTTTTTTTCTTTAGGAAGTAGCAGACGGCTCGATGACACTCTTCTGTCAAAGCCTCCACGGTACTAAGCAGACGAGAGAGAGCGACCAACTTTAATTATATTATTGCGATTGATAATACAATATCATCTCATTGGTCAATGCGTCTTTAGTATCGCAAAGTGCCGCAAAGGCGCATGTCGACTGTGCTGCCCCCTTGCGACCTTACTGGCCAGCTTGCTCGGTGCACGCGTGCCGTACAGTTTCTCTATTAGTTCGTTAGGTTATAATCAAATTTGTAGATATACAAAAAAAAACACGTTATTACCAAATTTCTATATCACAATTCGATGTGGTATATTCGATACCTATCGTTAACTGGTATTATACGGACAGCATCTCTTAGCCCGTAATAACGTAATTTTTACATATATATCGAATGATATTTTAAACGAGATATAAAAAATAGTGTGCTGGAAAAAATGGCCGTGATGAAGGTGAAGAAAAATACACGTGTGCCGCGCAAACGGCAGCGTTCACGGGACATTGATAAATTCGTTAAATATCAAGCGGCGCCCGTCAAAAGAGTCAAGAAACGCAAAGCTCTCGTTATCGCTCAGGAAATAAAATTCGCTCGGTTACTTGCGAACAATGACAAGAGGGTCAGAGATAAGATGCTGAAAAATCTTAAAAAATGGTTGACAGTACGTTCGGAAAGTTCGTTCGGTGAGTGATGTACCCTTCGGCTCTCCCGGACCTTTTTTGCTAAAATCTTTTGGTCCGTTACGATGTTTTTAAAATCTATGTTGTAAATTGTAATTTCTGCAGCATTCACGGAGGCAGATTTCATGAGACTGTGGAAAGGTCTGTTCTACTGTATGTGGATGTCGGACAAGCCGTTGATTCAGGAAGAGCTCGCAGAATCCCTCAGCAACATTGTGCATTGCTTTGATTCCATGGAGATTGTGCTGCTCTATACAAAATGTACATTGAAAACACTAGCCGTTGAGTGGTTCGGCATAGATCAATTCAGACTCGATAAGTTTCAAATGGTAAATTATGGATTTCAAAAAATTATTATTGTCGACTCCGAATCTCTCGACTAAAGGCTTACCTTTGTTTTCTTGACAGTTGGCGAGACGAATAATCCGACAGACTTTCGAGATGTGTCGAATGAAATCCTGGGACATTGAATGGATCAAGGGTGTCGCCGATATCATAGAATCTATATTGTTGGATCCTAAGACTACTTTGGGATTCAGTCTTCACATAACTGAATTGTACATGGAAGAGTTAGCGAAGGTACTTTAGATTTCTTCGGCAAAAAAAAAAAAAAAAGGCTAACATCTCCTCCCCCCCCACTATCTTGTTAACAATAATCCGTAACTGTTCTAATGACAGATCGGCGCCGGGGAAATTCCACCGACCCTCGTAACCGAATTGCTCAGGCCATTCGCGATTCACTTAGCCGCGATGGACGATGAGCGTCAAATAAGACACGTAATGAAACACATATTTAGGTACCTCATATTTCAATCGGACGTCGGTATGGATTACATGGAGAAATTTGAGGCTTGGAGACAAGTTAGTACACTATTAAACTACAAGCCATCAAAATGTATTGTTAATAAATTGATATTCGTTTGACATAGGCGGGCTTCCCCTGTCGAAGTATAGATGCTATGGAGAAAATCGAATTGTCGGACAATGACTCCGAGGCCGAAGTGGAAAGTGACGATGGCAAAGATAAATCCCAGTTACTCAAAGCTCTCGATCCCCGGGCTGGGAGAGTCGATGTAGAGTTGCCACAATTGCCGTTTGATCCGTTAGAAATAGCTCAGTTGATAAAGGAGTACAAGTTTCATCCTAAATCAACAGCAAAGACACGAAGACAAATAATGCGCTTGATTAGAGAGTGAGTGTAGACAATTTCGTAATTATAAACTAAGAGATTTTTTTAACAATTGCCATAAATTGTGTTCAGGTTTTGCGAGCTCGCTAAAGGTAACATGCCTCTGGGTGTAAAAGAAATCATTCTGCCGAATGCCAAACGATCGGAGACGAATCCAAAGAAAGCTGCCTATCGTCTGTTGCAATTCGACAAGGAACTGTATTCCGATACTATACGTCGGAAGCGAAAGAGGAAACAGGCAGCGCCGATAATCGATGACGACGAAGGTTTCGGGAACTCGCTAACGCCGATATATCAAAATGAATTCGAGGGGAACGGTTTTCAAGACGACAACGAGGGCTCCGACGTCGAAAGAGGCAGTGACGATGAAACGACGGAAGTAATGGAAGAAGCCGACGCCGCCGTGGCAGTTCACATATCAAATAAGAGGAGTAACAAGAAGATGAGCAAGAAATTTGATCGACCGAACGCAGGGCCGGTAAATGAGTTAGCGAGAAAAGTATCGCACAAGAAACAGAAAAAACAAAAATTTCTTCAGAAGGAAATAGAGGGTGACGAATCCACGGTTAATCTTAGAGTCAAAAATAAGAATTTAAAAATGAAAAGATTGCAAAGTGCCATTAATGTTTTCAATGAAAAGTTGCCGAAGCGCTCGTCGGACCACGGGACGCCGACGAAAGTGAAGAAATCTCGGTCGAATTTCGATAATGCGTGGGATGTATCGAGCAACGAGGATACGCCTACTCCCACTGCTTCACCAAAATTAAAAGGACCGAAGTCTCCTGTGACAAAATGTACGGGGGTTAAGGAGATGAGTGAAAACAACGTGAAACGATCTTCCAACAGTCCCACAAAGGAACAACTGAACAAAATACCGTGGTTACTTCCGGTGCTTACAAAATTGGAGGAAGAAAAGGTGAGTTGAATTTGATGAATTCTTTTATCCCAGAGACGCGTACGTTCATCATATTAATGTTACCGAGTTTCCGCCGGTGATATTAAGTGAGTGAGACCGGGCCGAGATTTACTCTGGGCTCGTGGAAAAATTTTAGTAGACTCAAAATTCTCTTATGGGATTGGCTGTTGACTGGAAAGTTTCGAATTAACTAGAACTTTGCCACTAAGTTCAGACTCGTTTCAGTCCGTTCTCAGTCCCGGTGTAAACTCAGTATATGAGCCCAACGTGTTTAACGCCCAACGTGTTTCTCAACGAATTTTCAACAGAAACAGCAGACCCCCCCGAAATCCGAACCGGAAGGGCAAAGCGGTTCGAGCACGAAGAAACGGGTGAAAATAGTGCTTCGGCGAAACACGGCTCAGCTAACATCGGAATATATGAGACAGCTTCGACAAAGTCCAGGAGTTCCTTACGACGCTAACAGGAAGCCTCCGGCCGGTGTTCTTAAGCCAAGTCACCTGTCCAGTCCGGTCAATCCATTTTACAAACAGACGTAAGATATAGTGGAAACATAAAAATAAAAACGTTACCTAGTGTAATCAACGATCCGACAAAATAAATACAAACTGTCTTCTTTAAACGATCACTATATATTTTATTCTTTAAATTGCACGATTCATCATTTGCGAATGGTATCTTAATTTTTTCGTCGCTGATACTCGACAAATGATTAATCCATCGCGACTTTTTTCCGGGCTAAGGTATACACATTGAGAAAATCAATTCGTTATTTACAATAAAATTATTATTTGTACCGAACATATACTTCAGTCAGATTGTACAGTCAGTTGTTTAATTCTCTTTAGAAGAGTATATGACCCTGAAGTGAAATTTTAATAGGTAACTTGGGACAACATTAATAATGCGCCGTAAACGTGAAGATTCATCCTTTTACGAAGGTTTTTCTTAGAGAAAGACCATTGTATAGTATACAGTAAAAGTAACACACCGAGTTACGCGAAATTACGATAACAGGAATGACTAACTTGTAAACGGTTCAAAGACATAGATTAACTTTTTATCCCTAGCTATATACAATTATTCGATTCAACAACATTATTCTCTATACATCTCTCGGAAATTTTTTACGCGAGATCAAGACGTAGGAAAGGTTGTCGAACGATATCATTCTTTGGCACGTGAATTCACTCTTCTTACAGCTACAAAATATACTAGATTTCCAGAAAAATAAATTTTTCCGTTCTAATACATTTGATACCTAAATTAATATTAAAATGGATATTTTCTCCGATATACACAAGTCGGAGATTGCATATTTCTACGACTAGAGTAGATCTTTCGAACGCTACGATTATTGCCGAAAAGAAACACCCGCCAGTCAAAAATTACATCAATTCCACATTAACAGAAGTTCGCACGTTTTTCTTTTACGATCGCTATACACCGCAATACTTGTCTCAAACTTATCGTACAAAATTATTCTCCCGTTTTAGTTATTCTTTTCCGTTTGACGACTAATTTCGAAGAGGCTTATATATTATACACGTCTATATCACAGTGATGTACGACTGCTACGCCACATGCAAATGTATCTGGGTCGAGGAACAATTATTAGCCAAGCTTGGCGCGAAGTGAGTGACTCTTCCAACGCCAGAACCATCCCATTTCAATTTGATTGAAACCCGTGCTGAATAAAGACAGAGCGACGAAGAGAATTGCGTGAGCAAGGGCCCACAGTTGGAATATCGGCGATATAATGAGTAGTAGAACAGTCGCTCCTTGAAAATTAATGAAAACATATGAATCATAACGAAAAATAAAAATAAAAACTTTTATACCCGAAGGTAATATAGCAATTGTTAATTGCGAAGCAACTCATACCTGTGAGTAAGCTCCAAAAACCGAATGCAGCTCTCAATGGAACGATGCTAGCCATCGGCCACGCCTCATCCTCGTTCGTAAATGTATTCTTCTCAGAAAAACGCTTGAGTGTTTCTTCCTTCTGATACCATCGCTCCTCGAGCCAGTGTCTCAGCGATGTCTCGCCTTTGGGAAGTTCGGACGACGATATCCTTTTTATATTGAAATGTACTTCGTTTGGTAATTTCCCCATGACCAAATCTATTTCTGATTGAGGGACGTAGTCCGGATACGATATCGTCAAGTCGTAAACAGCATCGAGGTAACTCGCGCTTTGCAGATACGAAGCCAAATAACTGAAACCCGTTGTCTTAGGATGAAGAGTGTGATAGTACAACGGTAGACCGTGCTTATTCGCGTATCTGTCAGATTTTTGTTTGCTGCTCGAGGTCAGATCGGTGCCTTCGGGAAATATGAGCAATTGCGTACGTCTCCGAAGTGCCACGAGATAGTCAAGGGTTCGAGAAAGGCGACCCCTATCCTCTTCCCAGCGTCGAGTTATGTAAAGGAAACCGTTCATCTGCATTATCCATCCTGTGGAAAACGAAGAGTTGCATAAAAATTTAACAGGTACATTTAACCGTTACGGGATAACCGAATTATCCCGATTAAAATTTCTATATGTTGTATTTGTCGTACCTGGACCGGGTATGTGCCTTATAGGATCCTTGAGAATGAATTTCAATCTATGAGCGGCGATACTAGGCATACATGCTTGGTACATGGCTGCCCATAAAAAATTCCAATCTACCCTTGTCCGATGGTTCATCACGAGAATCGCCGATTCGTTCGGAGATATGTGATCTCCCGAGACTATCACTTTCACCCCAAACATCTCCAGCAACGCCTATAATGGGCACATTGACATTACGGATATACATTCACAACTTAATTTATATGACTCACCGTAGGATAAAGTTCCCAGCACGAGAACAGCAAATCGCCGCATTTTCGAAATTTGGGCGGACTGAAGAGGAGCAACGGCAGAAGCGGGCAAGCGATGAATAGAAATCCTGCCACTATACTGCCATACCACAGAGCGCAGTATAATATACCTCGTACGAGTCCGCGCATCACAGTTCAATCTCAATGTTACTTCAATGATAAATCAAGTTTTTCGTTAATAATTTTTATGTACAATCCGATCTCCAAAATCAATTCGCCGGGGCAGTGAAACTTTGAATAAAAGTTGCAAATAATGCTTTTTTTACATCAGAGAAATACACAGTCAACCTTGAACTATAAGATAGGATTATATTAATATTGTATATAATCTAACAATATGTCTTACTTGAACATGCGTAGCGTCAAATAGTTTCACATTTGCCGAGCATCAAACCTTTACTAGTCGCGACTCACGGGATAAAGTTCTTGCTCTGGCTTCGCTCTAGCTTTACCTACCCGAGAGGCTTCCCTGTGCCCACACCCCTGTTCCACTTTATCCTTCCGTGCGGCCCTCCCTCACCCCCATCCGAAATCTGGTGGCTTCTGGGATGCTGTGTAGGACCATTATTGATCTATATTCTACGATGTACGTACGTACACTTCCACATCCACGGAACCTCTGTTGTTTGCACGCGAGATAGAGATTCGCACGGTCAATCCAACTCTATGCTTTCCAGAGGAGATATAATTATCGAATCAAGTTAAAAAATAGACGAAGCACTTTGGTCGATAGCACTTTATTGCAATATAAAAATGAACGGTGTTCGTTCTATCGATCTATCGGGTCGATCAACAATTTATTATTGTTATTACCATTCGAAAGACGCTTTAGATGCGTACGCACAATAACGAAATTCATCTTCCCTTCCCCCCCCCCCCCCCCCCCCCCCCGACTTGGTGTAATATAATATTTATAAAATATAATCCAGCACCTGGTAGAGACTCGACGTCTCTCAACTCGCCTTCGTAAAAACTATCGGAATGACATATAGATCTACAAAACGAACATTTCATATGACTGAACATTCTACATATTACGATAATTTACATATTAATAGTCATATAGGATCAACGATGATCCATATTAAAATTCCTATATAAAATTGTCATAGCCCTGATAATACCCGGTCGTGTCTATAAAAGTTTATCGCACGACGAATTCTCGCAGCAAAGCGAGAAATTCGCTCTGCCCTTGGCAGCCCGAATCATAGCCGTTAAATGCATCGCGTTTGTGGCGCTATCAGACCGCCTGCGTTCGAACAAATTAGCTCGAGGGTGTTCGGAGATAGAGGGAATAAATACATTTCACCCGTTTATCCTCGTCTCGTTAGTTGCGTCTCAATCGGGCATTATTCTAGACTACCCTACTTTCGAGACATTTAATGTTCGGTTTCGAGACAGTTACGAAAAGTGCCCTATCACGCGTAACTCGAGTACCGTGATACTGCATCTCTGGACTCGTTCTTCATTGCTTGCTGGGACTCTTTGGTAGCCGATAAATCGCATACTTCTTGCAATAATTCCACTCCCCTTTCGTAAGATTCCATCTTTATATAAGCCATGCCCAGATAATACTTGTTCTCGATGTCCGGTTTATCGCTCAATCTATCCGCTTCCTCAAGATGAGCAATAACCTCTTCGTACGTCGCCGAAGGGGCCGCGCCGAACAGCGTTGCGCAAATCTGTAAAATTACGTTTCACTTCACGCTACTCGAACGAATATAATTGATAACGATTTACCTTTTTCTCGATCCAAGTCAAGCCCGATACGGTATATTTAAATCTTCCTATAAGATGATGGAGCGTCGAGTCCATTGGACGCAAGTTCAATGCTATTTTAACGTGTTTTTCGAAGCGCTGTCCGCTCTCGAGTTTGTCCTTTATCGGCAAATATTCGGTTCTCGAGCCTATCATCAATGCGTACCACTTGTGCAAGTCAGCGTGTTCGGCATCGAGCACACGCTCGCAAGCCCGGATTCCTGTGCAAAAAATGAGCCAAAAAATAAGATGTACATCCGAGTCATAAGATGTACATGGAGAGATACATGAAATAAAAAAAATACAAAAACAATACCTTCTTGAAGAAAAACCTCTTTCCGTGCTTGATCGGATACATCGGTGGCATTTTTGAAACAAGCTCTACCCAGTCGCCAAACAACCTCGACGTTGTCGTCGTGCCAGATAACTAAAGAACGCAGATCGCATAGAACTTCTTCGTGAAGTTTCTCGTTCTCAATTTTCTCGTCTAGAGCAGCTAGTTGCAGCTTCAGTTCCCTCATTGTTCCTGATGTCCTGCATCACTATGAATGTATAATCCGGTTCTTCAAAGTATATTAACCATTTAACAAAAAATATATAATGGTTAAAATAAAATGTTGAAAAACTCTATTGTCCGTGCGATGAGAGAAATAATTTATAGTCAGAATTAGACAAGGTAAGGTAAACGATCCCTGCTCTAGGACAAGATCACCCAGCTAAACGTGCAGGAACATCAACAAAACTCTGCATCCGTATTTACCAGCATATTTTCGACGACAAAAGTTACAATGGATAAAAAGTTTCTTTATCTATTCTTATCTTATTCATTATCTTTTTTATCAGTGGTCACGCAATAGCGTGGAAAATCTCAGCTATTGCTGCGATGAGAACTGGAATTCCAGCATAACAATTACAGATTTCACTGTTGATAATTGATTTTGCCGGCAGATGAATAAGAATACAGAGACAGATTCGTGAGGTAACTTCTATATGGTAGATCAAAGGGCTGTTGTTACATTACTGGCAATAAAGTATTATCCGTGTAGTAGACAGCAAGCTCACGTCAATGAGCTTTATAAAAAAAAAGCTTCCTCCATAAAGCAAAATGAAACCAACCCATTTTCGGCATCTGCTCCGGCAAGCTCCTCGTCGGAGCAATCATAAAATTCGTCATCTGCCGTTTCAGTTCCGGCAATGGAAACTGCGTCCGCATCGGTCTCCACGTCATCCGCTGTGTAGAAACTATTAACGGAGGTTACCCGCTTGCGAGCGGCGGCCCTGGCTCTCCTACTTTTTTGTTGATTTCTGGTGCAAACAGAAAAATTTCTGTCAATGTTTGTAATCAACGCAACGGACACTTTCCATAACATACCTAACGCTCTCCAGCTCGGCTTCCAATTCGGCAAATCTTCTGTCCACGTTCTCCACGTAATCGCTCATCATGGCTTGTTGGCGCTGCTCGAGGATTTTTTGGTAAATGAGCAAAGTTGCGGCACCAAGTACGCCGATCGTTGCGCCGATGGCAACAGCGATCATGGATGAGTTATGCAAGTTACTCATGGTTCTGCAAGATCGTGAAAACTTTCATTTTACTGCAATAAATATGGTTGTGAAGTAGAGCGACCTATTATCCATGCCATTAACAATGACTAACCTGTGCAAGCTTATCGCCTTCGCAGCTGAGATAAATCATAAAACTATAAACGAAGCTCTCCAGAAGTTCTTCGTTCTCAAAATATTAGGTTTTTCGTTCGAAAAGTCATTATACGCGGAGAATCGATGAATGTACGCCGCGACTCGAGACTTCGATGAGAGATCATGGATAACCCGGGTTATTATCGGGTCTAATGCAATAGGCCTGAAATCGCGCAATCTCGATTGTATCTCATGATTATTAGCACGTCACGAAACTACACACACCGTTAACACGACAACATGACAACACGATAACCTTTGTTACGAGGACTAATTTGATGACATGACACGCGGCAAGTGACTGCGCCAAGTTCAGTAACGAAATTTT
Organism: Exephanes ischioxanthus; assembly: GCA_958510785.1. NCBI lineage: Eukaryota > Metazoa > Arthropoda > Insecta > Hymenoptera > Ichneumonidae > Exephanes > Exephanes ischioxanthus. The sequence continues at coordinate 10,173,437 of OY294019.1, read as the reverse complement.
CGTATTAATGCTTATCGCAAGACATCCGATAACTAATTAGAACCTTGTCATTGGGATAACACACACGTAAAATTTATTGTCCTCCAACTCTCGGATTTACCTCTTTTCCACCTGACGATAATGCACGACGGTTCTCTTAGAGCTCTTCGCCCGAGAATGCCCGCAGAGGCGGCAGCCCAAATTAGCGCAAAAACTGAGCGACGACGGCTCGTCTTTTCTCCGCGCAAATAATCCTCCCACCCGTGGTTATGTTCGTGCTCGCGATTCGCTGGATGATGGCCAGTACATGCTGTACAGGCACTGATATGAGGCAGCAAATTACTGGTAAAATAACCTCGACGGCGGTGATTCCTACAAGTACCTCACTATAATAATTAATTTCCCGCACTGTATTCACCAATTTGTTAATCTTCGAATTATTTATAGTTACATAAAGAGTTGAAATGACTGGGGAAGTATAAAACTGGCTTTACCGGGTTGGATTCGGGTTCTTCTTCTTCTTCTTCTTATTCCTCCTGGCTTTAGGCTTACGCTAAGTGCCATTCTTCCCATTGGGTTCTCCGAACGGAGAAGCTTGGATATGCCGTAATGTGATTGGCGTTCGTCGCCCGTTGAAACGTTGGAGGCGCCTCACATGAGGACGAGCCGTTGTATTATAGTTTCGAAAGGTTGGGTACGGTAGGCGGTTCCGGGTTGGTTGGTGGGAGTTTTTAGAGTTGGGAAGGGGTCGGTAGTCGCAAAGGAGCGTTTTTTCTTTATTTATTTATTTGCTTTATTATTATTATTTATTATTATTATTATTATTTTTTTTTTTTTCTTTTCTTTTTTGTCCTTTCTTTTTTATAATTATATATTCTTTTTATTATTATTGTTATAGTTATTGTATATATATACATATTATTATTATTTTTTTTTTTTTCTTTCTTTTCTTTTTTTTTTTTGAAAAGAGTATCTATATTCCTGTAAACACTCCTATAGGTCGAGTTCGCATTCAGATAAAAATTTCATAACCACTCCAATGACGGATAGAGAGGGTTTTTTAAGAAGAGAATGCAGATCCGTAGGGGGATACGACTTGAGCACTCTGAGAGCCCTTACTAGCCTCTCCCTGCACGCGAAAAAATGGGGGCAAAAGTTAAAAATATGGTTGAGGTCCTGAACTACCTCCCCGCAGTCACAGGCCTCTGAGTTTATTTTTTTGATTTTATATAGGTACGATCGTGTGAGGCAATGACCTGATCGGATACGAGATATAGTAGTAATTGATTTTCTGCTGCAACTATATTTATGGAACCATGTCCTTTTGTCGTCTGTCCAATAGTTTTTAAAGTAATTAACACCCTTGATGACGCTATTTTTAAGAAAGAAAGCCGATGCAAGTCTTTTGTACCTCTCCTTCAGTTCGGACATCTGGTCGGCATAGTTCGGTCGAAAGTCGTCACACGTTGGAAGCTCCAACGCCTCTTTGGCTAAGGTGTCGGCCACCTCATTGCCGTCGATGCCCCTGTGCGAGGGGATCCAAATGAATTGAATGTCGTATTTTTTTTTGGAAAGTGTGAAAATTTTTTCTAGAACCTCCAACGTGATGGGGTGTTCGTTAGCGTTAATGGTCACGTTCTTAATTTTGAGAAGAGCACTGAGAGAGTCCGTGCAAATTACCGATTTTCTCAGGCACAATCTGTCAATGTAAGTCAGAGTGTGGAGTAGGGCGATGGTTTCAGCACTACAAATGGAAAAGTTCTTGTGAAGGCCGAGCCTTAGGTTGATATTATAGGAATTGCAATGGATAGCGGCTGAGCACCTGCCCCGGTCCCTGTCCTTCGAGCCATCAGTATAGAAAGGAACATGGTTTGGCCAATTTTCGAGAAGAAATTTTTTTAGTAAACGGTCCGGATTTTTACTATCAGCTAAGCATATTCCTAAGTCCGTGTTGATTCCTATGGGGCTGTGATAGGCATCGAAGGGGATATCGAAGCATTTGGGGATATCTTGTATCTCCAGGGAGTGTAGGATCTTGCTGTTTTTTCCAAAACTTTGTATGAGTGGTGGCAAGTTTTCCAGTGGCCGGAATTCGTTTCTGTTTTTTTGTTTATATTTTTCCCATAAGAGTTTGAGTTTCGGAGGCAGAGGGTGGGATCTATTGGCTATGGATTTAAGAATTAATTTATCGGTGCTTTCCTCTCTTCTAATGGAGAGCGCAGGCTCTTTCGCTTCGGCGAGAAGGATATTGGTTGGGGTGGAGGGCAGCAGCCCTAGGCACTGGCGAAGAGCGGAGAACTGAACTTTGTCCAGTTCAACCAAATGCCCGAAAGCTGCTGCCTTGAACACTGGAGCCCCGTATTCAAGGATAGGCCTGATCAGGCCTCTGTATATCAGCAGAAGGGTGGAGGGGTGAGCCCCCCATTTGCAACCAGCTATATATTTTAAAATCTTTAGGCGGGATTTAGCTTTTTCTTTTTGCTTCAGAATATGATACTTCCAGGAGAGTTTCGGGTCCAGCGATACGCCGAGGAAGGAAATGATATGGGAGCGGGGAATGGAGTTTGTTCTAAAATCAATGTGGGGATCTAGGGGTAATTTTTTCCGGGTGAAACATGCAAGTTTCGTTTTTTGGGGGGCAAGATTAAGACCCAAGGATTCAAGATTTTTTGCTGTGATTTCGAGAGCGTCCTCTAGGTTTTCTTTCACTTTTTCCCACGAGGGATCGGAAGAGTAGAGGACGCAATCGTCTGCATATAATAGAATTTTGCAATTTGCAGGGACTTCTTTTATTATTTTGAGGAGGAGGATGTTGAATAAGATAGGGCTAAGTATGGATCCCTGGGGCAAGCCCCTAGAGGCCTTGCGAGAAGTGATATTATTATGGAGTAAAAAATCAAGTCTTCTGCCAGCTATATGTTGTGTTAGCAGAGAAATTAAGTTAGGGGGGAGGCCCAGATCGGCCAGCTCCCCTGCAAGGATATCCGCCTGGACGCTGTCGAAAGCGCCTTCGATGTCCAGAAACAATGCTCCGAGTATCTCGCGCCTGACGAGCGCCAAGCCAATATCCGTAGTGAGTATGGAAATACTGTCAAGGGTAGATCTGCCCTTACGAAAACCCATCTGGTATCTCGAGAGCAACTTGTTGCTTTCGAGATGCCAATCGATTCTTCTGGCAATCACCCTCTCCAGCAGTTTCGAAACGCACGATGCCAAGGAGATGGGTCTTAGCCCCCCTGACCCCGGCTTAGGAATAAGATACACTAAGAAGTTACTCCATGCCCTAGGGGTTCTGCCATTCCTATAAATTTCATTAAACATTTTTGTCAAAAAGGAGATCGCTTCCTTGGGAAAGTTTGCGAGGACAACATTACTAATGCCGTCTCGACCGGCGGCAGATTTTTTTTTAGATAACTTGATGGATGTCTCTACTTCCCTCTCGGTAATACTCTTCGTGAAAATCTCCGGGAAGGTAGGTTTAATGGGAAGGCTACTAATAACACTCTCAATCGGGATACTAGCTGTAGGGGGGCAGAGTTTGTCTATGGAATTTTGAACGGAGTCGGAGTTTGGATCTTTGTCCGCGTTAATTTTGCTACCTAAAACTCTTTTTTTAAAGGCTTTAATAATGCCCCAGATTTTTGTTGGGTCTGAGTCTGGTGTGAGGGTAGCACAGAAATCTCTAAATTTTTCCCGCTTTGTTTTTCGAAGGATCTTCTTTGACGCTGCTACTTGAATCATATAATTTTTAAAATTTTCCCGACTGCTATGCTTTTTGTATATGCTAAGGGCGTCTCTTCTGGATTGTACAGCCACCGAACACTCATCAGTCCACCATAAGGCTGAGGGCAATTCGGTTTTCTCCCTACTGTTGCTGGGCGTTTTGGCTCCAGCCGCAATAAGGCTATTCCTAATTGTCTCCTCGAAGGCCATATATTTTTCCTCGTAGTTCGATTGCTCTGGGTCTCCACACTCCTCTAACCCTTTTTTAACCTCCTCCGCAAAAGCTGTCCAAGAGACCTTGGACAGTTTTAGTTTGAATGGGTGGGAAGCGATTTTAATAGGTCCGTTGTCAATTGAGATAATGATGGGAAAGTGGTCACTTGTATATGTATCCTCCAAGACCTGCCAGCTGCTGGTGATGGCAAGATCTGGTGCTGCTATCGTGAGGTCAGGGGATCTGAAGGGGGTGCCGGGTCTGTTAATTATGGTGGGTTCCCCGTTGTTGAGGATCCGCCAATTCACATTGTTTATTGTTTTGTACAACGCCATGCCCGAGTGGTTTCGAACCCCCCCCCCCCCCCCCCCCCCCCATTCCTCATGTAGCGCATTAAAGTCACCCGCTAAAATGGAGTCTTTGGGAAGTAGTGAGAAGAAGTCTGACCAATCTTTCATGGTGGTGTAGGAACTGGGTTCTCTATAAATGGAGAAAAGGTGGAATGGTGATTTGCAATTAGAAATTCTGACCCCTACGATCTCAAAACCTTTCACTCTGATGTGGTCCGTGGGAGTGATGGTGTATGTTAATTTTTCACTAATTAAAATTGCAACACCGCCCCCCTTGTTAAGAGACGGTCTGTCCTTACGCACCGTGTGGAAATTTTTGACGATGAAATTCTGGTCGGGAGAAAGCCAAGTTTCGGATAGGCAAATGAGGTGTTTTTCATGAATAAGGGAGTGTAATTCCTGCCATTTATTATTAATACTCCGACAATTCCATTGTAAGATTTCGATTTTCTCTGAGGGACTATTGAACGTTAGATATTATTTGGGGGGGAGGGGACACGCAATTCTTGGAGGGATGGGCTGTTGGCAGGTCATCTTGGGGCAATTTCGCGGAGTGTTTCTGGAGCTCTTTTGATGTCCATTCTAGGATTCTCTTTTTAGTTTCAAGGTTTTTTTCCCCGGCAAGCAGGTTGTTTAAAAATTCTGGGATAGATCGAGACCAGCCTTCGTGCCGATCACCCTCTTTGTTACCCAGTTGGTATTGATCGATTACCGTAGCGTTAAGATCCTCTGGATCGTCGTCGGGTACGTCGTTGCGTGTCGCGCGAACCGAGATTATTTTTCTCGGCGTCGAGTGACGGCCGTTGGGATACGCGAGATAGGCTTGATGTTGAGGGCTATATGAGTTAACATTTTTTTTTTTCCTCTCTTGTGAGTAGGATCTGTGCCGGGATCTCGAGTGAGGAGGTCTATAGATATAGTCTCGCGGGCGGGAGATTTTCTTTTCCATAAGGGGGGGAGGGGGGGAGGGCCGAATGAACGGTGCCGGGCGTGGTAGGAGGGAGAGGACTGAGGGTTCCCCTACCTGCTCGCTTGATCCCTGTTTCTTTCTTATGGCTGGAAAGTGCGCTTCAGACAGCTCAGGGGGCAAATTTTCTTTTGCTGCGGATTTGCCCTCATATATATCTTTGGCCTCCCTGAACGCGATTCCATCTTTGTTCATGATTTTTCTAATTTCCGTTTGTCTTAAAAATTCGGGACAGATCCTCGACGACGCCGCGTGGTTACCCTTGCAGTTGCAGCAAAAGGGAGTTGGAGCCGAGCATTCCTCCTGCGGGTGCGGTCCGCCACAGAATTCGCATCGGGTTGAACCTCTGCACCGTGATAAAATGTGACCGAAGCGCTGGCATTTCATACATCTACAGAGCTTACTTTTGAAGGGTTCGACCCTCAACCGAACGTACCAAATTTTTAAATACTTTGGGAGGGTTTTTCCGGCGAAGAGAATGATAAGTGAGTCCGTATCAATCCATTCGACGGAATCCTCCCGGACAACACGAGCTTTCCTTCTCTCTATCTTAACAATGTCATCAGACTGTCTCATTCCTTTTTTTATTTCAGCGAGAGACATATTCGGATCTACTCCTTTAACCACTCCAGTGCGAGTTACTTTAAAGGAGGGAATATAAGCCGTCCAGTGTAGAGCTGCGAACCCCGGATTGGTCACAAGCTCGTTCGCGGCGCTCGCCGAGAGGCAAAAAATCTCGATCTTATTCTCCTCGATCGTCACGAGGCGATCGATATTCACGGGGAGGGAGTCCAGTCTTTGACCTATCGACATCGGATGGAGATTTCCGATATTCTGATTTTTTATGATACTTGAGACATGAACCAGGAATGGGCCCTCCGAGTGCTCCTCGTATCTATTCTGTTTTTGTTTGTCCGCGAATTCGATGACTTGTAAGTCGAACTCAAGCTCGAACGGGTGGGGAGGCCCTTCCTCGTCGCTAGGGTTGTTACGCCTATTGTCATTTTCCGGGCTCGCGGGAGAGTCCTTAGAAACAAAGCTATCTATGTTTCTAGCGAGCTTAGCCTGTTTGCCTGCTACGGGAGAAAGATTCCGAGCACCGCGTTTCAAGGCTTTTCGGGATTCCGTTATCGGAGCTATTGTCCCACCACGAGACTCGTTAGGAGTGTTTACATTTCTTATAGATAATATATTAGATTCGGAGCCCATAGACTCGACCGTTATTTCACTACCAAGGTCCAAAGTGGACCCGGCAGGAAGATATACCCCAGCCATATTTTGGGGAGTCTATTAATTCTGATGGTAAATCTAAAAATTCGAGTAAAAAAAGAGGAAATAAAAATTTTCAGATCTTACCTTACGTCCACTATTAGGGTCGGGATTTTAATTTAAATTTTTTTTTTTTTTTTTTTTTTTTCTTTCCTTTATATCTATGTTTTTTTTTTTTTTTTTTTTAGTATATTCTTATAGCAGGAAAGGTGAGGTGATCGGAGTGCTTAGGCAGGAGGTCAGGAACGCGCGTAGTTGAAGATTTAGGCGGGCCTCCCGTGCCTTTCTTATCCTTCGAGATTGCTGAGAAGGTCCTCTTCGCCGGAACTTTATGAACGATCACTATTACTGCAGTCACTACGTCAGTTTATAGTTTTCAGAGAAAACATGTCACGATATAGTATTTGAGTAAAAATAGAGAACGGTAGCTCTAACTTGAAGTGCAAAATCAGTGTAGAGGGAGAACGAAATTTGAATTTGTACGCGACGACTATTGGGCGCGCGCTAAGATACGTCCTCCCTGGGCCATGGAACGAACCGAACCTGGATTCGGGTTGTTTTCTGACAAACTACTGCAACTGAACCAGTCGATTGGTGCGCCAAACCGACTCTGATTCCAACCTTCTGGGGGGAGCTTTTTGGTTGATACCTCAAAACCAACCGTAATACCAACCATGATGTGTCCGATTGAAAGTTGGTTTACAGTTGGACTTTCCCAAAACAACACAATTTCCAACTTCGTGTCGAGAGCACCGATAGCTCTTGCCTCAGGGTTGGAAATCGGATAGTTTTAGGAAAATTCAACCGTAAACCAACTTCTTATCCAACACATATAACGGTTGGTTTTTTAGTATCGCCGAAAAATCAACCTCTCCAAGGTTGAAATCAGAGTTGGTGTGATGCACCAATCGACCGGTTGGTTTTCAGCCTTGGTGAAAATGTTACCTCAGTGAAGTTAGCGGATCAACTTTGAGTTTTCTAATTTTAAACAATTGTAATCGTTTGTTTGACGTTTGTAGGTGATTGTTAGATTAATTTAAACGTTTGTTAGACATTAGTTTGTTTGTTATATCGAAATTAAAATTTCACTGTCAAGATAGCGGAAAAAAATAATTTTTTATTTTTTTGGATTCAATTCAGTCTCAATCGATGCGGAATCGTTTCGCATATCTTGTTTATCGTCGCCGTTGCGTATCATCGTGGGATTCGGGGGCCAATAGTCTGTCGCCGCTACATAGGAACACGGCTTAATGGAAAAATGGCAGGGACGTTTTACATCTGATAATAAAAAGCTAGCTGCTAGACAGCGATCGGAACAATTGTCGCTCTATCCATATATTTGTTGTCATCATCCTTTTATGAAACTGCGCGTTTGTGGAATCCGAATTTCAGAGTACTCTCATATTACATCATATTACGTGCGTTCACGTTGTGTAAATCTCTAATGTTTGGTCTTTCCGACAACGAATATGAGTTTCCGTCGTATAGTTCTAACCATGCCTACCGAGGTTCGTTTTTTTTAAATCGTATTTTGGCGTTTTAACCTATTTAGCATAAAGCTGGAAACAAATAATATAAGATGGTTACCTCTGATGCATTTTTGTCGCGGGTGAAGGATTGTTGGGATTCCAGACCGAAGGGTTGCATATGCCCACCAGGCTTCTTTTCTGTTCTTCGAAAGTTTGATCATATGTATATATCAGATTTGGTGATCTCAATCAAAGGATATGGAATGTGATAGCCTCGAGAGTATGGCCTATGCATAGCCAGCATCGAGCAAAGCTCCAAAGATCGTTCAACCCATCGAGGGAGTGACGCACGATCTGTTGCTGAACAAAGCAAAACTCCAGCATGTCAACATGACCAAGTCCAAAAGCCCCAGGTGCGTGGACTCTCCTGAACGTCATGGAAGTTTGGCTCTTCGGATCGTCTGTGTGGACACCGTGAAGAACAGAAGGTGATCCTGTCGGCGTCAACAGACTGCAGAGCATGATCCATGATACTGAATTCCTCATCGTGGCTGCTGACAGCACCTGCGTCAATATTGAATGCATAAATATTGACAACAGAAAAATTCCGGCCTCAAAGTACGGAAAGATTGACGAGGATTCAACGAGCGTAAATTTCACGGAGGAGGAAAAAAAATGCGTCGGTACTATAAGTCAAACTTGGGCAAATATTCTCAATGTCGAGGTCGCAGACGAGATGGACTTTTTCGCTTGCGGTAAGTAATGTGGCAATATTTTTTTTTGTAAATAAATAAATAGATGAATGAATAAATACATATTTACCGTATCGATCTTGAAAAGAAATATATTGATGCATAGAATTATTTTGATTAAAACAGGAGATGGAAGTATGAACGTGCTGATGTTGGTCGAGGAAGTCAAGGATCTTCTCCGCATCACGATACAGAACACCGATGTGTTCATGCCGCCGATTTTTGTTCAGTCTGCCATGGTGCCCGCGCTTGCTGGTAAAGGAGCTTCCGGTTCGGGCAGGGAAGCCAAGTGCGATCCGGTCGATGGTCAAACGAACATGGATCTAAGACTTTCGATTGTTCATGGACGGGGAGTTTGTTAACGGCCACTGGAAACCCATAGCGTCGATCGACCCGCACGACGAGCGGGTTATAAGCGAGATGCACAGCGGCTCGGACGACGATGTTGATCGCCCTGTCAAGACTGCCAAAAGAGCCTTCGACGAAGGGGAGTACAGTATGTACAATTAGCGCCACGGAGAGAGGCACTTTGCTCTTCAAGTAAGTCCACGGAACAGTTTTTTTCGCCTCTATTTTTAAAAAAGCAAAAATAAACCAAATATCAATTTGTACATTGCTCCTTTATCACTCGAGCTTGCTCGTACACAGTAAAAAAAAGCTTGTACATTTAACAAACATTTCTCATCCACAAACGACTACAATTTCTTTCGTATTCATTTTACCATTTATTTTTAATCCAAAATATTCCATCCTTTAAAAAATAAATAGTAAAATGAACATGGAACAAATTGTGAATCTTTGTAAACAGAAAATGTTCGTTAAATGTACAAGCCTTATTTCCTGTGTAAGATTTCTTGACTCAAAAACAAACAAAAAAATTCGAGTTTTTTCTTTTTTACAAATAATATCTGCATTTTTTTGTTTTCGTCTACGAGGACGCGATACATCGAATGATCGGTAATAAAAAAAAAAATCTCGTTATCCCGTCCGTCGCAGATTGGCGGATTTGATGGAGCAGCACAAGGACGAGTTGGCAACGATACGGAACTGTCTTCGTGAACATCTACAACAGAACCAACGTCGCCGCGCCCTTTGGCGGCTTCAAGCAGTACGGATTCGGCAAGGATCTCGGCTAGGAGGCTCTACACCAATAACTCAAAACGAATATTGTCGCTATCGAGTACTGATAGTAATATAATCGACGAAAAAACAAATTAATTATAAAACTTCATCGTTTCATAGTTCGAATCATCTTGTGTATTCAATCGGATAAACTTACGATCATTTCGATTACAACAAAAATCACCTTGAAAAGTGCTCAAATGGTTGAATATATATTATATATATATATATATATATATATATATATAACTACGCGAGCGGTTATATATATAATTATATCGATTAAAAATGTATTTCTTCAATTCGTATTTATGAAATAATTAAAGTATTGTGGAAAAAAAATGTTTCATAGACGATTTTTTTGCCAGCTTTTCATCTGAAGCGGATTTCAGATTCTAATCTCAAGAACATGTGAACTTCCTTTCTCCCCACCCCAACCCGCCTCAATCCGCATCGACAACGGACATCATATTAGGAATCGATGAAACTTATTTTGACCGTACATGCACAGCAGCCGTGAGAAAAAAGTTGATTACAGTTTTTTTGTATTTCACAAATATGATGTACCACCGATAATAATAACAATTAAAAAATATTACACGTAATACGAGAAATCAATGTTTATTAGGAACTTTATAAACTTCTGTTATTTTATACACGGATGTACAATGCGAGGTGAGGTTCGATCTCAGTGTTTTCTCTGCATGAAATTATGGTATTTTTCATGTCATTATATTCTTCCCAAGATCCAGTGGCACGTCGACAATATGCAACATAATGTGCCGGCATGTGACCTACGATTCCAGCGAGCCTAAAAAAAGTCTTTTTGTAGAAAATTGTTCAGTGTCCTTTTTTAGCGTAATCAAAGTATTTCAACGAACCTGTATTCGAAAGGCATGTCGCCAGTTCGGGGAAGTTGCAGGGTAATTGGTATCTGTTTCAGGGAACACATCATGCCAGTTTTACACGAAATATCCTGACGTATATCCAGCATCACAAGCAGATGAATATTAGGTTCCCTAAACCAAGTGTAACGCCCGTTACATTACACCGGTTACGGCAGCGGGTGTTGTAAATCGGCGATCGAAAGTTCAAAGCTTTCTCCAAAGCGCTAAATCCGGTTTGGAGGATAGTTTTAAAATTCGCATCTATCACCACTTCTGAATATGTCGTACGACTGCAGTGCGAACATTCTTCTGTGTTTCGTACGCTGGGCTCCGATGCCAAGGCATTTTTCGCCATTTCTTTGATATTACAGAAGGCATTGATCGTCGACGATATGACTCGTTCATTCGTCTGCACTTTGCAGGTACTCGCGAAAAAACTCTTCAATATTGATGCTCGATGGAGTAGTAACGGCTGACTAACTCCGCTGTCGACTAATTGGTGAACGAGATTCAGTGTGCTATTCGTGGATTGTTCCACGAAAGCGAAGTAATGAATGTTATCGATTGCAGCTGTCGTCAGCACCTGTACTATTGAATCAAAAGCGCATGTATTTCGCACAGAATACTGGGACTGATTAATTTTGACCAGGCGGCATTTCGAACCATTCGGTAATAACGCCGGTTTCTTGATTTTCGTCACTAGTGTATTTGTATGTCGAATTTCCGGATACGATCTGAAAAACTTGCTCCTTTTTTTAGGCGGTGAGTCCCGTTGTTTTTCTGCACCTACATTCATGGTCGGAGTTTTTTCGTCAGTCAAATTACGCTGATTTTTCTCGCGAGAAACGGGTCGAATGTCGGTGGTCATTGATGGGACTTTGCTCTGTGTTTTTGTTGTTGCGCTGTTAGGTCTCGATGGGTTCTGGTTATTGAACATTAACTGAATTTCATCGTCAGGAACGGATTGAAGGTCAGTGGTTGTCGATGTAGCATCGTAGCTTAAGTATGCTACCGCAGCGGGACTTAATGTTCTTTTTTTATCCGAAAATGACTCATTTTTATTCCATGCAGAGTCTGAAGTATCTGACACGTTGTTCATTGTCGACATCGATCTGTGTTCTGTGCCAGTTTTGTTACACGATACCTTTTTTTCTTCGTCTTGTACTGATTGCAAGACATCGTGATCTGTGCATGGTGTTTCGTTCATCCAGCCATTCATATTGATGTCTGCTTCGTTTAGTTTGTTGTAGGAATGAATAGCCAGAAATGGATCTTGTAAACTGATATTATCGATGAGTTCTATCGGCACGTGCATTGAAGTCGATAGATCATCGAATATGTTTTCGTTGCTCGATCGTTGTCATCATCTACCAAAGGATTTGTATCGTCAATATCAGGCACTCCACCTTTTCCTCTCCAATTTTATGCCGACTTTAAATCCGAATCGTCGAGAAGGACACCGTTTTCGTTTGATTCTATTTCAACGAAGCTCGAAACGTTATCGATGATTTGTGGCGGCGGCGTAATTGGTTTACGATTGTCATTTAGTCGATTCGTATTGTGTTTAATCATGTTCGATGAAAAAATAAAATTCGCTCCGGCGATGTCCTGCGCATGAATTTTCATAAACGCGTCGATTCGGAGAGGCGTTGTCTTCAAAACTCTTGTCTTGACATCGTTGAAATAACCCTCAACATAAATTGACGTTGCATGAAGAGTTCTGCTAGGCATTTCAACGCTGCTCCACAAAGGAAATTCTTTACTTAACTTTAATAGCTGTGTAATAAAAGCTGGAAGATAAAACGGGTTTATATCTTTACCAGGACGTCGTATTTTCTGGGTTATTCCAATATGCTGATCGAGCCAGTCGGAGACATCGATGTCCGATTCATCTGGTCCAAGCGGGACATCGAACGGATCAAAGATCATTTCTTCACCGTCTGTCTCAATGCTTTTGTTTCGAGATTCAATAAAGTTAGCCTCTACACCTTTCACTGCTATATAATTTTCGAGCTTTATTCTTGCACCTTTAGTAGTCGTTGCTAGTGACAGGTCAATCTGAGTGTCTTCATGAGTTTGGAGGGCCACGGCACAGATGAGTGTTTGCGTTTTTTGTACCATGGGAGCTTCGTATCTTCATAAAAAAGATTGAAGTAAGTAATGCCCTTATATGAGCTTTCCGTTTTTAGGACTCGATCGTTGTATGTAGATGATTTTTTGCGCGCAAGAGCGAAAAACTCCGAGGCGGGTAGAAGAACTTCGTATAGGGTCCAGTATGTTATGGCCGATTTAACCAGAGAGTCAGCAGCTTCGTTTCCAACGATGCCGGCATGGCCAGGAATCCAGACTAAGTTAGTTATTAATTTTAGATCAGCAATGGCGGACAAGTTCTCGCGGATATCTATAACGATGGGTGAACAACAGTTTGAGTACGTAGGTAAGACTAAAGCTTTAAGAGCGCTCCTCGAATCGGAAAAAATGAATGACTCCGGAATGTTATTCGCGATCATCAAATCTGTGGTGAGCTTGATGGCGAGAGCCTCAGCCGAGAAGACCGAAGCGTACGAAGAGATGCGGTATTTCAAAGAGATGGAGAGAGATGGGCAGTATTTTGCCTGACCCACGTAATCCCCGTCATTCATCTTGGAACCGTCGGTGAAGAAGAACGCGGCGTCGCAAGCGTATTTATTGAATTTAATAAGGAAGTCTGAGTTGGGATTAACAGACTTTTGGATAGAGAGGCCTGTGTAAATATCGACGTGTGAGGATATAGGCAGTAAAGAAGGAAAAGTTTTAAAAAAGGGCGGATAGGCAAAAGAGGCGATCTTGCTTTTATGATGCGCAAATCTGCGGTATGATTTAATGAGAGGTAGGTCTAAGAGGGAGAAGTAGCTTCTGTTGGTATAGAGGGCACTAAGAAGAAGAGGAAGAGAATCATTAAGAGGTTGCCAGGTATTGGAAAAGGCTCTTAATAGAAGTTTATCGCAGAGGAATTGCAAGCGGAAGCGAAGGATTGGTTCTCGAGATTCAGCAAGTGTTACGTTGTTCGGGGTGGAGTTCTTCAAGCCTAGAGGCAGACGAATGGCTTTGCGTTGGATAACTTCTATTTTACGAAAAAGACCGTGGTCATAAAGGGGAAAAGACATTGATCCATATTCGATCGAGCTGCGGATAAGGGCTCTGCAGATGGTTACGAGGGAAGAAGGGTCGGCACCCCACCACGTCGAACGCAAGCATTTAATTATGTTGAGGATTTTGCTACATTTAGATATTAGTCCGCTAACATGCGTGTTCCAGGTAACCCTGGCAAGTTCTGCGACTTGAAAAACCACCACCAAACTACCTTCAAAGCGACCGAGTAAACGACCGGTCGTTTTTGGACAAAAATACGTCCTCGAAAACGACTGTCAAAACGACTTTATCCGTGTCCGTACCAGCCGCATACGAGCAGCTTCCAGGAAGGGCTTTCAGTCAGGTGGTTTTACAATTAATAAACGAATGAACTACTGCGAAAACGACTGTTCAAAACACCTTTCAGTCCAGTCGTTTTTTTATTTTCAACCGAAGAAACGACCGCATAACGACAACCGGACTGAAAGGTCGTTTCCGCGGTTGTTCATCCAGTCTTAAAATGTAAAACGACCTGACTGAAAGCTCTCTGACGCGGATGAAGTCGTTTTAACAGTCGTTTCACCGGACGTATTTTCGTCCGAAAACGACCGGTTGTTTTCTCGGTGGTTTTGTTGGTCGCAGGATCTGCCAGGGAAGTCGAAAGTCCAAGGTGAGGCCGAGGAATTTCGTTTCACACGAGGACCTAACCAAGGAGGAGTCAATGATCACGTGATACCCAAGGGGGTTGAAGCGTTTACGCAAAAAAAATTACTAATTTCGATTTAGAGGGCTCGATGCCTAAACTTCTGATGTTCAAGTAGTTAGAGATCCTGTCTAGGCTGTTTTATAGGGATAGGAGGCAATCCTCCACATTGTCAGCTCTGGAGAATATGGCTATGTCGTCAGCAAATTGTAGGCAGGAACTATTGTTTTCCAAAAGGCTCTCAAGTTGGTTCGTGTATAAGATGTATAGAAGAGGGCTAAGAATACACCCTTGAGGGTGTATTCCTACAAAGGGGTCCCCCCTTTGAACGATAAAAAAGGGCCGTGTGTTTCGCCGGCAATTTTAAAGTATATTGATGTGGAGGACGTGAGGTTATCAATGAATTTGACGTAGGACCAAGGAAAGCCCAAATCTCGTAAGTCATGGGCCAAAATCCCCGGGTCCACGTTATCAAAAGCGCTCTTGATGTCGAGAAAGGTTTCTGATGAAGCCTGTGTATATTTCCGTGGAAAGAATAGAAAAATTATCGTTGCACGATCTAGATTTACGGAAACCGAATTGAGAGGGAGAAAGGATAAGATTCGACTTCAGCCATTGAGCCATACGAGTGTGGATGAGTCTTTCCATTAGTTTGAGGAGGCATGAGGCCAGAGAGATAGGGCGAAATTTGTTTTGGGCCGATTTTTGAATAAGGAATACTAGAAATTCCGACCACGATTTGGGGAAAAGATCATGTTTGAAAATGTCGTTGAAGGTGGCTAAAATTAGGTTCGTATTGGAGCACGGAAGGTGTGCGATAATGCAGAAATCAATTTTGTCGATGCCAGGAGCTGATTGTCATTTGCTCCGCTGAATGGCCGAAGCTAATTCCTCGGAGCGGAAGAGAGATTCGAGATGGGTGTTCGTGTTGAAGAAAGTTGGAAAATTTGGAAAAAAATTGGCGGGAGGGCAGATGGTTTCATATTCTCGATAGTGGCAATATTATTGGAGTGGGTCGCGTGGTTAGGAGCATTCCTATGTCGAAACCGCTTCACTCTGGACCACACTTCCTTTACATTAATACGAAAGTCGATGGACTCGGTAAAACGGATGCAAGAGTCCTTCTTAGCTTTTCCAAAAGTCTTCTTTGCTACCGCATCTAGTTTTTTTGCTTTCGTATAATTTTCGCCGTTTCCCAGGCGACCCCAGGCCTCCCACGCCTCCTTGCGAGCCTTGTTTGCCTGGTCGCAATTTCTGTCCCACCAGATAACTGGCTTGCATTTGGTGCGGTGCGTGCGATGTGGAAAGTTCATCGGTGCAGCAATCTGGATGGAGTCGTCGATTGCCTGTACTATGTTATCATATTGTGATAAAGGAGATGGATCAGATAAAGTAGGGGCCTTAGTGTCGAGTGACGATTTGATGAGAGACCAGTCGGTCCTTCTCAGAGGATAGCGATGAGGAGGTGAAGAGAGAGTGGAAAGAGAAGTGCCAATAGAAATAGAAATTGGAAAGTGATGACTGCCAAGAGCATCCGATTCAACCATCCATGAACACAGGGGGGTCAAGTGTGGGGATGCGATTGTGAGGTCGATAGTTGAGAGAAGGGAGGTGTTACCAGATAGGAAAGTAGGGGAGCCGTCATTTAAGCAGGAAAAATCGTAATTAATTAAAGTATCGTGTAGTGAAGTTCCCGAGGAACAGTTTGCTGAGCACCCCCAAGAGGTGTGGTGAGAATTAAAATCGCCTGCGATGAGAACTGGTCCGTGACCCTGAATTGAATAAAATAAATGGTGCCATTCCGTCGCTCGAGTGGTAACGGCGGGACATCTGTAGAGGGCGATGATTGTCAGCGAACCGAGCGCTGTTGGTATTGAAACTGCGAGAGACTCTATCTTATTTTCTTGGTGGTAAATCGAATTTATTAGAGTAAAGGTGATATCTTTTTGAGGCAGATGGCCACCCCCCCCTCTGTTTCCGGCTCTGCATTTATTAATCATGATGAAGCCGTTTAAAGAGGGGATAAAATCTTAATGGAACCAGGTTTCGCACAAAACAAGTACATCATATGAATTTGCTTTCTGCATTGGAAGACTGATCTTAGAACGAAGGCTCTGGCAATTCCATTGAAGGATTTTAAGTTGTTTGTTAGTAGGCATGGTGTGGATGAAGTGAGGAAGGCGAGGACAACAATAAGTTAAGCGAAGCTATTACTGGATGGAGGACCTTCGGAAGGCCTAGGGCCGAAAACGCTGGGCCGAGTGGAACCGTGAGAACATGTAAGAGATTTGAAATAACCTGTGGTAGATCGGCGAGGTTCGGAGGGGCCGAAAAAGTATTCGGCGGTCTCGGGACAAGGTTGGGTGGAAAACCGGCATCTGATTAACCATACGGTGAACCGTAATCGGATGAGGGGGCAGCCGTTTGGAGGTCTGCAAGCGGATAGAGGGCTGACAATTTGAGGCCCGTAAGCTGATGGAGGGCCGACAATTGGAGGTCCGTAAACCGATTGGGAGCGATCATTCGGAAGTGGGTGAGTTGGCGAGGGATGGGCGTTCGGAGGCCCGCCATTCGGAGGCCCGCCAGCAGCTTGGCGTGTTCAGCACGCGTGTTGAGGGTCGACTGCGAGGCTGAGGCGTGAAGGTCGTGACGTCGTTGACGGGGGGGGGCTGGCTGGGTGCGGTGCTGAGATAAGGCGTGAGAAATGAGGTGTATTTGATCTGGTTCAGGATTCGAGGTAGTTGCAGAGGGCCGAGGAGACGGGAGAGCATCAATCGGGGAATGTTGGTGGTACCTGTCCTGAAAAGAAGTGACTTGGCTGTAAGAAGGTACACGCGAGGTTGGGCGTGTCCTAGAGGGAGCGGGAGGATTACGAGGTAGAGAGGGGAAGTGGCTGTTGACCGTTCTAAACTGAGGGTTGGACTGTCCAGAAAGGAGACGTCCGCTGCTGTTGTTCTGATGCGAACTTCGTCGAGATAGGCAGGGCAAAGACGATCGGTGGCTTCCTTTGCAGTTAGCGCAACAGGGCGGAATGTCCCGATTAGGACAGACCACTCCTTTCTCGTGTGCCTTTGAGCCGCAACGCTTACATTTCGGCTGACTTCTGCATTGACTTGCAACGTGGCCAAACCTAAAGCAGCTAAAGCAGATCTTTGGCGGGTGGAGCCAAGGGTCGACTGGGTGGCGAACACAATAGAGTGAAATGTAGTCGGGACGAATCCTTCCCTCGAACACTATCCGGACTGTCTGTGGGGGAATACGAGAAACATCATTAGTGTTATTCAAGGCCTGGCGGGTCTGGCGGGAAACTGACAAGATGCGATAAGGCGATATAATATCTTTTAATAGTTCTTCCTCACTGATATCAGTGGGAACGTTCGTGATACATCCTTCGCAGGATACGAAGACGTTTGGGATTAAAGCTTGGAGACGCTTGGCTTTTAACTCAGGAAAAGAGAGAGAGCGGCGTTTGCTGCATTCGCTGATGCCAGTACGGCTGTAACCTGCTGCTTACCCGGATTTGAAAACGTCGTGAATATGACCAGTCGGGACCTTACGGTCAAGAGTTTGGCCTACTAGGGTTGCGTTTAGCGCAGGTGTTTGCTTGTCCCAGGAGTATGGTTCGATGATGATCGAGAAGGGGCCATCCGTGTGGTTTGAGTAACGGTTAGCTAGAAGTTTGGGTGGAAGGGGGAACATTGATGAGTGACCAAACACCCTGGGGGGGGGGGGGGGGCTTAGAAGATTGGGGTACTGCCAGAGAACATAGAAGTATATGGAAGCGTAGGTCCCGTGTTAATATTTGGCACAGAAAAGATAGTTCCGATTTCCGCCTGTAGTTCGCGCCGCTATGTATCGGTGTGCCCAACACACTCGAAGAATCTCAAGCAACGCCCCTCGTGGTCGTCTCTCTCATACTCATGTGGATCGGACTATAGCGTTCTCTCACTCGCGCTCATGCAGAAACGCGGTTGGGCGTGTCTTTGAGTTCGCACTGATGCTTCGAATATTTCAAGATTTCCCTAAAAACAGAACTCTATGCCAGAATAATACAATTTCCGATTAGAATATTTAATTAAAATAGTAATAGATCGGTTGAAGCGTTCAAAAAACATTAACCGAAATAGCAAAGCAGCGGACTAATAGACTTTAATCAACTTTCATATGTATGTTTTCGAGTGAGTTGGTGACCGAGCGGTCAAAGGTCTGTCTTTTTATTTTCCTAACCGGGGTTCAATTCCGTCACACGCAATATTTCTTTTCTTGTCTTTGCTCACGACAATTATCTAAATGGGAGTATTTTTTTAGCGTAAAGTTAAATAGACACTCTAAATTACATCCTTACGAGCAGGTAGATGTTACCTGATCGCGCCGCAAGAGCGAGGGATGTTTTATAATTCGTGCTCGCGGTGGAGTGAGAAGGAAACACGAGTGTGTTTCATATGCTCTTAAACCGACATTGAACAAGTTTTTGCGGTGGCGTGAAGAAATTAAGCATTCGCAAACCCAATTAGCAAAGCAGCGGCCTCGCGGCTTTTCATTAACTTACACACATAGGTTCCCAAGTGAGTAGATGGCCGAGTGGGTGAGGGCTCCGCTTCCTAACTGGATAGCCATGGTTCTATACCGTCACCATGTATTTTTTTTCTTTCTTTTTTTTTCTTATCTCAATGTCGCTACAAACAAATGCAAACTGCATTTGTTTGTAACAACGTTGAGATAAGAAAAAAAAAAGAAAAAAAAAATACCATTGTGGCGGTATCGAACCACGAGTATCCAGTTAAGAAACGGAGCCCTCATCCACTTTTTTTTTTTTTTATCTTCGTTTATTCAATACAGGGGGGTAACATACACATAAGTCGGGAAAACGAGGTACAAACCGAAAAAAAGGAACCGTTCAAGCTTGACAAAATAAACTTACAATCTACCTGGCTGATGTCAGCACTCGTCGATTAATTTTGACAGTAAAACTGAATCTCTGAGTATTCAGTAGCCGTGGATCAATATCACCGTGAGGGTTTGATCTATGTCGTACCTTAGATTCGTAGAAACACTGTAATAGTGGAAAAACTACGAAGAAGTTTTGGAGCTCTCAGTAAGAGGCTGTTTGTAAAAAAAAAAAAAAAAGTAAATAAAAATAAAAATAAACATAAAATGACTAAATACTATTTACACTATGTACAACTTAGGACTAATATGTACATTGTCTGTACCCAGACCGCTTCGCATTACTGCTTCTACTCTCTAATCTTATCTAATTTCGGAGATTATTGTCTACTGCTCAAGATGTTCTCTCCACCAGTATTTTTTAATATTTTTCAGATGATTGTCTTTTCTGTCTTTGTTTGGAAGTGCCATGTCGAACATTATCTCTTTGTTGTCTACTGTACAAACCGTGTTGCTTGGGTAGAGAAATGCCTTTTGGTTTGAGCCTCTTTTGATGTGATATATGGTGGGGATTTTGTTTACATCCTGTATGTATCCTTTTGAGTCTAGGTAAATGAATGCCTCAGGTGGGACGAATCCCGATACTGCTGCTATCATATGGTATTTGGTTTGAGGATAGAACGGTCCATAAATTAAACTATTGGCTCTGTTTTTGGAAGAAGCGACAATATGGTTACGAATGAGTTTAAGCATGTGTAGGTCTATTCTATGCGTATTAGCTATATTATATAATTCCAGGTTTCTGAAGTGTCTCGTAAAGTTCGAACGCTGCGATCTATACATATTAAGGCATGCTCTTAGACAAAATCTTTCAAATAGTCTTATCCTTTCCATTCGCCCCGCATTAATGTTGAACCAAATCGGTGCGCCGTAGGTAATGATTGGTCGAATTAGGAGAAGGTAACAGAGTGTCTTCACTTTTGTGCACAGTTGCTTATTGTAGAAGAGGCGGCTACAGATTTTAAAAGCTATTTTCGCCTTTTGCAGTTGAGTCTCCACGTGCTTGTTAAAGTTCATGTTTTCGTCAATCGTTGTACCTAAGTATTTAACTGCCGTTTTGTGCGGGATAGCACGTCCCTCCGGGCCTTTTTCTTTGATTATAAATTTTCGCCAGTTTCTTCTTACCTCCGCACAGGTGTGTATAAGTTTAGGCATAAATAAAATAGTTTCGCATTTTAAAACATTTATCTTAAGCTTCCACGTGTGAAAGTATTCGCTAATTTTGTTAAACAAGTCCTGGACCATCTGTTGCACACCAGGTACTTTTTTGTCGTACGCGTAAATTAACAGATCATCTGCAAACGCTATGGCTTTTTTGTTAGGGTTATCATTTAGTCCGAATACAGATAGGAGGCCACATGTGTACAAATTAAATAAAATCGGGGAATTGACCGTGCCCTGCTGGAGGCCATTTGTAACCTGAAAGGGTTTACTAGAGGTTAATATACCATCACATGTAAAAAATCTTTTACCATGGAGCATACTCCATAACATTTTAATGAGATGGACAGGAAATTTCTTTTTCAGCAATTTGTAAAACAGTCCAGCTAGCCACACTGTATCGAACGCCTCCTCAAGGTCGATAAAACAGGCGCCTACACATTTATTGCTGTTCAGCGCCCAGCAAACATCCGATGAAAATTTCGTGACTGCGTGGAGGGTCGAGTGTTTGTGTCGAAATCCAAACTGCTGGTCCAGAATAACCTCGTTATCAGCGCAGAATGTTAAGATAGATTGGTTAATTACTGTTTCAAATATTTTGCTTATGTTTGGTAGTAGACTAATGGGTCTATAACTCGACGGATCCGCACCATCTTTACCTTTTTTTTAGAGCAATTACCTTGGCAATTTTCCATTTATCTGGGAAATATTTGTTATTTAGTGCGTTATTGAAAAGTATCGCGTAATAAAAGATAATTACAGCAGGAAGGTTTTTCAGGATAATATTCGGGATACCATCGAAGCTAGATGAACGCTTATTATTCAGATTTCGAAATATTTTCCTTAGATTTCCGCAGGAAATGAAATAATTTTTCACTGAGTCGTCTGAGGGTGCGTACGCATAATTCGTATCAGAGAATGACGTTACCGAAATTCTATTAACTATATCCGCTGTTATATCTACCTCCAAATCTCTATATACACTCATGACTATTTCAGAGAATCGTGGGTTACCGAGCTCGGCATTTTGATTATTCGCAGCCGCGAAGTGCGCTCCAATAACGTTGAGCTTGTGTTGCGGATTTGCCACTACTAGGTTATTATTTTGATCTTGAAGAAGCGAGTTTATGGGAATTTCGGCGTCGTTAATTAGAGATACTTTTGTTTGTGGGATAGTAAGCGCTGGAAGTTCGGATCGGCCTTTGGAGCGGAAGATCGCGTTCACTTGAGGGAACATCGTCTTTGTGTCCCTATATGCAATGTTTTTTACTTTATTATTCCAGTAATTGCTGATCGACTTGGAGAACTCTTCTTCTAATTTATCTTTCGTATTCTTCAGCAATCCCTTTAATATATTTATTCTAACCAAATTGTTAGTTGTTCCTGCCTTGTACAGCCTATTTATATTTGAAAGTAAGTAACTTTTATGTTTTTGCCATTTCTGAATGTTAGGGTTTATATATGATTCTGCTGAGTTGAATTTTTTAATTTTTGGTACTGATTTGTCTATTGCTAGCAATATCGCTTCATCAAGAGAATTCAATGCGCTATCAATTTCTTCGTTGGAGATATTTCTAATGGACGGTATTGTTATTGAGTTGCATTCAAGTAATGTTTTTTTGAACTTATCCCAGTTTATCTTATTAAAGTTGTAACGGTGCGATTCCGGGGCCTTCTCCAATTGGAAGGGTTCGTCTTTCGTAATTATTATTTTTATAGCGTTGTGATCGCTGTCATAATTCAAAGTTTCTAATCTGCCCGCCTGAGATAAGTTTGTGATCCTGAGCCTACTATCAGCGATGCATACATCCAAGAAGGAATTCCCCCTGGGATATGAAGGTAGTTCTGAACCTGCGAAATTAACGCGGAGGCCGATTTCGTTCTTTTCTATCCACTTTTTCAACGATACACCTCTTGGGTTGTTTGTTATATTTTGCCAGTCCGAATGATGTGCGTTAAGATCACCAGCTAGAACATAATATTTTGATGTTGATTCTAGATTTAGTTCCTTGAATAGTTCTCCTAATTCAACGATAAATTCTTTCTTGTGGTTTCCAGCAGCGTATGCAGCTATCACCAAGATAGACTTATTACCGGCGCCCTTGATTTCGGCTACGTGGCTTCAAGGGATACGTTTTTCACTAAACTATTTGGGTAAATTCTCGTGAAATTAAATGAATCTTTAATTAGTAAGGCCGTGCCTCCACCCTGAGAAGAATGACGCCGATCCGAGCGGAGAACCGAATATCCGCTAAACGAGATATTGTATTTGTCGTTTAGTTTAGTTTCTCCTAACAACACAAAGTCCGGATTTTGTGATTGAATTATGTCTAGTAACGTGGCTCGTCTTTGGTTCGCGATTAGCGAGTTAACATTTATTGCTATTAAGCTCAGTTCGTCAGCTAACGTGTATTTTTGTGAGATATTATTGTTATTGAATGGTATTGTACGAGTCTATATCGAGAGCTTGGAAAATCGCGTCGATTCTACTGGAGTTTACCGCAACACTACTGGCTATCGAGCCCAAGTATTCTGTGATATTCCTAATTTCGGCTTTTAGACTCTCGAAAAATTTCGTCTGAGGGATGTCACCCGAATTCTTATTTTTGAGTTGTTGAGGCCGGACACCTGGATTGGATGCTCTATCTTGCGCATGTGATGTCGAAGCGGCCGCTACCGCGCTATACGATAACTCCGGGTTTACTTGTTTTGCTATTTGCGATAGCTTGTTTTGTCTTTTGTTTGAGGCTATCGATACTCGTTGCTGTATTTTCTTTTTTAGCTCTACCGCGCGTGGGCAACCTCTGTACGACGCAGGGTGACCTTCACCTTTGCAAAGTACGCATTTGGCTTTAACGAACTGAGGATCGCTGATGTCTAACGTACCGTTGTTGACTGGGCATTCCCCCATCGGATGCTCGTCCAGACACTTGACACATCGCGGTTTTTTGTTGCAGTTCGAAGCTGCATGCCCTATGCCCTGGCACCGTGTGCATTGCGTTCTGTCGGGTTTTCTAAATTTTTCCCAAGTTATTTGCTGATAAAGGAGCCTTTTAATCTGGTGGACATTCGCTCCTTTGCTCTCGGGAGTTAGTAGCACTACGAACATCGGAAGACTCTTGTTCGCGGCTATAGATTTTCTTGTCGAGAAACGCGTGACTTTGAAAAACTGAAGGCCCTCAATACCCAGGTTATTTAACTCTGACCGAATTTCCTCGTCCGAAAAAACCCCCTCTAAATTTTTAAGCATGTACGACTTATGTTTCTCCGATTTTGGGTGAAGGAATAGTATTCTACATCATGCGCTTTTAGCTGAGCCAGGACTTGTTTAAAGTCCCCGAGATTTTCCGTGAAAATTACATGTTTCGTGTCACTTAGACGCTTCGAGTAAAACTCACCTACCAGATTGACCTTAGATTTAATTAACTCAATCGTTTCCTGCGGACGCCCGCTTGTTATGTTTATTGGCGGAATCTTTTCCGTCTTCTCGCTTGACATTTATCTGCCGATGTCCTGTGGGTGCTGTGGCTTTTCTCTGCTAGTCTGCGTCGCTCCCGTAACTATCGCTGCGTTGGTGCTCGTCTTCGATTTTGGTGTGTTCGATGTCAGTTGACTACTTGAGGCCGTCTTTTGGGATTTCTGCATCCCCGTTCCGCTACCCGCTGGAAATGAATCTTTGCCGCGCGAATCCAATGAAGCTGTATTAATGTTGCTCCTAGTAGACGGGATTTTCGGTTTCTGAGGAGGTTTCCTTTGCAGTTTTTGTTGCAGCGTGAAGCTCCTTGATCTGCCTTTGCTGAGACACAAGTAGCAGTTGAATATCTTCCTGCGAAGCGGGGAACTGTAGTTCTCCATCCTCGGATTCCATAACCTCGCCGTCGTTGGCCATGCTGCTTGCTTTTATTATTTTGTTCACTGGATGTGAATCTTCTTCTTCGTTGAAACTTTTCCTTTTGTTTGCCTTTCCCTCCTTGGAGGTTATGAGTGAAACTGGAATTTCCTCTTCGTCCACTTCAATTGTATCACTGGGTAGAGGGATTTCCCAGGGTTTACCCTGAGAAGGTTGCTCGCTAATTGTATTCAGGCCATTTTGAGGAATAATCGCGGTGTATGCTGCCACCGCCTCTGGGCGTGTTTTGAGGTTAGGTTCGCTCGCCGCGTCGCGGCTCGCGAGATTTTGTATATATCGATGACTGTTTAACACTATATATCGGGTTTGGTG
The DNA here is from genome assembly GCA_958510785.1 of Exephanes ischioxanthus. Taxonomy (NCBI): domain Eukaryota; kingdom Metazoa; phylum Arthropoda; class Insecta; order Hymenoptera; family Ichneumonidae; genus Exephanes; species Exephanes ischioxanthus. The sequence continues at coordinate 10,148,561 of OY294019.1, read as the reverse complement.
CTATTTCTGTATACTTAAACAGGCACAATACTATTGATGCTCTCTCCAAGGCTCGGTGAGTAAGTGGGTTACTATTCGTCTCGAAATAGTTCTCGCTAGGAAGCCAGGTGAAGTGCACACGCCGGCGGACCAACGCGAACTGCGAGCCCTCACCCACTCGACCACCGACTCATTTGGTAATTTCTGTGTGGAAGTCAATGAAAAGTAGCGAGGCCGCTGCTTTGCTAAATTGGGTTTGCAAATGCTTAATTTCTCCGCGCAAAAAAGGTCAAAATCAGTTTAAGAGCATGTGAAATACACTCGTGTAACTTTTCAGTCCACCACGAGCTGAAATGAGATGAAATACTAGTGTATCTCTCGCTCCCGCAGCGCAATCACATTACATCTACTTGCTCTTAAGGATGTAAATTTAGGGCGTTTAACGTGAAGCTAAAAATTCGGACATTTAGTTTGGAAAAAAACGAACGAAAAAAAAGAAAGAAAAAAAATAATAATAAAACGTCGCCCGCGACGGAATTGAACCCGGGTTGCCGGAACAAAAATAGTCAACAAACTGCCAGGCCCCCCAAGCATTCAAGGCTCGTGAGTGCGAGCGAGAACGCATGAGTACTGGGCGGAGCTAATCGAGTTGCAGCGTGTGCGTTCACATCGATACAGCCAGCGCCAGAGGTGGCTGGGGTACTCACTAACGGGTACCCCAGCAAAACCGTGCCAAGAGCTCCCACAAGGCCTACGCTTCCATATACTTCTATGTTCTCTGGTACTGCGGAGGGATCAGAAGGGGGAGGGGGTGGAGGAAGAAGAGGAGGAGGATGATAAGGACTGTCCTTCGAAGGGCAGGGTGTTTTCTTAGAGGTTGACTCCTGAGGTGACTCTCCGGGTACGATAGGTAGGGAACGCTTGCGAGAATTATTCGGGAACGCCTCGTTGTATGGAGATTTCACTTGCGATGTGATCGACACATCCGTCATATCGATGTCGTGTTCTTCGTCCATGCCCCCGCCGGGGTCGCCGGGCGGCGCTCCAGCTGGATCCTCACCCGACATCAGGGGATGCGGGAAAGGAAGTGAGGTTAGGAGAACGTTTAACTGAAAGATAGTGAAGCAGCGATATGTAGAAGAAAAAAAAAGTAAATGAAACGACAGAATTTGCAATTGCAACACGCGAGACCGGTCGGGTCCAAGGAAACCAAGACCGGTTGAGGGCGAGATACACAATAGCAGAGAGCGGTTTATGCACACGTCTATACCGTACAAAGGCGCGCCACGAACTCCTACTTCACCGTTAAGAGCATGTGAAACACGTTCTCAGCGTGTATCGCTCGCTCCGCCGAGAGCGCCACTGATGCTATCTCGCTCGCACTTCAGTGTTTCACATGCTCTTAATGCAGCCGGTAACTTTATCGATAAGGAATAACAGAGACCAACATTTAAACGTTTTCGTGCTTCGAGTACCTCCCCTGTCGGCATCGCCGACCGCATTTTTACCGCCAATTTTTACCGGTTGTGTTTTACCATAACTTCTACTGCGAAATTACCGCAATTATGGTTATTTCTGTCGAACCTTTGCCCGAGAAATGTCCGCATTCTGACCACAAAATAACTGGCAATAAAACTGCTCGACGAGTGTGCCCGTTGTGGTTGTGTTGACTATTATAACTCGAAAATGTCCGGTAGTTATTTTTTTTGTGGTTGTTTTACTTTCTTTACAACCGCGGAATTAGCCGAACCGAATATTTACCGCATGATGCCGGTCATTGAATTTGCGCGGTTGATGGACTCGCGTTATAACCGAAAAGTCACCGTTATTACACCTGTAACAAGAGGTTCTGCTGTAGTTGTTTTTGAAAAAATGTACCACAAAACAACCAATAGTTACATTTTTGTGGTTGTTCTACTTACCTTACAACCGTTACTTTACCACTGATGAACCGGTACACCGGTTCATCCGGCTGCTTCACAACCGCAAAATTACCTCGATGAAACCGGTACGAACGCCGTTGCTGTGGTCATTTCGACAACCATAGCCGCAAAATAACCGTTGTTTATGGTTTTTGCGGTTGTCAGACTTACCTTACAACCACTAAATTATTCCGAATAAACTGATTATAGAGAGCTGCTGCTGTGGTTGTTTTGAACAATTTGACCGCGTCTTACCAGTAATTTAATTTGCGCGGTTGATGTACTCGCCGTACTACCGCAAAATGACCACTATTAAACCGGTACAAAGAACTGCCGCTGTGGTTGTTTTTAAACATTTTACCACGGAACAACCGATGGTGACATTTTTGCGGTTAATTATCGAAACAACCACAACAAGAGCTTTTTATACCGGTATATTCTAGGCAATTATGCGGGTGTAAGGTAAGTACGCCAACCGCCAGAACATAACAACCGGTTATTGCGAGGTTAAAATGGGCGAAACAATTACAGTAATAGCTTTTTGTACTGGTTTATTCAACGTAATTTTGCGGTTGTAACGTAAGTAGAAAAAACTGCAAAAACGTAACTCCCGGTAACCACAACAACAGCTTTTTATACTGGTATTTTTATACTGGTATATTCGGGGTAGTTATGCGGTTGTAAAGAGTAAGTTGGACAACCACTAAAACGTAACAACCGGTTTTTTTGCGGTAAACATTTCAAAACCACCTCACCTACACTTCGTACCGGGTTTAGTTCAGGTAATTTTGCGGTTGTAAAATAAATGTAACTACCACAAAAACATACGTACCGGTTATATTGCGGAAAAAGTGGTCCAAACAACCACAACAGCTTTTTATACTGGTATTTTTATACTGGTATATTCGGGGCAATTATGCGGTTGTAAGGGGTAAGTAGGACAACCGCTAAAACGTAAGCACCGGTCATTGTGCGGTTAAAATGGGAGAAAGTACTACAGCAATAGCTTTTTACCGGTTTATTCCGAAAAATTTTGGGAATGTGTGGCAGGTGGAACAACCGCAAAAACTTAACTACTGTTTTTTTGCAATACACATTTTTTTTAACAACCACAGCGACAGGGTTTGGTATCGATTTATTAGTGGCAATTTCGAGATCGTAAGGTAAATGCAACAACCACAAAAATTCACCCGGTACTTTCGCGGTTATATTTGAAAAAGCAACCGCAGCAGCAGCTCTTGGGACCGGTTGGGAAACACGTGAAACAACCGGAATCCTCTGGGGAACTCAGTATCAGCATTGGAGACATTGCCGCGTAGTGGCGCTGCAAGCGGTTAATATAAGGTTTTTTTAAATATTTTTTGCGGTTAAAGTTATGGTAAATCACAACCGGTAGTTTTTCCGGTAAAATGACCGTAAAATTTGCGGTAGGCGATGCCGCCAGGGTCACAGCTTTCGAATAACCGACAGAAGCTGCGAGCTGTTGCACTCAATATTAAAGAAAAATACTCTATGTAATCCCAAGCCTACCCCTCACTAAACTTCATTTGTATATAGGATTACGGTGTAAGCCTGTCAGTGTAAATTTCCTAAATTCACCGTTTTTCTGTCACCTTGTTGTTGTTTCGAATTATCCGGTGGTCATTTAATATACAGCAACGAATTCATATAACAACTTTGTATTTAAACTGCAAAGTAAATGCAGGTATGTTTTGTTTCGTTACATAATCCAAACGCATCTCATACAATATACTCCATAGTGTAATAAACTTACAAAAATGAGGATATTTAACATTGGACACCAGGCATTCAATATTATTCTATGACTGCTTTAACTCTTCGTGTGCGATTATAAATCATCGACCTTATATTGTACAGTTTTATCGCCGCTTGCCTTAGTGTCTTATCTGATATGGTTACTGGATGAAAATTAATCGTTACCGCATGCAGTGATGCATTATCGATCGTCGTGTCTATATGGCCTCCTTTATGAATCTACATAATTTTCATATCATATAAGCGAATAGAGTTTATTGGTATGTGAAATGACTTTTTATAAGTGGAGAATTATAGAATATTTAAATTTGATGGAGTAAAATTTCTATCTACACGCCTTGAATTTCTCTGTTGGCTCTCAAAGAAAATTATAGTACATAACTGTGAAATATCTAGGATTATTGTCGTGCTACGAGATAGCTGAGACGAAAGAATCCTCTCTAATAAGTATTGGCAAGACATTACATTAGTAATTTATAGTAAATTCGAAAAAACATTTTATACAATTACATCTGCAGTCCTCGCCCTTGAAGATACTGATCACTCAGGGTGTTTTTTCCCCGCACAAATGGTATATTAGTCGTCCGCAATTAATAGAAGCAGAGAAGTACTAAAGGCGAAGCTAGTTTCGTTTATTAGTAAACTTTCAGGGTTCTGGACTATTTTCAATATATTGATTGGTGTCTGATATTATATGTGTCTTTATGTGATATTTCAAGACAATATGACGCCATCAGATTTTTATCGTCGCGATTCAACAGCAGATGCTCAGCAACATTAATATTTTTACACTGTGGAAAGTGAATCGAGCACTTTCGTCGAGTTGGAAATATTGCTGAATCCGATCAACGGGCTATCATATAGTAGCGACTGAATGCACGACAATGAAAAATGTTGCAGACATAATAATACCTTTGAATTCGATAGCGTACTTACAACAACGAAAATAAATATTTAATATAATCTACACGCAGCATTGTTGAACGATGGAGGGGGGGGGGGTTCGGGCAGAAGATAAAAATAAAATGTTGAGACTACGCGGTCAGTCACGGCGCACGAACTAAAAACAAAACTGTGGTGGCGTTGGCATACTCGAATAAGCCTCGGTGTTTACGATATAAAAAATATACAACCGATATTACGTACATGCATGAAATCGTTCGTACTTCGATTTTTTTTTTATATCGACTCGTAAATACGAAAATTATGCAAAATGATTCACTTATATAGTAGTTGTTACGTTATTGTATCGTTTTACCGTTATCACAGATCGTTTCGTTTTTTTTTTTCTTTTTTTATATTATTTGTTGGCAGCAGAACCGTTCTCGAAGCTCAGACCTTAAAGGCCCACGGTGGACTAGTAAACATTGGCGTAATCCAATAGGGAATTAGCTTCGCTATGTAAAACAGGCAAACATCAAGTCTCCAGTGTGGGAAAGAGTCGTGTAAGCACGAAATAGGCCACGTCGTAATTGTTCCAATATGCCGTATGAGCCGTAACCGTGTACAAATAGTTGCGTCCCAAACCACCTGCTCGTAGTACGTAATCCAGTCGCTGCGCTAATTCTGCTGGATGAATACAACATACTCGATTACCCACGTTTCGTTATCTAAAATACAGTCACTCGACAAAAATACCGAATTACCCTGATCTGGACGTATCGGATTGGAGTCTGGTGTCGGGGATGAAGCGCCTTCTTTCGCAGTCCAGCCGGCTCTGACGAGTCCCCACAGACTCCAGCCCTTGTCAACGTTACGATTGGGCGTATCACCCGGGCTCTCGTCTCCTCGTTCTCCTTCCTCGTTGTCTGAGGAGAAGACAACCGTCACATCTCAACGATTATCAGAGGCTTATACTGCAACGAATAACTAGAGACAGCATACCTGTTGTAGAGATTGCTTGTTCGACAGTACTCAGCACCGGTGGCGGCTGCTCATTTGGCGGAGCGTCCATACCGCCGTAAGGTAGGATCAGTACTGGATCGATCTTGCTGTATCCACGTTCGAGCAACGGTTCCATTCTATAAGCCACAGGATCTGACCAGTGGAATATGTTGTAAAACCTTTTGCACAGCCCCTGCGGCATGACTTCTAGACCTGTAGTAGGCGTACGTGTTCTCAGCGCTAAGAATACCGATAGTGGCGAACCTAAGCAAAATAAGTTCTCGATCTGGAAAAAAATGAGTTTGTCATTACGTTAATCTTGGCCAGCAGTGATTTTGCTCTAAAACATACGGTGAATTGGAGGCCTTCGTCGGATATATCTGGAGTCGCGGGTGATGGTGGCCGCGTGTCCGGGCCCATCCAACCGGTGACAATGTCGTAAACAATAACGCAACCCAGTGAATGCGCTAAAATCGATACTTTTCCCGTCCAGCCGGGATGTCGACTCGCGAACATGAAATACAATCGGTTCAATTCTTTTTGCAGGCCAGTTCTTACTTCACCGCCGTAAAGCGGACTCGTATAATACAAAATATCCATTGCCGATGTGTTTAATAGTTGACGAATTCCCAGAACGCTGTAAGGCGTTATAGCTTCAACAATATCTGAAACGTACACATTGTCACCTGTGCTGATAAGCGAAAAAAAAAAAAAAAATGCCTCACGACACGTTTAAGAGCGCGTCTTACCGCCATCGAGCTTCAGGGAAGACCGCCATTCAACGGGAAAGAATTCCACTCGGTGTTTCGAATTCGGGAAATACTTTCGCTCCAACCAGCCAACGCATTCTCTGAACCTGTGTTACAAAAGGAAGTAGAATATTTCAGAAAGACATGACTATTATACGTGTTGATACTAAAATTTCTCAAAGGCAGTAAGTGTAAGCGCAACGGCAGATAACACAATGGAGTGTTACGCGACTTTGCTGATATGTATTTTTTCAATTTATCTTGTAATATATTGTAACGCTCAATTGCCTTTGAGAAAAGTCCGTGCTAAAATAAGGACACACACGATGTTGTATTACGTATGATTTTCCCCGTATCTCCCTTCTGACCGATTCCGTGAACGACAAATACTAAGTGATCGATATCGTGAGGCTTATCGTCCATGGTTGCACGCACCATGTAGCCACGTTTCAACCGATATCCCGTTGCTGCATGAACAGAAGAAACTATGTATACATACACACCCGACACGACAAGATGCCGAGTTTAACTAATGACATTTTAAGAATAAATGTAGCAAAGTAAATAAATACATACTTTTCGTAAAACCGAATTTGGATGTAACACTACGCATTAATTTGCTATGCGTGTATTCGCTGTAACGAGTAATATCGTTTATGGCATGCCAATCGACATGAAACTCAGGAAAATGTTGCGTGTGGAGTACTGTAGAAAAAAAAAAAAAATAAAAAAAATAAAAATAATCGCGAGTTATTGAATCACATCAAGACACAGAGAATGGCGAAAGGTAAATTGAAAGAAGACATGCCTGTGGAAGCGTGTGAAAGTACCGGTGATTCTTCCGGCGTTGAACGTGTAGGTGTATGGCTCGGTTTCTCGAACAATCGAAGATGTACCTCTTCTATTACTTTAGCGTCTTCCGCTTCGATCGGTATCCAACTACCGTCGTAATACCATGTGCCCCGCATTATAACCCATTCCTCACCTTGAACATGATCATTCAATCACTACCGATTACATGAGTGTACAATGATAATAAATTGAGAAACGGATTGAGCAGAAAGAAGCGAACTGTCGGGACGTTATAGAATATTATTTGTCCTGCACAGCCAGAGCTCACGCGTGTGCGAGTCTAAGGAAATTGGCTATAATAAACTCGAATCTGTATGGCACAGTGGGGGCATGGAGTGAGATAGAGGGCAATAATGAGGCAGCGCAGTGATTAATATATCATTTCTTGGCGCTAAACTAGCGACTGTATTGCAGAAAGTCACTATTAAGAATATATATATATATATATATATATATATTGTTGTTGCAACAAGATTCATGGAATGCTTCAGAGTTAAAATAATCAAATGGTGCAACCTTGGAGCAAGCAAGAAAACTGGTTTTCCATTGAGCAACTCTGTATACTATCTCCTGTACTCCTTGACAAATGTAATGAGCTTGCCGGTAGTGAATTCAATGATATATTATAGAAAATCGAATTGTTTCAAATATTATTGAAAAGCTTGTAAATAGAGAATATGTCTGCTATTGAAATTAACATACCTGGCCAATAAATAGATACGCATCTCATATTATCCAATTCGACGTCGTACATTCCACCTCTGACCACAATTCTTTCCACAGGCAAAGGAGGGTCTTCGCCGTTCTCATTATTTTTACATTTCTCTCTCTGTCTCCAGACGTTTTCTATCCTAAGACTGTCGTATCCGCAGAATTCAAGCCACCTCTTGTGTACTCCGTCTTTGTAAAACCATCGTATCTCTTCGGATGCAAGAGGCTCGGCATATGGCAGTTCATTGGAATCTTCTTCTACCGCCTCAATGCCATTTTCTGTAGTAAGAGCTTCCTTGATATCTATAGAAAAAAAAGAAAAAAATAAATAAAAGAAAGTAAAAGATTTTATAGCACCATGCCTCAATGCAAGACCAGTGACGCAATATCGGTAAGAGGCATTGTGCACACAGAGACCAATTGGGTATTCTAAGAGCAGAGAACTGGCGCTTGAGAAGATAACAGAACGAATGACTATTATGTAGAGGACTATGACCCGTGACTCATTTCTGGAATGCTCAGATGAATGCGCGTGCTCTGTGGCATTAAAAATGGTCACTGTTATTTAAGTTTTGTCAATGAAAACAAAATATTGTGCTTAATTAATCAGTGTCAGTGCATTGTATAGTGTTGTTACGCTTCAGGTTTGTATAGGAAAAAAAATTATGCGTACATGTGTCAGCTGCAGAAAGAAAAAAATATGCATATGTTCATTATGCCGGAGACATTTTAGAATTAACATAAAACCTGCAATTTTTTTAGAACTCTATTTATCAAGCTTTTAGGTATTTTAGTCTCAGTCTACATTTTTATTATAATCATAACGGATTTACAGTGCTGTACAAATTACAATTGAATAAAACTGTTTGTGTAATTTACATCCGAGCGTAAATAGGAATTATTGACGCATCGATATAGTCGTTGCGACAGACATTCTTGGAAGCATTTCCCATGTTCATTGACAAATTGACGGTGATTAACGAGCCAATTGAACGATACGCAATAAAGGAGTGCAGTTTACACGACGGTTTATCGTGCGTCTAACCACTCCCCCACCCCTCGTCGTCACTGTCGCGGAGATACAAGATTCTCTGGTCAGCTGTTGATAATTAACTAAATGACAATCTCACCTTCGATAGATTCTGACTGCATCGGTGTTTCACTAAACGGATCGACATCGGCGAACAGGTTTCCCGACATTCTGTTATCGTTTATAAGCTAGTTTACCTGCAACCTGAAGGCTACGGAATAACCGAGAATGATATCACTCTATAACGGCAACACACGGTCTGATTCACTCTCTCATGACAGCGTTAGCGCGCTTTGGAATTTCGTATCCAACGCACTTACTCGTTGATTTATTATTTTTTACACGTTTTTCGATAAACCTCTATTTTACACTGTTTTTTTAACACACTTGCGGCAATTGAACCCTTGTGAAAGAGAGAGAAAAAAATAAACAAAAACAAAATAACATCGATCAGTCGTCCGAGGCCGGTTTTATTAAAGAGGATTAGCGCGACTCCCCAGAGAAACTGCAAAATACTGATTGTAAGGAGTAATTATGATAGACCGAGAAAAAAACAGAACGCGCCTTGCGCATGGACAGTCGGGAGAATAAAACTCTGCAGACTCTGCCGCGGGACACAGTGTACTATGTGCCGCAAATACTTTTTTCCTCTCGGCTGCTACTCCGCGTCTAATCATTCACGAGCACGAGCAAGAACGAACAAACGTTATCTGAATCTGAAAACACCACGCTCGGAAAGCACGACACACACCGCGAGCGCGCGTGTACCGACTATCGCATCCCCCGCTTACGAGCAGACTAGCGTTTATGTAACTCGACCGAACGTTTTTATGCATGATAGATTTAGTGGTGGGAGTTTCTTAGCTATTGCAATCGTGCGACTTGCAATAGAGCTGACACGTGCGCGATTTGTTGCGCAATTTTTTGTAAATTACCAACGTGTCATGATAAAATTTATATATTAAGAAATCCTCACTAGTATTTCAATTATTAATATTTTTTATCCGATTAAAGTGGCAACATCGTTTTGTTAATTAACAATGTCACTTCTTGGATCATAGTAACTCCAAGCCAAGCCAAGACGACGTATACTCATTAACGTATGCGTGTCAAATTCCACGGATTGAATTTTGGACACACAGCGCGGGCTTTTTCTCGCCAATTTTTATATTTATTGTTGCTTCTAATTTGACCACACAGTACTGCGTGTTAAATTCCACGAATTCAATTTGAAACGCAGTGCAGCAACACTTGCTTGAGTATTATGAGCCACCTTGAATTTTAATATTGCAACAGGAATACACTGTTCGGATGATGTGTCAAATGTCACCTTGCACGCGCGCAGTTCCGTTTGGCAGAGCATACGCTGTTTAGAGATGCGCGCTCGGATGTATTTCTCCCTCCCCCGTCCTTCGCGCCGGTATATGACGAAACACCGCATATTCCCAAAGCGTTCTGTCCCGTATTTTCAAGGTGCTGCGGTTCGCGGTCTTCTCTTAGAATAGAGACAATCAACAAGGAGGAACAATAACGGCAAAAGTATCGATACGAAATTTACGTATAGTTAGGTAATTGACTTGGGAGATTCCTTGCTACTCAAAATCTGCAGTTCCGAGTACATTATACATTGCAATTTTTTTTTTTTTTTTTTTACCAAAGATTACATCTGTTCTTGTTATATTCGGTAATAGTCTCACAAGAGTAAATTACAATTTGATAATTTACAGAGGATCATGAATGTACGAAAGTTAATCGATAGATGCACATTGGAACAGACAACTGCATTATTGTATAATCTTATTTAGTCTTTAGTTCATAGTTATAAACAATATGCAATGAATCGTATTAAAGTATATATACTTAATCTTATGCACAAAAAAACGTATGCCTAGGTAAGATTTTTGTTTATCGCCATTACTCGCTGTGACCAGCGGCGCGGCGCAGCAAGACATATATTTTTTCCTTTATCCAGTCCTTGTTGTAGGGTGCATAGGTGTTGGTTGACTTTTGATATACCAGACAGGAGAGATCCGTAAGTTCGTCCACGAAGTCGAATAATTGACTTATGTCGTACGTAATAGTCGGCGTGTTGGGATTCCTCCTTTTCAAGTGTTCCTCATAGATTTTGCACACTCCTGTTTTTTTTTTTTTTAAGACACTGTATAAGTTTGGTGCAACTATGAAAATGACGTTTACCAGCTGCAGCTTCTCTGCCGTCGACACTTACCCTCCATGCATTCGTTGACGCTTTCGTAGTCGGAGTACGTCCTCGTTTCGGGCCTGTTGCCTGGCTGCACTAGCAGTATCGTGTGAGACTGTAAAAAAAACGATAATTGAATTGATCAAGTAATACAGGAAAAAGCGATGGACGCTCGAGCTTGGGACTGGCTCATTGAGGTTAGTACAACAAAAAATAACCATTTTGTGTCGTTAATCGAGTCAAGAATTACGGTCCGAGCGGTTGGAGACTTTTTATGGACTCACTTCATGCCACCTTCCAATTAAAGGTAAACATAGTATAGTCGGAAATCGATTTCGTATCATAAATAAATGTAATGTAAACAACAAACGCCGTTCTTCGCTCGAAATTAACTACCGCTGTAAATCGTTGCAACCTTACCATGTTTTATGTATATTCTTAGTTGTCGAAGACTGACAAACACTAGGAACTCTTCGATCAATTATCTTTACTCTATTTGGACTAAACAAATCACCCTGGGATTTGCAGCTGTAATCACGAAATCGACATCCAAACTGGTTTACGAACATTCGGTGATCCCCAGTGCTGCCAAGTTTCAAATGACAAACTCAATTCTCGAGGCTGCATGGAAGGTGCCGCAATCGACGATGCGCCGCACGTTGAAAACCCCCGAAAAACAAAGACTTCGAACGAATAATGCCGAATAAGATGGAAGACTCGACCCGACAAAGCATCACGGGACAAATGCCGAGAACCGACACTCTCTCGAAAATGAGAACACGTCTATCGAGCACGGATTCGAAAATAATTTCCTGCTACACGACAAAAACCTTATACAGCAAACGCATCGATAATACCAACGACCCAAAAATAAATTATCTCGCATTGACTACACGTCAAAAAGACATTTAGTACAAACCGTTGTTTACACCGTTATTAACGACACCGAGTGCATAAAGTACCGATAAACTGACCAGTTGCTGCTAGTCGGTAAAGTAGACAGCAAAACTTCGTTTACCCGTCGCATGATTCTTGAATTCGCGATAGCGCAATCACCCTTGGGCTAACTCTCAATGTGATAGACATTCGCTTTTAATATGTTCAATATAGAATATCGTTCCTCATCCCAGCTATAAATAGCTATTTTCTTACAGCCTTTTTAATCTTAATCGACAAATTGTGGATAAATGTGATGAATAAAGTATATCCTAAGTTTTACGAACATAATAATAAACCACAAAACAATTAATTTCACATTTTTACTGTATTATTTGATTTTTTATGTAAAAGAGCATGGTCCGTAAATAAATAAATAATTAATAATGATGACTTTCTTTTTATTTGCATTACAATATTGAATGCGTTATAAATGTTTTTTTAATATTAAAACTGGATGCACAATGGATGTATTTTTTTTATACAATAGGTATATACGCACTTTCTATAAATTGTGCCAACACACGGCAATATGGGCAGCAGAGCGGGACGTTTTTGTTCCGGGCGGCGTCCAATACGCCGTTAGCACAGCGTCCGCACATCACAAAGTGATTGCACGTCCTGCAGATATATTGCACCGCATGTTCTCTGCAAATAATGCAAATCGCGTACCGCGGTGCCTCATCTGTAAAACGAAAGAAGACATTGGCAAGAAGGAGGAATCGAAATGGAAAAATAACAACAAATTGTAATATACATACCGATTTGTTGATCCGAAAGTACCGGTATGTTCAGTTCTGCAACCCCTGATTTGACACACGAAATCAAATATCGTTAAATGATCGATCTAGTTTGGTAATGTAAAATAACTCAGACACGTCTTTTTCTCGAATTTACACTCACCAGCATCGTTTTCCTCTTCCGGATTATAGTCCCCGACCTGGTCGGGCCGAAGCCAGTAGACAGCTGGGAATTGAAAGTCGTTGTCAACTATGGTGAAATGAAATAAATATAATTAGTACCTATGCATACATAACGCCACACGATAACAACATTATGATAATAAAACCTGTATTTTTACCTTCCTGCACTTCACGGCGACCATTCTCCGCGGCATCGATTAATTGCCCGTGTTCGCTCGGCTGATTGACTTCGGCATTTTCTACGTCAAAAAACAATTAACAATTTTTTTACTGCTTGTATGAATCGGGATACTTTTGCTTACACATCACTTTAAAACAATGAGTAAAAAAACAATAGTACGCGTTCAATATGCTTATTAATAACAAATTAAACTAATCTATCTACTTGCCCATGAGGTCAGATGCGAAAAGCACCTTAATAAACAAACGAAAATTATTATCTTCTTCAATTGCATGGTCAGCATTCACTTCGGGAAGCGCCAACTCTTCTTCCTCTTCCGCTCCATTGACGACTGCATCAACTGCATTAAAAATGGATGTGCATGTTCGGTTTACAGGACGTCAGATAGGAAAAGCATCTTAATAATTCCCAAGCTGAGCAAAGCGGAGTTAGAAAAAATCTCTCGAATGAGAGGAAAGTTTTTGAGATTGATGTGAAGAAAAAGAAGAAGAAAGATTATCCAGATCCATACGTGTTCAAATATACTTATATGCATTCATACGCAACGTTAATTGCGGATTTTTAAACATTACTTGTACATGGTGTAGATAAATAATGTGATAAATTATTGTTATACTGTATATATTACCATATTCATATTCTTCCATGCCCTTCAGTGGCTGAAAGTCCGCTAGGCAAGGTTCCCCGATGAACAATAGCTCGTCCAAAAGGGGGGCCAACAGATGACAGCAAGTGTCGAAGAATTCCCCGTACTCCATTTCTGCTCTTCCCAACCGACCCCAGACCTGCCTCAATGCAGGTAAGTCTACCAAAGATCGCACGCGCGGAGTCTTCGAAATTCGGCCGGGCGGCTGGCGTGCGAGAAGGTCGATATCCTTGTACAGTTGACACTGAATCGCACAGAAAGCACCTGATAACATAAAGAGATAAAGGAACTATATAAAGTAACAATTGTGCATATCGATGACTTGATGCTGTAAGGTCATATCGGACGAATTAACTTACGAGTAAAACTCCACACGTCAGTGCCGTGTAAAAGGTTGTTGCCGATTATTTTGTACGGAGTGATGCCACAGTTTGTTAAAGCGTGTACCTTTCCAAAAACGCTGCATTTTTCGGGCGAGACGATCCCGACCCACGACGCAACGAAGTACGCGAAAAAATCTTTGAATGTACTGCGTACATCCTCCGATATTTCGGTGGTCAAAGACATGTATCCATTTAGGATCTCATTCGCCGGCAGAAGTGCTAGTCCCATCATGGATTTGAACACTCGGTCGAGATCGTCATCGCGACCGATATTCAGCTCGAGTCGGTTAGCCTCTTGAAGTAAGGCCTGTAAAAAAAATTATGAAATATTTCAGCAAAAATATGTTTTCCGTATTTTTTCCCGCACTAGGGCGGGGAAAAAACCGGAAAAACCGGTTCGTGACACGGGCGAGAAAAAATCGATCTCTCTCGCACTCGTGTGAAGTGTCTCACTCGCCTTCGGCTCGTGCGCCACTTCACCCTCGTCGAGAAAAAATAACAGGCTTATGAGTTCCCCGTGTTTTTATCGAATTATATTCTAGTATTGCGATAAATAATATTTTTACATAGTTTCGATGAATTGCGACGACACACAACAGTTGCAGCGTCCTCAGGTTACTGGGAGTGAGGCAAGTCGACGAACTTATGTGTATTTCCGTTGACGTAGACATCATCTCCATGAAATGTCGATCCCAGAAGACCAACGCCACCGGCACTTCTCCGTTGAACATTACTTCGATCTGAAGAGTGCCTCTATCGTGATTACGCAACATACTCCATCGATCTGAGTGCGTCAATTCAACATAATGTTCGTACGATAGAGGCAACGGGGGCAGAACCGACTCTCTCCATCGCAACATCGTCCTGATGACGTTATCGGTATTCAGGCATGCCGCGGCTTCTGGATGCCTAAAACCGATCATCGTATGACAGTATACTTAGAAGTTCATGAAAGCAAGACGCAATGAAGATATTCAAGTTTACAACATACAGGAATTTTATATTTTCGTAAACTACGCGTACGCTTTGAAGCGTCGAGATTGTCGCTCGATACAGGGCTCGTGAAAACACATCAACGGGTTCCATCATTACGTCGGGTCGATGGTTGTGGTTTCTGGTTAGGCGAAATACTCCACCCTTGATTGAACCTAGTCCTTGGCATTGTTTGGAGACTCTATATTTGCAGACCGCATACCTGTAATATAAAAAATTTGTCGTGTAACAATTGCAATTAAATGTAAGAATCACGTTTACAAATGAACGTGGCATCTTAGATGATAATTTGAACTTAATAAATATATATCTCGTGTTACACCAAATGTTGAAAATGTTACATTCCTATAGTAATGATCGTAGCGGGGTACAATATTCAATAATATCGCTACCGATCTATGAACAAAATATATTTATTAGATATAGATTACCAGGTAATTATTCAAAGTGAGCGAGTGAGTGTGTGTGAGAGTGAATTCCCGGTGTGGAAAAGATAACCCATATACTATTTACACGATCTGAACAAAATAACAGAGTACCTCACGAAAATACGACCGCCAAGCCAAATATCCAGAAGACCGCGCCCCATTCAAGATTATAAAAATTGGAAAGCTTCGGAATGGCGCAACTGGATTCAGTTTGGAGCGTTGCCGTCATTAAAAGGAATAATCAGCGACGAGCATCATAATCATCTCGCTCTGCTCTCCAACGCTGTGTATATCTTCAACAAGAGTAGCATAACGGATGGTGAGATGACACAAGCGCAACAGTCGCTGACGAGCTCTTATACAGTTTACATACTTGGCTTTTAATAGTTATTTTCGTTACACGGGTGAGAAAAATCGATTGTTCTCGGCGAGGGTGAAGTGGTGCAAGAGCCGAAGGCGAGTGAGACACTTCACACGAGTGCGAGAGAGATCGATTTTTTCTCGCCCGTGTCACGAACCGGTTTTTCCGGTTTTTTCCCCGCCCTAGTGCGGGAAAAAATACGGAAAACATATTTTTGCTGAAATATTTCATAATTTTTTTACAGGCCTTACTTCAAGAGGCTAACCGACTCGAGCTGAATATCGGTCGCGATGACGATCTCGACCGAGTGTTCAAATCCATGATGGGACTAGCACTTCTGCCGGCGAATGAGATCCTAAATGGATACATGTCTTTGACCACCGAAATATCGGAGGATGTACGCAGTACATTCAAAGATTTTTTCGCGTACTTCGTTGCGACGTGGGTCGGGATCGTCTCGCCCGAAAAATTCAGCGTTTTTGGAAAGGTACACGCTTTAACAAACTGTGGCATCACTCCATACAAAATAATCGGCAACAACCTTCTACACGGCACTGACGTGTGGAGTTTTACTCGTAAGTTAATTCGTCCGATATGACCTTACAGCATCAAGTCATCGATATGCACAATTGTTATTTTATATAATTCCTTTATCTCTTTATGTTATCAGGTGCTTTCTGTGCGATTCAGTGTCAACTGTACAAGGATATCGACCTTCTCGCACGCCAGCCGCCTAGCCGAATTTCGAAGACTCCGCGCGTGCAATCTTTGGTAGACTTACCTGCATTGAGGCAGGTCTGGGATCGGTTGGAAAGAGCAGAAATGGAGTACCGGGAATTCTTCGACACTTGCTGTCATCTGTTGGCCCCCCTTTTGGACGAGCTATTGTTCATCGGGGAACCTTGCCTAGCGGACTTTCAGCCACTGAAGGGCATGGAAGAATATGAATATGGTAATATATACAGTATAACAATAATTTATCACATTATTTATCTACACCATGTACAAGTAATGTTTAAAAATCCGCAATTAACGTTGCGTATGAATGCATATAAGTATATTTGAACACGTATGGATCTGGATAATCCTTCTTCTTCTTTTTCTTCATACATCTTTTTCTTCACATCAATCTCAAAAACTTTCCTCTCATTCGAGAGATTTTTTCTAACTCCGCTTTGCTCAACTTCGGAATTATTAAGATGCCTTTCCTATCTGACGTCTTGTAAACCGAAAATGCACATCCATTTTTAATGCAGTTGATGCAGTCGTCAATGGAGCGGAAGAGGAAGAAGAGTTGGCAATTCCCGAAGTGAATGCTGACCATGAAATTGAAGAAGGTAATAATTTTCGTTTGTTTATTAAGGTGCTTTTCGCATCTGACCTCATGGGCAAGTAGATAGATTAGTTTAATTTATTATTAATCAGCATATTGAACGCGTACTATTGTTTTTTTACTCATTGTTTTAAAGTGATGTGTAAGCAAAAGTATCCCGATTCATACAAGCAGTAAAAAGATGGTTAATTGTTTTTTGACGTAGAAAATGCCGAAGTCAATCAGCCGGGCGAACACCGGCAATTAATCAATGCCGCGGAGAATGGTCGCCGTGAAGTGCAGGAAGGTAAAAATACAGGTTTTATTATCATAATGTTGTTATCGTGTGGCGTTATGTATGCATAGGTACTAATTATATTTATTTCATTTCACCATAGTTGACAACGACTTTCAATTCCCAGCTGTCTACTGGCTTCGGCCCGACCAGGTCGGGGACTATAATCCGGAAGAGGAAAACGATGCTGGTGAGTGTAAATTCGAGAAAAAGACGTGTCTGAGTTATTTTACATTACCAAACTAGATCGATCATTTAACGATATTTGATTTCGTGTGTCAAATCAGGGGTTGCAGAACTGAACATACCGGTACTTTCGGATCAACAAATCGGTATGTATATTACAATTTGTTGTTATTTTTCCATTTCGATTCCTCCTTCTTGCCAATGTCTTCTTTCGTTTCACAGATGAGGCACCGCGGTACGCGATTTGCATTATTTGCAGAGAAAATGCGGTGCAATATATCTGCAGACCGTGCAATCACTTTGTGATGTGCGGACGCTGTGCTAACGGCGTATTGGACGCCGCCCGGAACAAAAACGTCCCGCTCTGCTGCCCATATTGCCGTGTGTTGGCTCAATTTATAGAAAGGGCGTATATACCTATTGTATAAAAAATACTTGTGCATCCAGTTTTAATATTAAAAAAACATTTATAACGCATTCAATATTGTAATACAAATAAAAAGAAAGTCATCATTATTAATTATTTATTTATTTATTCATTTATTTATTTATTTATTTATTTACGGAACATGCTCTTTTACATAAAAAATCAAATAATACAGTAAATGTGTGAAATTAATTATTTTGTGGTTCATTATTATGTTCGTAAAACTTAGGATATACTTTATTCATCACATTTATCCATAATTTGTCGATTAAGATTAAAAAGGCTGTAAGAAAATAGCTATTTATGGCTAGGATGAGGAACGATATTCTATATTGAACATATTACAAGCGAATGTCTATCACATTGAGAGTTAGCCGAAGGGTGATTGCGCTATCGCGGATTCAAGAATAATGCGACTGTTACGTCGCGATTTCGTGCCATTTTTATGAATGTCTCGGGATCGCGACGTGATACGCTGAGTGTTGGGTTGCGCCGCTGAGCTCACCCGCGGTGTGATTCCACACCTCGGGTGTGCTCACGCGGTGCATCCTCAGCATCGCCCGATAAAGATATTGTCGTTTATAATATTAAGTGTCGCGGCCGAGCTTGGGTTTTTGCGGATCAGCGGGACCGAAGTTCGCGACACGCGCAGCGATTTTGAATCGCTGTGCGTGCCAGGGAAACTCACACCCTGCGATCGCTGAATTTCGGGGACTGGACTTCGCTGCGGGCGTTGGAGGATCCTCGAACGACGCAGGGAGACTAGTCTCCTGACAGCAACGATCAAAGTTAGATCGGTCTAGAGAATCTCCGCAAAAACGTAGCTCGCGCAGGTCTTTAAATCTCGGGAATAAACCCCGCGACTTAGCCTCAAAGTTAGAGTGCAGAGAGGTCGCGGCAATACCTTTCGAGTGCGTTCCGTAGCGGCATAAACTGGATTGTGCAACCCATTATTATTTGGTTTTATTAATATAAACTCATCGATTTTGTTTAATTTTAGTGTAACTATTTTACCACCCGAAAGGGTGTTCAAAAACAATTTAGAGACCATAAGGTGTTACGACCCGTGTTCGGGAAATTTAAGTTAGTGTTAGAAGTAAGGCCTAAGAACCCCCGTCGGGCAAGCCGCCGCCGTTGAACTGTAAGAGTGAGTACGTAGTATGGATGGATGAGAGGCGAGCCTAGAATAATTTGGACTGTGTATTCAGTTTTAGCAATATATCTGCTTTGAGTATCCCTTAATTACTTCATCTTTTATTTTTTGCACGGGAACCCTTTCTTTTGGCCTCTTCCCTTATCTCGGTACTCGTGGACCGGGCCCGTACGGGACGGAGCAAAGCGGCCCGCATAAACAATCAAATATTTGCTTGTCGCGTCTGAGAACGAGCCATGCTCTACCTCGGACGTAACAAGTAATTTGGTGGCAGCGGTGGGATACTGCTTTGCGTTCCCCGAGTACCTTAAACTAAATTCAGCACAATTTTTTTTTTTTTTTTTTTTGGGCTACTAATAATCTAATAAAATATCTTATTCATATTCCCATATGTGTTAAACGTGTGTCGTGACGACACGTTTAGGCGGGCTTCGGGCGAAATCGGGAGTCAGGAATACAGAGAACGGTCTCGAAATTACGGTGGATCGAAAATAAAGATTTATTACCCGCGTATTCGTACACAGCTTTGCCACTCGGCCGCACACTCTCTCCACACTCGTTCCCGGGCAACGCTCACGTTCTCGCGCCCACGCTCGCTCGCGTTCGTGCCGATCGCTCGGTATCGCTCTTCACGCACTCTTCGCACCTCTCGCGACTACTCTCTCTCTGCGTCTTTCGACGACTGCCTTCTCGATTCTCTTCCCGGAGAGATGCTCGCGTCTCGACGGGATTCGGTGACGGTAATCGTCACGTGATTAGCGTGTACCGCGCGTGTGTTTAAGACTCGGCCATCCTACTGCCGGCTCGTCCTCGAGGCGGGTTGCGTAGCGTTACATAGTTTTCCGGATTTTTGGTCGCGGGATTCGTACATTGAAATTCTCTCACATTCGTACTCTTTGCACATAATCGCTCTAAAGTAAACGTAACGGGCACAACCAGGCGAAGTACAAAAAAAAACTTCCAAATAAATAACGTGTCTGTCGAACTATTCTCGCTCGGTGAACACAACGTATATAAACCTAAACCTTACCAATCGTTATTTTTTTGTTTTCATTTTTTTTTTTGGGCTTTGCTACAAGTTAATTCCCGAATCTTCGCGGGCTTACACGCAGGATTCGAATTCTTGGGTACACGGAAAGCAGAAAGACAATAGATAAGTCAATGAATTTACGACAAACAAACAGGAAAAAAAAAATTACCCACTGCACATCCATTGTGCATCTTTCGAATCGCTCTCGTTCGGTAACAATTTAACGCAAACTACGAGAATTAAAAAAAGATTGTCCAGCACACACATTCGAACTCTTTCGCTCGGTAACGGAATTCAACGTTCATCATTTCTTTTTTTTTTTGTATATCGCGCCTTGTTTTACGTATTCACGCGAACTCGCACGCGGGCTTCGAATTTGGGCATTGTCCGCCGCAATTCACCTTAACGTGAACGGAAATGAAACACACACAAACGAAAACTTTTCCAAATACATATCACGTGCTTAGACTTATTTGCGCTCAACGATAAAAGTCCTTATCGTTAGAGTTTCTTTTTTTTTTTGTTTCGCGCGCTTCGCGTAGCTTTCTCGCTTACGGAGAATCGAACGCTTTCGTTCGGCGTCGTCGTCGATAACTTGAAATACCGCGATCTCGTCGCGCTCGTGGAAGACACTCCCTCTATCCTTCTTTTTCGTATCGTTTCTCTTTCGGCTCGCGCTCTCGGTACTCGCATTCGCATTCATTTCGCTCGCACTCTCGAATACATTTTCGTTATTAACTTCTAATTTCTCGCACTCTTGGTCGATAAACTGCCTCTCGGTCGAATCGATACGACATGGCTCGGATCTTTCGATTGCGATGTTGTCGCGAGATTCGGTTACAGTCTCCATTACGTCCTTTACTTCACTTTCTTCGCGCGCTACGAACGCTCGCGAGGGTCGTTGATCATTTACGACGGTGACGTTCCAGGCGCATATTTCGGTTTTCTTGTTGCTGTTAGATCTCTTCGACGTAGGTCTATAGTTCAGCGGCGGCGGAAGGTTCTTGTTTTCTGAACGCACCTGTACTAAGTGTACCGCGTGCGGCGGTATCTCGATGTCCTCTGCGATGATAGGTCTTGTGACGGCGATGGCTGGCGGTGATGCGTCGGTCAAGAATCGGAGTTCGTTGTTGCATTTACTAAGACCAATTCCAGGGGCATCAATGAAAGTTCGTCCGATGAGGGTGTCGTGCAACTGGCAATCGTCCGGCACGACTCGTAACGGGATCTGTTCGATGGAAACTCCGTCGATGGTGACCGTGGCTCGTACTGACCCGGGTGAGAGAACTTGATTCTCGCGTGGACCGAAGCAGCGTAGCGTTTTGACGTAAGTTTTGACGTAAGTCGAGGCTGGGCGTACATTGCCGCTCGCTACGAAATTGATGATTGCTGGTGCGGCTGAAGTCGCGGTTGGTGCTACGTGAACCGGATCGGTAGCGTTGTTGGGGCAATGTCGTCGTGTGTGTCCGAGGTTTCCGCAGGATCGGCAGCGCAGTTCGCGCCGGGGTTTTGGACAGTCTTTCGAGATGTGTCCGTATACGTCGCAGTTGTAGCACTTCGGCTCCCCTTGCTCGTTACGTAACGGAGGACGTGGATCGCTCGTCGGATTCGTTGCTCGGGAGTTGTTCGTCAGGGTCGTCGTTCGAGGCTCCGTGGTCGTGTTGCCCGTGGTCGTCGTCGTCGACGGCAAAAAGCACGATCCGTCATTGACAACATACGGATTGCGTATGCGCATCGTACGCTGCTGTTCCAGGCGTTCGCAGTTCTGCATGTCGTGAAGCAGCTCGCTGACGTCGCGTTGTTCTCGTGCGGCCATGGTCTTGCACATTTCCTTGGACCACAGACCGACGAGTAGCTGCTCCTTCATTTCCTGGAATTCGAGATGAACGGAACGGCAGAGTCGGGTCTTAGCGTGAAAGTATGAGGTCAAACTTTCTTGCTTACCCTGCGTCCGATTCACCATCCGGTTCCATTTGACGTTGAAGCTCTCCGGCGTGTTGAACGTCTCGAAAAAGAATTCCCGGAATGTTGCCCAGTCGCCAAGCTCGCGTCGGTTGCAGAAGTACCAGTCTCGAGCACCGGCTTCGAGATGCGTTCGTGCGGTTTCCAATGCGAAGTTGTCGGGCCAGCGGTGTAGATTGGCCGTGCTTTCAATTCCTTCGATCCATTCACGTGCGGCGCTGCTACCGGATTCGCCGTTAAATTTTCCGATCGTGTGGGAGAGATCGGGAAGAATGCTGTAGTTAACCGGCGCATTGTTTTCGGCCCGTTCGTCTCCTCGCTGAGTCACGAGGCGATTTATTAGATCGTGCAACGTCGCGTCTCGGCGCCGATTGTCCTCGAGAATTGCACGCAGGACATCGTCGCGGACATCGTTCGGCGGGTTGACCGCTTGGTACGGGGGCGGCGGAGGGTTAGCTTGGATTGGCGGCAAACCTCCTTCAGCGCGATCGGCATCCTGTGTCGGTAATGCTGCTGCAGGTACGACAGGTGTCGGTAGTCCGATCGTTGCGCGCGGAAGCTCGTACAGATGGGACGACGTACGCGCGTCGTGCCTCGGGACTGTCGGTAAGGCGGCTCGCGTCCTCTGTCCTCGGGATACACCGCGTGCGTTCGGCGAGGCTCGAGGGTTCTGTCGCGACAGTGTCGGTAATTTTGCGCGCGTCGCCTGATCCTGTAGACCGTCGTTACGGCTCGTACGCCACGCTGGGGTGCGTGTACCGTTAGCCCGATCCTCGTAGCTTCGGTTAAGCGTGGAACGCCAAGGGGTGGGAGGAGCCCCACGCACTGCTCGTTTCGGTATTGCTCCGAGGCTTTTGCGTTGATAGCGCGCTTCGCGATCGAGAACCCGCGCGAAGTCGCTGGCGTAATTGTCCGTTAACGCGCCGTCGATCGGCTCGACGTCGTCGATGTCGGAGTCGTCGTCGCGCACGGGCGCCATGAACTCCTCGAACGCGTCGGCGCTCGCCGTTGGTCTTCTTCCGGTCATTTCGCGTCACTTCCGGAGAAAATTTCGAGTCGAGATTTCTTTTTTCCTTTTTTTTTTAAT
Source organism: Exephanes ischioxanthus (assembly GCA_958510785.1). Classification (NCBI taxonomy): domain Eukaryota; kingdom Metazoa; phylum Arthropoda; class Insecta; order Hymenoptera; family Ichneumonidae; genus Exephanes; species Exephanes ischioxanthus. The sequence goes on along the minus strand of OY294019.1, from coordinate 10,125,155 downwards.
CTCAAAAAAAAGAAGAGAAAAAAAGTTATAGACCGGTACAGAAAAATCTCCCGTGAGATTTCCCTAATCGCGAGTCCTGTCGCGGTATTAAACAAGAAGAATGATAATTCGGTTCACTCGCGAACTGCTCTCGACGCGCGTGTCTCGCTGTACCGGGCGGCTCGCGTTGCGCACTATGGCGGCGCCATGCCGGTCAGCTACGCTTCGTATCGATCGTGCGGCGGCCATTTCGGAGCACGCCGGCGTCTCGAGAATTTTCGCGTTGGCGAACTTTTACACTCCCGTATGAATGTTTCTCTACGGTTTCTCGCACTTTTCGCTCTTTTCGCATTTTGTGGGCGTGCTGTGGGTTGAAATCCCACTTCTGATGTGTTAAACGTGTGTCGTGACGACACGTTTAGACGGGCTTCGGGCGAAATCGGGAGTCAGGAATACAGAGAACGGTCTCGAAATTACGGTGGATCGAAAATAAAGATTTATTACCCGCGTATTCGTACACAGCTTTGCCACTCGGCCGCACACTCTCTCCACACTCGTTCCCGGGCAACGCTCACGTTCTCGCGCCCACGCTCGCTCGCGTTCGTGCCGATCGCTCGGTATCGCTCTTCACGCACTCTTCCCACCTCTCGCGACTACTCTCTCTCTGCGTCTTTCGACGACTGCCTTCTCGATTCTCTTCCCGGAGAGATGCTCGCGTCTCGACGGGATTCGGTGACGGTAATCGTCACGTGATTAGCGTGTACCGCGCGTGTGTTTAACATATGTCATATTCATATACTGTCAAATGACAAATTGCTTGGCGGCGTGATTGCGGTCTGATGACTCGGTCCGGACCGGTAAATTCCTCGCCCGCGTGGGACGGTAATTGGGTCCTTCAGGCCCCGCTATTTGGGGGCGGTTCGGCAAATTTTCTCGTCGATCTCGGCTACGAACTAAACATTGTAAAGTTGCACGCTCTCGCGGAAGGGGTGGAAATTAACGCAAGCCATAGCATTACGATCGAGGCCTCTCCCGGGGTTTTTATCCAATCCCTTGGTACCATCAGCATGTGGCACACCACCACTCCCTTCCACGTCGTTGAACAGTTCCCGATCATCCAGGACGGAGTTATCGGCGCGTTTTAAGAACCAGTCTGATTGGGGAATAGGTTTCATGGTCCGGCGCGAGGTGTTGGGCGGGTATTTCAATAGCTGTACCCTGTACGGCTCTCATTTCACAGGCGGCTCGGCAGAATTTAAGCTAAATCCGGGAGCTGGTCTAAATCTGATTAAATCAAGCGCGCTTGTGACCGCGAACTACTCTGCTAGCACAGCGAGCGCGGGACTGGCCTCAGGATCGGTAACACCGATCTCGGGAACCATTTTGATTCAACTTCAGGGAAGTTCGCTATCCTGCCTCTTTCACGTTGTAACGGATTTACCCATTGATTACGACGGAGTTATCGACCCGCTCGTTACTCAGGTTAACTGATCAAATTTCTATTTTTTTTATTTTTATTTTTATATAAATTATCTCATAAATCATGCCGGACCCAGTGGCGGGAGCGGTCGATGTATCTGTCACCTTGTCCCACATGGTGGAGGGGCTTTCGCTCCGAGATCAACGGGAGACAGTCCCAGCGTTTGACGGGCGGAATATCCCGCTTAACGATTTCGTCCAGGACGTCCGTAACGCGGCAGCCCTTATTCCCGAGGGAAGAGAAGCCGATTTTGTCGCCGCGGTGATCGCTAAGCTTAGCGGCGACGCGCGCAGATGCATTGTCGGGCGAACAATCGGAACTATCGCGGACCTGATAGAGATCTTGCGTAAAAGACTAACACGCGGTAAAGACTGCAATTATTACACCACTCAGCTCGCGAATTTGCGCATGCGGCAGGAGGAATCGATCGGACAGTTCTATGATCGGGTTCGCATTTTGTATTACGGTAGTCGATCTGCCTGGAAAGCGGAGAAAGGAAGAGATCCTCCAGCAGAAGCCGAGGATCCGCTGGCCGGGGTCGCGCGTCAAGGGTTCATCAACGCCCTACCCACCCGTATAAAGGAGGTGGTTTACATTAAGGGCGCCGCCGATCTTGATGAAGCCTTTGACATCGCCGAAAAATATGCGTTGGAAAGCTCGGGCGATCTACACGGGTCTGAGCGGCGAAGAGGCGACGACACCTTTGTCGGGCACACGCGTGTCGATTTTTACGATCCACGATCGCGGTCCCCGTCGCCCTCCTACTTCCAACCGGCGAGACCGCGGGAGCGATTAGCATCCCCCGGTCCGCCGGCTAAACCGCGAACGGGAATATTGAAGCCGGCCAGGCCGGGATCTCCTAGACCCAGCAGCCCGAACGGGTCACGAGGAGCCGTAGCTGGATATTGTTACGCATGCGGAGCCGAATCCAGCTGCTTCCCTCGAAGTGATGGCGCCACGACGAGCTACTGCTACGCGTGCGGTGCAAAATCCATTTGCTATCGCCGCGACGATTGGGCACCGCGGCAAGCCCCCGAGCAGCAAGATAATGCCCCCCGAGATGCGCGCGGGAATCGTGAATCGCGTTCTCCAGTGAGACATTTAAACTCTCCACAGACTCGTCGCGCCGAGTCAACGGCGAGCCTAGCCAACGACACGAATGCGAACCCGAAACAAGCGTCAATACGAATACTCAAATCCCTCAAGTAATTTTGACGTTAGATCCGGAGGGTAAGGTGGAAGAGGAATCCCCTGTAATAAGGCTGTCTGCTCCGGAGCTTATACACGGAACCGATAATTTCTTTTGCGACACGGGCTCCGACTTAAATCTGATAAAAATAGACGCGCTTATTGAAGATCTCACCGTCGACACGACGCGAGCTGTTCCATACCGCGGGACTACCGAGGAACGGTCGATGACTCTCGGCACTATAGAAATTCATTTTAGAGACGTGCCAACAATATTTCATGTTGTTTACGAATTCCCTACCGAAAGCAACGGCGTGCTCGGAAAGCCATACATGCGACAGGAACAGGCGGAAATTTCCTTCTACCACAACACGCTGGTAACCGCGAACGATCCGATTCGTCCGAAGCTGTTCGTTGAGGGCGCAATCGCTAACGAAACCCGCGTGCTCACTACTAGTGCTCCCTCCGAGCCGAGAGTGTTTCGGATAAAAGCGCGCACACGGGAGCAGATTCCCATTCAGGTCTCAAACCCCGGCACAAATGAAGGCTATCTTCCCAGAATAGACACGATCGAAGGGCTGTTTATAGGGGAAGCTATAGTATCTCAAAAGGACGGGATTTGTCACGTGCTCGCCGTAAACACCCTCGATGAAGATGTAAATATCAGGGTTGTTCCGCAAGAGCTAATTCCCTTCGACATTTGCGAACCGGGCTTTAATGCAAGCTTAGAAGAGGAAGATACGACCGAGGAGGACGCGCCCCCTCCAGGGGATCGCGTATCAGCAATATTGGAAGCACTCCGGTTAACGGATCTAACGAAGATCGAGCGACAGGAGGTTAAACGACTCGTGGAGGAATTTCCCGCGCGATTTAAACTACCGGGAGACAAATTACCGTGTACGGATAGAGTTGCGCATACAATCCCCACGGTGGACGAGCTTCCAATCCACACGCGACAATATAGATTTCCCATCGTACATCGCGACGAAATTGAGAATCAGGTTCAGAAAAAAATAGAAAATCGCGTAATCGTGCCGTCGCAGTCCCCGTATAATTCCCCCGTGTGGATCGTGCCCGACTCACAAGGTAGGCCGCGGATGCGCATGGTAATTGATTTCCGCAAGCTTAACGAAAAGACCATCTCAGACGCTTACCCTCTGCCCAATATAGTCGATATATTGGATCAGCTAGGGCGTGCGCAATATTTTTCCACCTTCAATTTGGCGAGCGGTTTCCAACAAATCCCGATGGATCCCAAAGATCGCGCGAAAAGAGCGTTTTCTACTCCCAACGGGCACTACGAGTACGTACGTATGTCCGAGGGATTGAAAAACGCTCCCGCGACATTCCAGCGTTTAATGGATAATGTTCTGCGAGGGCTCCAGGGAACAGAAATGTTCATATACCTGGACGACATCGTTGTGTTCGCCAAGACGCTCGAAGAGCATCGAACGAAGGTGCGACGTCTCATGGCGCGCCTCGAGGCGGCAAACCTCGTTTTGGAACCCGACAAATGCGAATTTTTGCGGAAAGAAGTCGCATATTTAGGCCATGTTATCGGGCGGGACGGAGTCCGACCCGACCCTCGGAAACTTGAGGCCGTAAAAAAATTTCCAACCCCAAAAAATCAGAAAAATGTTCGGCAGTTCCTGGGGCTCGCCGGGTATTACAGACGATTTATCGCCAATTTTTCAGCACGGGCGAAACCTCTGTCTGACCTTCTCAAAAAGGGAACTTATTTCGAGTGGGGGCGGACGGAAAATCGGAGCTTCCGGGATCTACGCAGGGCTCTCTGTAGAGAACCAATTTTGCAATATCCCAATTTTTCTAACCCCTTCGTTTTGACAACGGACGCCTCCGATATAGCGATCGGAGCCGTGCTGAGCCAAGAACACGACGGGCACGACCTGCCAATCGCATATTATTCACGCGTACTGAATAAGGCAGAAGCAAATTATAGTACGACCGAAAAAGAATGCCTGGCTGTCATCAACGCCATAGAACAATTTCAACCGTACTTATACGGTCGAAAATTCAAACTAGTTTCCGACCACGAGCCTCTAAAATGGATCGGGTCTACGAACGATCCAGGGAAGAGACTCGTAAGATGGCGAATGAGACTCCGTAATTATGACTATGAATTCGTCTACAAACCCGGGCGACTAAACGCGAACGCAGATGCATTGTCGCGTAATCCGATCATCTCGGCAAGTTCCACTTCAAGCGACTCGGACTCAGATGCTTCGACTCTCAAGGTTCTTCCGTTAACAACCGGCCCAAAAAGGGCCACAAAGCCCACCCGGGGCGTAGGGAGACCGAGGTTGGCGTCGGCACCGCAGCTCGACGCATCATATGTCCCGACAACGCTGGCACGCAGCTCTATGCGCGGAGCTCGAAAACCTTCGCCGCTAGATAAGAGCGCGATTGCGACTCGCACTAGAGCAAGGGCGGTGACGTCACCCGCCGTCGCCGGCGACGAGGAAGCCGCAGGCACGAGCTCCGGCGAGGTGTCTGCTCCTTCCATACAGCGGCTAGGGCACAGTATGCTGCCGACACACTCGCTACCACGTAAGGGGCCAATTCTGAGTAGGAAACCCCCCCGGTGATAAAGAAGCCGGCGACTGAGGCCCCTGAACCTCTCACATCGGGAGACGAGGGCCCGCCGCGAGGCGACAATATTGCGGTAATCGCGAGTCCGGGGATTAGCGACTCCGGAGACGATAAGACTGAAAATGAAGCGTCTGCTTTACCTGCAACCTTGCCAAAATCCCTGCAGGATTCCTTCGCGAAATTCGATGAGTCAATAGCTAAGCTCGAGGAAAAATTCCAAAGTGATTTGGAAACTTCCAATCGAACACCCGAAATAATGTTGCCTGCTTCCATATCCGACGGCGAGGAAATCGACGAGCAAACAAGAGAAGTGCTCGACGAACTCGACCCGTACGACGATGACACAGAAGATTTGGAGTTATCGCGACGAATACAGGAGCTGGCCGAGCGGGTCGAAAAAGCGACGGAAAGGCAGCTCCGATTTGAACGAGGGAAATTGCCCAGAAATTCCCCTTGCAAGGCTAGCGCCGCCGAAAAAGAACACGATGCAGACGATGAGAGCGAGGAGCCCCAGGAGAAAGAGAAAGAGCAAGAGGAACCCGACGCACACCAGACAATCGGCTCCAAGCCCCGCTATTCATTCTCCACACCAGCGCCGGGCTCAAGGCCTATGGCACGCTCAACCCCGAGTTATCATCGGCCGTCTCTCTCCCACATTCCGGAGGAAGATAACGCGTCCTTGCCGCAGGCAGCATGGCTGCCAGCAGCGCGCGTTGTACCTCCATCCGTGCCCCCTTGTGCCCCCTCAGCGCTTCGAGAGCAAGAGATCTCGAAAGCGGCCCGGGAACAACATTGCGTCACCGACGCGGTGGATGACATAGCCACGTGCGATTACCCAGCAATGAGAACAAGGGCGCGCGAGAGAGAGAAAATGACTTCGGCCGCCCCGGACGTAAACAAAGATAAAAAAACATTCTCCATAACTGGGACCCGGGAAAACCTGACTTACGTGCGGGATAACTATGTCCATTTTATTTCGGCGGACGGAGAGTTAACCACTGTAATCGGAAAATTGCTATCCGATCTAGGAATGGTTGATTCTTTGTCGATAAAGGAAAAAAATTTACGCATCGGTCAGATCGCGGTTACCCCACACGGGAAATATAATATATACAGCGTGGTCGTGAAAGAAAAATACTTCCACGACACGTGTATAGAAAACATTGACCTAGGATTAATAAATCTGAGGGATATACTGCGCCGAACCGAGATTAAAACACTTCGAATTTCACGCGCCGGGGACCTAACGGATATAATGCAAAAAGATGAATGGTCACTCCGATTGCAAAAATTGTTTTCCGAAGAAAACATAACCATCGTCCTATGCTATGGAAAAATAATAGTACCGGCACCGGAAAACAGGAAGGAAATTATCGCCGAGTACCATGAAAGCCTCGCAGGAGGCCATAAAGGGGTCACAAAAACGTACCGAAAAATTCGGGAACGTTTTTATTGGCCCCACCTGAAAAACGAGGTTCAGGATTTTATTCGACGCTGCAAGTCTTGCCAGGAGCAAAAACTCGTTCGTGCGAAAACACGTGAGCCAATGCTCATTACCGATACGCCGGTCGACACGTTCGAGAAAGTATCATTGGATACAGTAGGGCCCCTTCCAACCTCCCCGCACGGCAATCGACACATTTTAACTATGCAAGATAACCTGTCAAAATATTGCCTGGCCGAACCGATACCCGACCTGAAAGCGACCACGATAGCCGAAGCGATAGCGAGACGATTGTTCAATCAGTTCGGCGCCCCTCGAGCGATATTAACGGATCGAGGCGCGGCATTTACGAGTAATCTGCTACGTGAGCTATCGAAAATGTTTAAAGTCAAACAAGAAACGACTTCCGGTTACCGTCCACAAACGAATGGCGCCCTCGAGAGGAGTCATATCGTGCTGACGGAATACGTCAAACACTATGCCAATACATACGATGACTGGGATCGGCTGCTGCCTTTCGCGGAATTCTCGTATAATACGAGCGTTCACGAGGGCACAAACTTCACCCCTTTCGAGCTTGTGTACGGGAAGGTGGCGCGTATGCCGAGTCAATTCCCGAACGATGACAAACTTCCGTCCTATAATTCCTTTTTATCCGAATTAATTAAACGTCTAGCCGAGATACGGGAGATCGCGGGGGAAAATTTGAACAAAGCAAAAGCACGCTCGAAAACTTACTATGACCGAGCAGTCCAACCTTTCGGCGGGAAGGTAGGAGACAAAGCTTACGTGGAAAAGGAAATTCGAAACGGTAAATTCGATAAGCGTTGGGAGGGACCGCTTCCGATAATTGAGTTATCGGACCGGAAAAATGCCGTCTTAGAAGCAAAATCAGGAAAATTAATCCGCAAGCACACCGATAAACTCAAGGTCGCTATAGAATAATCAAAGAAATTAAAATAAAATAAAATGTATATAAAAAAAAAGAAATCAAAAAGGGAAAAGGGTGCTCATGAGCGTGTGTGGATATACATGCATATGTATATGCATGCGTGTACGTGTACGGGCATGTGTGTGGAAGCACGAATATACCATTGTTCATCAACAGCACGACATTGTAGTGGGCTTATCAAGGACAAATGAACTAGGGAAAGGATGGATGCAAAGGAAAAAAAAAAAAATTAATTAAGGTAAAGGGGTGAAGTGACCGGTTGTTGCTTGCAGGGGGGGAAGTAGCAACGGACGCCATGCGACTGGGCTACCTGTTGCTCGTGATGCTGTGGTGCGGCGAGAAGGCTGGGACGGCTGACCCATCGTACTACGTCACAGCGTTGAACGGCACCTCAGGACTCTACTACGAGCGAACATCGTCCCTCCGTCTCCAACACGCCGATTGGCGGGTCACCGTTTTCGTGGATGTGGGCCGTTTCCTTCGGGATTTCCCAGCTGAGGAGCCTTACATTGAGGAAACCTTCGCGGTCTGCCGGAGAATAGCGCCGCCGACATCCTGCCCCGAGTTATTGCAGATTAACACTCTTCGGGAGTTGTTTTCCCAGGCGCGTAAGAAAGCAACGGATCTCCGAAAAATTTCGGAGGACTCGACATTGGAACAAGAACCCCAAGAGCAATTACCGCGCACGCTGACCAAACGCGCGGCCCCGTTTGGAATAATCGGCACGCTCAGCAAGTCATTATTCGGCACTCTAGACGCGGACGATGCGGCGGCCATGAACAAAGAGATAGATGAGCTGTTCATGGACCAGGCAAATATCACGCACTTGATTGGCCGACAGATGCATATAACCCATTCAAGGCTGCAGGACCTCCATCAGGATCATCTGAAGGCGTCCAGCAGAATGTCGGCCATACAAAACGCCATGGAGGAAATCGAGGGAGAAATGCGCCGTTTCGACCTCGATGCAATTACAGCGAAATATAACCAATCACTGATAAATTACTCGTTTCAGGTGGAACGAAAAGTCGAGCGTTATGCACGAATATGCGAGAAATATATACGGGCGATCGCCGCCGCTCGCAGCGGGCGTCTCGACCCTTCAATTCTTACCACGGAACAGCTATCCTCCGTCGCGCGGGAGGTGCAGCGGGCAGCGGGGTCGTACGAGTTCCCCATCCCTGTGAAACATCTCCGAGCAGAGGCATTAGCCGAAATCACCCGAACGGATTTAGTGTATCATGGGGGACGAGCCATGATATTAATTCATATACCGCTGTTGGATCGTACAGCGTATCATCTGTACAGGATGCACTCGTGGCCCGTCGCCCAGGATATCAACAACGGTACGGGCTCGGCGCATGTGACCCCGGTCGCACCATATATCGCTGTCTCCGCGGACCATCGTGCGTACTTTCTCGCGGACAGTATGTATGTAAGCGCGTGTAAGGTGACTGGCAATAGGCACATGTGTAATATGGAAATCCCGGTGAACGAGGTAGCCACGTCAGAAGAATGTGAGATACGAATGCTGACGTCACCAACAGCCGAGGCTTTACGACGGTGCAACGTGCGTCTCCGTCCCGAGCACACCCCATTTTGGGGTCATTTGCCGACCCAGGGCGGATGGCTGTTTTCGTTCATACGACAGGAGACCATACACATATTGTGTCCCGATCAACCCGAGGCCCATGTGCATCTCAACGGCGCAGGAATTCTGTACATCAACCCAAACTGCATCGGGAGGACGCGCGGCACAACTCTAACGGGAATACGCACCTACAAACGCCGGGAAGAATATTATTATCGACCAGGAATTTACCTGAACCTAACAATAGTCGCCCCTGTGCTGGAAGAAAATACCGACACAATAATCGATTCATTGTTACCCAAAGGAAAAACAATAATAAACCGAAACATTTTACGGGACTGGAAGACTCTGGAAGACGGCGAGTCGCTTTATGGCATCGAAGAAAGAATTCAGTTCATAGGGGAACACCGAAGAGAAAGACAACAGCAGCATACCCTGTTCTTCTACGGGTTTATGACCCAAGCATTGATGATGGCCGGCACAGTGCTATACTGTTGTCGAGGGAAAATAATCCTTGGAGCTATGGGCCTGTGCAGGAAAATAACACGACATCGAGCCCTGGAGCCGACGGCTACAAGTGAGCAAGAGATAAGGGCCGGCGGAGTCAGCAGCACGGCCGCAAGGGTAGAGTTACCGTTGCCGCTTGAGCGCGGAACTCGCAGTCTAAACATCCCGGACCGCTCCCTTCCCCGCCACGACGCGGTGAGCGATTAGGCATCGACACCCTCAAAGTACGCGGCAAGACGTTTCGATGATTTCATTAGTTCTCGAGCTCTCGTCGAAGCAACAGCGCAAAAGAAGTTCCGGCAAACATTGATCGCGAGTACCCAAATAGCCAGTTAAAGTGACAGTGAATAGCGACGGGGCACACATTTATATAGTGACGGGACACATAGATACATAGAGTATCCCTTAAAAAAAAAAAGAAAAAAAAGAGATCATGTCGAACATGAACGAGCTCCGTCGGGTGATCTTGAAACACGCGTTGAACGGGAAATATGCCATCTGTGAAAGAGAGACCCGTCGGTGCCCGGATGTCGGCGCATGTGCGCAGCGCTCAATCCCGTCATCGGCGAGGAAGTACGAGGTGTTGGCGTACGGGTTGTGTGGTGTAAATTTGCGTGGCGGCGATTACTCTGGCCACATTGGGGCATGTCTGGTGGAGTACCAAAAAATCTTCGATGAGTTAGTCGCCGGGCGAAAGGCGGCAAAAACGCCTCACGTAGGCGAGTCCTCAGGCGCGGCGACAAGGCTCGTTGCCGCGCGCGCCTCGGCACCGACGGCGCCGGCTCGCCCGGTCGCCGTCGGGCCGAGCGTTCTGGCGACAACGGCTGCCATCGCGGGACGTACCCGGGCACCAGTCTCGGACGGTGCAACGATGCCTTATTGGAAAGCTCTGGAGAAGTCGACGCCTGCGATCTTCAGGCAGTCCGGACTATATAAAAGAAAAAGGAACACCGAGGTGTCCGCAACCTCGGTGGGGACCCAAACAAGCAGGACGACGCGTAACGCGAGCAGCCAGACGAAGAGGCTATGCCTCGTTCCGGGAGCTCCTCTCACTTTCGTGAAGTGGGAGGATCCAGACACGGTGGAAAATCTAATGGACGAGTGGACCCTCGACGACGGCGCGGCGACGGAGCCTCTCGTCTCGCTCCCCAGAATGAGTAAGGACCTCATGTTCCTGGACGTTGACGACGGGGCATCAACGTCCCAGTTACCGGCGCAGGTGCATGGAGAGCAGAGCGAGGGGGACAATATTCTCGCCGAGCTCGACCCGTTGCACCCTGCAATGGAGCAGGAGGAGATCGAGCGACAGGTCACCGTCGGCAATACAGCCGACGCTGATTCTGGACTCGACCCGTCGGAGAAGCTGCTCGACAAGAAGACATCGGAAGAAACCGCCGATGAGGATGCCGTAATGGATTTGGCCGACGCTGGTGCTGGGCTCGGCACATCATTGGAAGGAAATGACACCACGGATGGCAGCTCGACAGAGGAGGAACGAATGATAAAGGTATCCGGACCGTCATTCTGGCCTCGGTGGTGCGCCGGGGCCGGCGGCGGTGACGACAGGCAAGAGGAGGACAACGTCGAGTAGGACGTCGATGGCTCTACAGACACTGACGAGGCCAGCGGCGACTCGAAGTCCTTGTCATTCTCCGGGTCGTGCGCATCCGTCGGTAGCGGCGGAACCTCGGAGAACAACGACAGACAGTAGAGAGCAGTATCTGCGGGAGCAGACATCGCGGGACTGGGACAAGAGGCGATGCACGGCGTCTCGCCATATCTCCGGCATATACGCCGTAGCGCCGGCCGAGGTCTGCCTGCTCGACGAGCGTACACCGGAAGTGAGTGAGTGAAAAAAAAAGAAAAGAAAAAAAAAAAGAAAAAAAAAGTGCGTGTGTGTGTTACGTTATAGGGATGACGGATGCACGAGTGAGTAAAGTAGGCTAATTAATCATATGCAAACTTATATGTAGCGCCGACGGGGGCGTCGACGAAAGTAAGGGGGGAGGGGTGTTACGTCCCGATTTCGTGCCATTTTTATGAATGTCTCGGGATCGCGACGTGATACGCTGAGTGTTGGGTTGCGCCGCTGAGCTCACCCGCGGTGTGATTCCACACCTCGGGTGTGCTCACGCGGTTCATCCTCAGCATCGCCCGATAAAGATATTGTCGTTTATAATATTAAGTGTCGCGGCCGAGCTTGGGTTTTTGCGGATCAGCGGGACCGAAGTTCGCGACACGCGCAGCGATTTTGAATCGCTGTGCGTGCCAGGGAAACTCACACCCTGCGATCGCTGAATTGCGGGGACTGGACTTCGCTGCGGGCGTTGGAGGATCCTCGAACGACGCAGGGAGACTAGTCTCCTGACAGCAACGATCAAAGTTAGATCGGTCTAGAGAATCTCCGCAAAAACGTAGCTCGCGCAGGTCTTTAAATCTCGGGAATAAACCCCGCGACTTAGCCTCAAAGTTAGAGTGCAGAGAGGTCGCGGCAATACCTTTCGAGTGTGTTCCGTAGCGGCATAAACCGGATTGTGCAACCCATTATTATTTCATTTTATTAATATAAACTCATCGATTTTGTTTAATTTTAGTGTAACTATTTTACCACCCGAAAGGGTGTTCAAAAACAATTTAGAGACCATAAGGTGTTACGACCCGTGTTCGGGAAATTTAAGTTAGTGTTAGAAGTAAGGCCTAAGAACCCCCGTCGGGCAAGGCGCCGCCGTTCAACTGTAAGAGTGAGTACGTAGTATGGATGGATGAGAGGCGAGCCTAGAATAATTTGAGTATCCCTTAATTACTTCATCTTTTATTTTTTGCACGGGAACCCTTTCTTTTGGCCTCTTCCCTTATCTCGGTACTCGTGGACCGGGCCCGTACGGGACGGAGCAAAGCGGCCCGCATAAACAATTAAATATTTGCTTGTCGCGTCTGAGAACGAGCCATGCTCTACCTCGGACGTAACACGACGGGTAAACGAAGTTTTGCTGTCTACTTTACCGACTAGCAGCAACTGGTTAGTTTATCGGTACTTTATGCATTCGGTGTCGTTAATAACGGGGTAAACAACGGTTTGTACTAAATGTCTTTTTGACGTGTAGTCAATGCGAGATAATTTATTTTTGGGTCATTGGTATTATAGATGCGTTTGCTGTATAAGGTTTTTGTCGTGTAGCAGGAAATTATTTTCGAATCCGTGCTCGATAGACGTGTTCTCATTTTCGAGAAAGTGTCGGTTCGTGGCATTTGTCCAGTGATGCTTTGTCGGGTCAAGTCTTCCATCTTATTCGGCATTATTCGTTCGAAGTCTTTGTTTTTCGGGGGTTTTCAACGTGCGGCGCATCGTCGATTGCGGCACCTTCCATGCAGCCGCGGTTTTTGCGAGGTCATATTGTGGATGATGCGTGCGCAAACAACCGCTGCCTTCCGAGTTGAGCTAGGGTTATTTATTGGTTAAAATTCTTGAAAACGACCCACATGCTTAAAACACGGTCCTAGCTTGCGGTCGGGGAGAAAATGTAGTGGTTAATCTCCGGTTAATGGCGCGTCAAAAAAATTCCCAGATCGACCCGTCAAATTTCCGGTTAATTTGCAGTTGCACGTACCGACAGGGCGGTAACAAATTTCGAAACAACCTCAGCAACAGCACGTGGTACCAGTTTAATCGAGGTAGTCTTGCGATTGTAAAATAATGAAACTACTGCAAAAACGTACATACTGGATACATTGCGGAAAAAGTAGTCCAAACAACCACAACAGCTTTTTATACTGGTATATTCGGGGCAATTATGCGGTTGTAAGGGGTAAGTAGGACAACCGCTAAAACGTAAGCACTGGTCATTGTGCGGTTAAAATGGGAGAAAGTACTGCAGCAATTGTTTTCACGGGTTTATTCCGGAAAATTTTGGGAATGTGTGGCAGGTGGAACAACCGCAAAAACGTAACTACTGGTTTTTTGCAATACATTTTTTTAAACAACCACAGCGACAGGGTTTGGTATCGATTTATTAGTGGCAATTTCGAGATCGTAAGGTAAATGCAACAACCACAAAAATTCACCCGGTACTTTCGCGGTTATATTTGAAAAAGCAATCGCAGCAGCAGCTCTTGGGACCGGTTTGTACGCGGTACTTACGCTGCCCGAAACTCGTGAAACAACCGGAATCCTCTGGGGAACTCAGTATCAGCATTGGAGACATTGCCGCGTAGTGGCGCTGCAAGCGGTTAATATAAGGTTTTTTTCAATATTTTTTGCGGTTAAAGTTATGGTAAATCACAACCGGTAGTTTTTGCGGTAAAATTACCGTAAAATTTGCGGTAGGCGGTGCCGCCAGGGACGGACAAGAAAACGTATAAATCTGTAAAGATTTTAGGAAAAGATGTTGAATCGATCATCGATCCTGGAAGCGACCTGCATCTCATGCGATTCAGTTTGTATACGAATTTGGGATCCCCAAAGCTGAGTGCAGAACAAATTCCATTCGACGGTGTCGGATCGAGCGGTCATCGGACTTTGGGAAGTCTTAGGACGAAAATACTCGTAGATGGAATAACGATCGAATTGGAGATACACGTTGTTCCCGATAACTACATCGCGAATCATAATTTGTTGATAGGAGGAGAACTTTCAGACTTCGTTGAAATCCGATTGAAGAATCGTCAAGCGACGTTGTTTCAAATTCAGAACTCCGGAAACGATTCGGAAAATCAAGTAACTCCCAATAACGAAGGCGTGGATGCAGAATGAAGAGAAGTATTGAATATAAGCGTCGCTTACGAAGAACCTGAACTTGTCGTTCCTATTCAGCACGTGACAGATGCAAAGTTAAAAGATGACCTAAGAGAATTAGTAGAAGGTTATGAACCGCGAAAAGCAGGAGATAGTGGTGTAAAGATGCGCATCGTTCTGAAAGACGAGATACCAGTATACAAGAACCCGCAAAGATTATCAGCTGACCAATGCGAGGTCGTAAACAAAATAATAGACGAATAGATGAAAAACGGGATCGTACGACCTAGCATTTCAGATTATGCTAGTCCCATTGTGCTAGTTGAGAAAAAAGATGGGAAACCGCGCCTTTGCGTCGATTATCGTCAATTAAATCGCAAGATAATTAGAGATCGTTATCCTCTGCCTTTAATCGAGGACCAATTGGATAAATTACAAGATGTGACAGTGTTTAGTATACTTGACCTGAAAGATGCCTTTTTCCACGTACCCATCGACGAAGATAGTATCAAATACACCGGGTTTGTGGTACCAGACGGGCACTATGAATTTCTTCGTGTTCCTTTCGGGCTGAGTAACTCTCCAGCCGTGTTTCAAAGGAATATCCGAGCGATTTTCCAAACACATGTGCCGAATAATACGGTATTAACATACTTGGACGACCTGATTATTCCGGCAAAGGACGAGACCGAGAACTTAGATAAGTTGAAAATGATTCTGGACACAGCAAGTCGTCACAGTTTGGTTATAAATTGGAAAAAATGCCATCTGCTCACAAGACGTTGAGTATCTCGGATACATAGTAGAAGCTGGAACGGTGAAACCTTCAGAGAAGAAAACATTAGCAGTTGCTAAATTTCCGAAACTAACGACAGTAAAGCAGATCCAAAGTTTTCTCGGGTTGACGGGATATTTTAGGAAGTTTATCCCGAATTATGCCAGTATCGCACGACCGTTGTCTCATTTGTTGAGAGATGGAGTAAAGTTTGAATTTGGAGTCGAACAGGAACAATCTTTCATGCAACTCAAAGCGACACTAATAGAGGGTCCAGTACTCAAGTTGTACCGTATTGGGGCGGAAACGGAGTTACATACAGATGCGTCCAAAATTGGATTAGGTGCAATTCTAATGCAAAAAGATTCGGAAGATGGTTGCCAACATCCAATTTATTACGCGAGTTGGAAGACGTCACCGACAGAAGAACGATATACAAGTTATGAGCTAGAAATGCTGGCAGTAATCAAGGCTTTAAAAAAATTCAGAGTTTATCTCCTAAGAATGCCCTTTAAAGTTGTCACTGACTGCCGAGCATTTGCTCAGACGATGGCCAAGAAAGACACCTGTCTCAGAGTTTCACACTGGGCACTACTGATTGACGAGTTTGATTACAGAATTGAACATCGTCCTGGAACATCAATGCGACATGCTGATGCCGTGAGTAGAAATCCTATATCAGTCTATATCGTACAAGAAACTCATTATGCGATAATTACTCGTATTCAAAGAGCCCAAGAAGAAGACGTCGAATTAAAGAAACTAATTGAGGATACACGACGAGGCGGACGAAAGGACTTCACTATCAGACGGGATGTACTGTATCGTGAATACGAAGGAAATTCGCTTCTTGTTGTGCCAAAAGCGATGCAGTACGACGTGATACGACAAGCGCACGAACAAGGTTACTTTGGATGGCGGAAGACAGAGTATATTATTCGACGGGAATTTTGATTCCCGAAGATGCGTAGAAGAATCCAGAAATTCATCAACAACTGCATCAAATGCTTATTAGCCGAAAGAAAGCAAGGCAAAGACGAAGGCTTATTGCGCCCGATCGATAAAGGCGACAAACCATTAGATTCGTACCATATAGATCATTTGGGTCCAATGCCTTCGACTAGGAAGAACTATAAACATCTTTTCGCAGTAGTAGATGCGTTTACGAAATTCGTGTGGTTATACCCCACAAAATCGACGACAGATGACGAAGTAATACAACGACTGAAGATGCAAGCTGTAACCTTCGGCAATCCATGTCGAATCGTATCGGATAGAGGAACAGCTTTCACTGCTGGTGTTCTTAAAGAGTACTGTATTGAAGAAGCTATCGAACATGTACTTATTACGACTGGTGTGCCGCGAGGTAACGGTCAGATTGAGAGAATGAATAGGGTTTTCATCCCTGTCTTAACGAAATTGTCAATGTCGAATCCCGGAGATTGGCACAAACACGTCAATACTCTTCAGCAACATATCAACTCATCCTATAACCGTAGTATCGGCACAACGCCTTTCGACTTGATGATTGGAAGATCTATGCAGTTGAAGAATGATGGCAACTTACGAGATGTTATCGAAAAAGAAATCGTAGACATATTCAATGAAGAACGCTGTTGGAGTAGTTCGAGGCAGATTCGCCCCGAGGTCGTCGAGTCGCGAGAAGCAGGGAGACCGGCGACAGAAGAAAGGAGAGCGCGGATTGGCAAGAGCGAGGCCAGCCAACCGTCGAGGCGTTCGCGTCTGGAAGCTTCCAGAAGCTTCCTGCTCGCTTCCCCCTCCGTGCTTCTCACGCTCGGACCGGGGGTATACGCGCGATCTCATGCTCTTCGGAGCACCACTTGTTCCTCAATTGTCGAGAAGACTGAATCTTATTCGAAAGTCAAAGTTATTAGCTCCACACGCTGTGGACTCGTTGTATCGGAATAAAAGTCTATTTTTCTTCCTTCATTAACTACTGTTTATTTTTCTACTGTGTTTTCTCGCCTACACTCGGTATTCTCCTGCATTGCTCCAAAATCACACCAGCTGATTCGATCACTCCGGACTGCAACCTTTATTGGAAAACTCCAATAGGTTATGGGCCCAGTCGCGCTAACGGAGTGAGATTAGTTGTGTTCGAGTTGTATAGCATCGATATAAAGTGGTAGAGAGAACCGAGGACCCTCGTGGCGCGAGAAGTGCCGGCACGTGGGGAAGCGTGGTGCGCGAAGCACGCGGGGAAACCGGAAGTGGCCATTTTTGGGTCATCGTGTTCGCGTGAGTGAGAAGCTCGGCGTGACGAATTCGTAATCCGGGATGGCTGAAGCAATCACAGTAAAACACTTAACGAAATTCGATGGGACGGATTTCCACGGCTGGAAATTCGAGATGCGGGCATTATTTGTGGCGCAGCGCATCTGGAAGATCGTCGATGGGACGAGCACGAGGCCAGCAGAGGGACCGGCAGCGATTGAAACGTGGGAAGCGGACAACGCGAGAGCGATGTTCCTTCTATCGCAAGCGTTGGAATCGGAGCAGCGGAAGGCGTTACTAACGTGCACGACAGCCCGCGAGATGTGGACGAGCCTGGAAAGGATGCACGAGCAGAAAACGGCATCGAACAAATTGGCATTGTCGAGAAGATTTCACGACTATGAAATGGAGCCAAATGCGTCGTGGCCGCGGCACGTGGCCGCGGTACGAAATCATGCTGCGCGATACCTGGACGTCGGAGGTGTAATCGACGATACATCGATAATGGCGAAGATACTCGGGAGCCTGTCGACGAAATACGCGAATTTTCAGACGGTGTGGGAAAATATCGCCGAAAATGTGCAGACGATCGAGAACTTGGAGGAAAGACTAATTCGTGAAGAAGCTCGGCAGACGGCGATGGACGAGAAGTCTGGCGCGTATTCAGTGACTCGCGAAACCGGGAAAAAGGAAAAGTTTACGCGAAGTGAAAAAACAAAAGAAGGAAACGACAATAAAAAGAAAATGAGTAAAGACAAAGTAAAGTGCTACAAGTGTCAGGGGCTCGGGCATTACGCGCGCGAATGTAAGAGCAAAAAGAAAGATAACGATCGTGGCGGGAATGACAATCGAGATTGCGCGTTTGTAGTCGAGAGCGAGGTCAGTGCGCGGGATGCGACCGTCGGTAAGAACGGAAGGTGCGAGGTACCCGTCGTCATAGTCAACGAGATGTTGAGAGCCGATAGACGAGATGTCTGGCTTACCGACAGCGGGTCGTCCCGGCATATTACCTTTCGTCGGGAATGGTTGAAAGACTATCGTGAGTTACCTAACGGGGGTACGGTGACACTCGGCGACGACAAAGAGTGCGCGGTTGTCGGTGAAGGAACGGTCGAGATCCGGAAATTTGTGAGCGGAACGTGGATGATGTCGAGCATCGAGAACGTGCTTTACGTGCCGGAAATGACGAAAAATCTGTTTTCGGTTGGCGTGTGCGCGAGAAAGGGAATCGGTGTTTATTTTTGCGGGAATACTGTGAACCTCAGCAATCGCGGACTGACAGTTGGACACGGTGTCTTGCAAGAGAATCAAATTTATCGGATGCTCTTCAAGACGATAAACGCGTGTGTCGGGAACGAAGCGAACGCGGCAAAAATAAATTCCCGGGTCTGGCACGAACGTCTTGGACACGTAAATGCAAAAGCGATGCAGAACCTAGTGAACAATAACCTCGTAAACGGTGTGAATCTCACAAACGAAAGCGTGGATTTTTGTGACTCGTGTCACCTGGGAAAATCTCACCGAAAGACTTTCGAAAAAACGCGGGTGCGTGCGGAGACGGTTCCGGGTGAGGTTATACACACGGATGTGTGCGGGCCGATGCCAGTCGAGTCGATCGGAGGTGCGCGATTTCTGCTTCTCTTCAAAGACGATGCAACGGGTTTTCGATTTGTTTATTTTTTAAAACACAAGAGCGACGTGTTTGATAAATTCGTGAAGTTCGAGAAACTCGTTGAAAATAAATTCAGTCGTCCGATACGAGTTTTGCGGTCGGATAATGGTCGCGAATTTAAAAACCAGAAAATGGACGATTACATGGATTCGAGAGGGATCCAGCGCGAGTATACGGCTCCATATACCCCAGAACAGAACGGGAAAGCGGAACGAGAAAATCGGACGCTCATCGAGAGCGCGAGGACCATGCTATTGGTGAAAGACCTTCCGAAGAGTCTCTGGGCGGAAGCGTGCGCAACAGCGGTATATCTGGCCAACCGGGCTGGTGCGTCGAGTGCGAAGAAAGGAGCAACACCCTACGAGCTGTGGGTTGGTGTAAAACCGACTCTGGATCATCTCAGAATTTTTGGGTCCGAAGCATTTGTGAATGTGCCAAAACAATTCACGACGAAGCTCGAGGCAAGAGCGAAAAAGATGATACTCGTGGGATACGACTCAAACTCGACGAACTACCGGGTGTACGATCCAACGACGAAGAAAGTGCGCGTCTCAAGGGACGTGACATTCCACGAGACAATCGGGCGGACGGTCGAGTTATCGGCTGACGAGATTGGCGAAGAAATCATTCTCCCAAAAAGAGAAGCTGCTCCGGCTCAACAAGAAGAGGGGTCGGATGACGATGAAGACGACGAGGATTTCGTCCAGGCGGAAGAGAATCGAGAACGGGAAGTTCCTGGACGAGAGACTCCTACTGGCGAGAGACAACTGCGGAATCGGAGTCTTATTCGGAGACCGTCGCGCTTCGAGACGAACATCGCTGAGTACCACATACCAGAGACATATCGCGAGGCTCTGGAGGACGAAAATCACGAGAAGTGGAGAGAAGCGATCAAGTCAGAACTCGACTCGCATAGAGAGAACCGGACTTGGACTCTGGTCAGACGTCAAGAGGGGATGAAAACCATCGATTCGAAGTGGGTCTTCCGAGTGACGAAGAGCAAGACAGGCGAAAACTGTCGATTCAAGGCAAGACTCTGCGCGAGAGGATTCATGCAAAAGAAAGGGGTGGATTTCCACGAGACTTTTGCACCTGTCGTGAGATACGACTCGATTCGAGTGCTGCTGTCGATCGTCGCGTCGAGGGACTTCGAGCTAGCTCAATTCGACGTACAAACTGCCTTCCTCTATGGAAAATTGGACGTCAAGATGTACATGGAAGTTCCGGAGGGGCTGCTAGACGAAGAGGAATCCAGAGGAGATACCGTATGCCTGCTGGAGAAATCGCTCTACGGCCTGAAACAAGCACCAAGGTGCTGGAATAAAGAATTCTGTGTTTTTTTGAATCTGTTTCAGTTTAACGAGACGAACGCGGATCGATGCATTTTCGTAGGACGTGTAAACGGAAAGCTGGTGTACCTGGCCCTATACGTCGACGACGGTCTCGTAGCAGCAGAGAATGCCGAAACGATCGAGATAGTGCTGAGTCATCTCAAGGAACGATTCAAGATCACACTGGGAGACGCGAGCCTGTTCGTGGGGCTCCAAATCGAGAGAGATCGAGCGAGAAGGTCGATATTTATCCATCAATCCGGATACGCGAAGAAAATCATCAAAAGGTTCCACATGGAGAACGCGAAGTTCCTGCGTACTCCCAGCGACGTGAACGTGACACTTGTCCCAGCGGAAGTGGAAAAAGAGACATCAAGAGTGCCTTATCGAGAGGCAGTAGGCTCATTGATGTTTCTGTCAGTAGTGTCACGACCAGACATATCGTACGCGGTAACGCAGGCGAGTAAATTCCTGAGTCGCCACAGCGAGGAACATTGGCGTGCTGTGAAGAGGATCATAGCCTACGTGTCGGGAACAGTCAACTACGGCATCGAGTATAAAAGCAACGGAGGAGACTCGAGCGAGATGACGCTCGTCGGCTACTCGGATGCAGACTTCGCAGGAGACCTTGAGACGAGAAGGTCAACAACGGGCTATCTCTTCGAGATGGCTGGAGGTCCTGTGACTTGGGCAAGTCAGCGGCAACCAATCGTGACATTGAGCACTACCGAGGCGGAGTACGTGGCTGCGTCTATTACGTCACGAGAAGCTATATGGCTCCGAGGACTTCTTTCGGAGATCGAGTGTCCGTGCGAGCAGGCAACGACAATATTCGTGGATAACCAGAGCGCAATACGGCTCGTGAAGAATCCCGAATTTCACAAACGAACGAAACACATAGACGTTCGTTTCCACTTTGTACGAGAGAAAGTACAAGCCATGGAATTGAAGATCGAATACCTTCAAACGGAGAAACAGAAGGCAGACATCTTCACCAAGCCACTTCCGAGGGACCGGTTCAACATGCTGAGGGAAAGTATGGGTCAGAGAGAGAGAGCAAATCCTGCTCAAACGGCGGAAGTGTTGGAGTAGTTCGAGGCAGATTCGCCCCGAGGTCGTCGAGTCGCGAGAAGCAGGGAGACCGGCGACAGAAGAAAGGAGAGCGCGGATTGGCAAGAGCGAGGCCAGCCAACCGTCGAGGCGTTCGCGTCTGGAAGCTTCCAGAAGCTTCCTGCTCGCTTCCCCCTCCGTGCTTCTCACGCTCGGACCGGGGGTATACGCGTGATCTCATGCTCTTCGGAGCACCACTTGTTCCTCAATTGTCGAGAAGACTGAATCTTATTAGAAAGTCAAAGTTATTAGCTCCACACGCTGTGGACTCGTTGTATCGGAATAAAAGTCTATTTTTCTTCCTTCATTAACTACTGTTTATTTTTCTACTGTGTTTTCTCGCCTACACTCGGTATTCTCCTGCATTGCTCCAAAATCACACCAGCTGATTCGATCACTCCGGACTGCAACCTTTATTGGAAAACTCCAATAAACGCTCTCAACTGCGTCACGAAGGTCGGAAGAACATCTTGAAGATTCAAGGAGAAAATAGAAAGACTTTTAATTGAACACGAAAAATAGCGAATACCTACAGAGACGGTGATATTGTCGGAATTAAAAGAACACTGTTCGGCGGCGGTCTTAAACTACGACGTAAATTTCTGGGGCCATACAGAATCACGGCTGTTTTACGAAACGATCGATACATGGTTGAGAAAATCGGTGAACACGATGGACCAAAACAAACAAGCACTTCTGCCGATAACATGATATCGTACCCATCTTGGCGAGATTCCGGATTTGAAGAGAACACATCGAGTGATGATGCAACCGAATTCGAGGACCGATAGGTTCACAGCGTAAACCAAGTCGCAAGTGGTTGCTTAGCAACGTTTTGTTGAAAGCGACAGTCAGGGAAAAGAAATCTTAGAAGACAGACGTGATTTTCCGAGCTCTGTATTAAATAAAAAATATCGTTCATTTCCTATTATAAATTGCGATCCTACAACAATGATCAAATTTTTATTGTGTACGAAATTGAAATTTACTGGCGAGTTGGGCAGTTACATCCTTTGCTAGTGTAAACTTTTTTTTTTATATTGTTTTAAATAACGATATAATAGCCGAATCGTGTAATTGGAGGGAAGCTGCCATGTTCTTGATTTACGATGTGTTTTCAGCGCGTGCAATTCATTGACCCGATAAAATCAGTGCGTGCGAGACTGCGAGAGAGCGACCCAATTAGACTCGCAATTGTCATGAGGCGGAGTCCACGTTCGTTCCGAGTGCCCTGATGAAGTTCTCGATGGAGATTAAAATTTGTCAACGATCGATGCATGCTAATTGGCCAGTTGATCGGTGGAGCGTACGCTTTTTTACTATTGCCAAACGTGCAATAATCATTTATCGTGAGAGAGATTAGACGAACAATTTTTTTTCTGAAGGTCCGGGATGTCGAATCGAAACTGAATTTTATTATGCATGTATTATAAAGGGCAGCCCTTCTTTCCTGTACAATTTAATCCACCACAATGCCAATCCAACACATTCGTTCCTCCACCAACTCTATCCGATACACGGTTTTTCATTCACATTTTAAATATACGCATGGCTTTTCCACGACATTTCCATCCTACACATTTTCATTCGGAACATTTTTTTCGATACAAATCATTTCAAAACACTGAGGTTACTGCGCGATCCGTTCCATAACAATACACAACCAACACATTCGTTTCTCCGCAAATTCTATCTCACACACTATTTTTCCTTCGAATTTTTAATCGTCACCGGTTATCCCACTACATTTCAATCCTACACATTTCGTTCATACACATTATTGTCTGTACAAATAATTTCAATACACTGAGATAACTACGCGATTCATTCCACGGTAGTTCATAACCAACACATTCGTTTCTCCGCAAACTTTATCTTGCACACTAATTTTCCTTCGCATTTTTAATCGTCACACGTATTTTCCACCACATTTTGATCCTATACATTTCGTTTATACACATCGCTTGCTGGACAGATTTGATTCCTCACACCGGGTTTGCTTCACAAGCCGATTGCCCACAGAGGCGATGCTACGCTTTTCGATGCTTCTCACTCGATCCACGACAAAGTTTTCCGTTACATTTCGTTCCTACACACAAAGTTTTCCAACGCATTTCGATCCTCCACAATTACCGCCGTCGATAATGCACGAGAATATCGCACGCGGGTAAGGTAGAATCCCGAGCGGTTCAAATCTCGAGTAGGGGTTCTCATGCAAGCCTATAACCAATGGGTCTCCGCCACTTGGATAGACCGTCTGAGGTCCGATCAGGAGATACTTGCATTACCACAAGTATTGGCTCGAGTTTCGCTCATGCTGCCGGGCTTCTAGATATCTCTCGGCCTGAGAGCGGAGCGTACTCGAACGAATCGAAAAATAGCCAACCATGCGGAAGATAATAATAGCTTTTGTCAGCTGTATGCTATGTAAACTATGTTTTCGAAATGCCTAGTATGAGTAGTTCAACTGCGGCGCCGCCAAAGTTTGGTGGACCTCGGGGTGCTGGAGCGTCTAGAGGCGCGGGGTCTTCAGCTGCTTCGCGCTCATGGGGTTCTGCAGGCTGTTCTTCGGGCCCAACGTGCGCAACAGGCTGGAGCCTGCTGGCTACAGGTACGTTCATCACAATTCCCGGTAGCTCGATGATTTCGATAACGGGTTTCAGAGCTAAACACAAAAACCGAATATTGCGTCAGTAATTACATATTTCATTATGCCGCAGAATATTTCGGAAAGAACAAGCGCTATAAATTTACAACAAAAAATAATTGCATTACTCATACAGTTTGAGCTCTCGTTTGGGATTTATATCGCAAGAATCGGCATAGTGTATCACGAAAAAAATAAACCCAAAAAGGATTTACTCTATGCTTGTGAACAGAACGAACGCTGCTCTAATATCGGTCAAGGGATGTAATTTGCAAAAAAAAAAAAAAAAACAATTCGGTACGAAATCTTGAAAAGCAAACTTCATCAACAGTTAGTAAGATTAATCGTCGTGAGCGACGGAAAACAAGCAAACCTGGATTAAAATCATTATCATCATCGTCGCTAGATATGACTTCTTCATCCCGAACGTCCGGAACATCGTCATCGAAGTTATTATTCGGCAGAAGTTGTTGCAGTTCCAAGTCCGCGTGCTCATCTACGGCTTGATTATATACGATAAAAAAATTAACGTTGAACATTTTTATCCAGATCCGACACCGTATTTGTAGATCACTTACCGGGTCCTGCATTTCTTTCCGCAAAGTTTTCGGCAGCTAAATTTTGCAGTGCGGCTTCGGGCATTACCGGGTCTATGCGCTCGTTTTCCGGCAGTGCTTGAACCTCCGGGTTGACTTGTGCCGGAAAGTCGGCAGGGACCGGCAGCTCTTCAGGCTCCGGATCGTTACCCTGGGCTGAAAATATTGACACTCCATAAAACTTCTAATCTATTAAGAGCCGGACTTAACGGCATAGAATAGTAGCCATATGATTTTTGAGAAAGAAAAATACAGCCTGCTACATGTATTTTTTTTCTTAAATACATCGAAAATGTATGTATTGGGCATATATAAAATATATGCCCAATACAATTAAGAAATAGTACATTTCGATACGGGTGCGAAATAGTATATTATGCCACAAGGGAGGAAAGTGCGTTGTTTCATCGAGTGTGAAGTTTGATGCCCGAGCGAAGCGAGGGCAGAAATTCACACGAGATGAAAAGGCTTCCTCCCGAGTGGCATACGCTATTTTTTCCCCGACTTTGTTAAAAAGTGGCCATATTTCTATGCCTGGAACGGGGATGGAAATTGGCCGAGTCTTGACGAGCGGGAGGAAAAGTAATTTAGCGGGAGGAAAAGTTCACTTTTCCTCCCGCTAAATTACTTTTCCTCCCGCTGGTCAATAATCGGCCACTTTCCACCCCCGTTACAGGCATGAATTAGGGCTTTTTTAACGTAGTCGGGAGAAAAAACTTTTTCTGACGAGTGTGACTTTGCAGCACGAGCCGAAGGCGAGTATTGCAATCACACGAGTTCAGAAAACGTTTTTCGCACGAGCATCCGACAAAATTTTATTTCACAAGGTGTGAAAATGGGAGTTGTCGCACGCGAAGCGTGCGAAAAAACCGCCTTTTTCCCACCGAGTGAAATAAATATTATTTGCTCTACTGACCGTCCAGCATCCAATTCGTCTTGCTGGTACGCCAGCCGTGCATCGTCGTGTCGTTGCCTCGATCGACCTCCCCCCCCCTGATCCGTTCGCCGCGTTCCAGGCGCCTGAGGTCTATATTTTGACCGGCCATGAGGGTATGGAGTTTGCCTAAATAATGATTTTTTTTGTTACACAGTTTTATCTAGCCGCCGTTCATCGCGTTGATAAAAAATTGACACTGTAAAGTCATACGTACGTAAAAAAATCCATATATTGGGGTGGCTGCCGCCAAGTCTCCCACAAATATATTTATTAAACGTTTCGCAAATATTATTTGTGCGAGCCGGCGCTCTTCCTACTGAAATAATATGGCTGAGAGGGACCCACTGACGGCGAAAATAGTGTAGCACCTGCAGGATCCCCGGGTACTGCTGTGCCATTTGATCGCCGACAGCTTCGACTACCGCGAGAGCTTCCGCTTGACGCTCATTGGCAGAAGAGGCACACCCATTAACTGCCACAGCATGTCCTTCGGGGCATCACGTCGCAGAAGGCTCCGCCATTTCTTGAATACTGCCTAGAATTATTGGAATTCATTAGTGCACAATTAATACAAAATATTATTACAGCGTAGACCGTGATAGAACCCGATTAAAACGAACTATTCAGGGCATAATATTATTATTGTCCGTACTAAATTCTCGTTTCCGAGTGTGCGAATAATTATATCATAATCAAACTACAATATCTCCAATATTTATATAACCCACTTTCACTGACTCATGTTTCTCGGGGTATACATCGTATTTTCTCGTGAATCGGTCATCCTCTATTTTAAATACGGAAGTCCATCTTACTTTGCAGTAATGGAACCAGCAGCCGTTATGTCTTGCGTTTGTAAATACATGTCGGACTGCGGTGATTATCGCCCTCTCATAATCACTACTGACGACCTGCAGGCGGTTCTCCAAACCAGGCGCCAAATTTATGAGGAAACGAAAGACCGCTTCATATACCGTAGTTGTACGTCTTTCACACAGGATGAATGCCACCGGAAAACCCTAAAAAACAAAAATAGTTTATTCATAAACCGAAATATCCATGTTCTTTTCTGTATTCGTCATTCACCGATTCCCGAGGATGACCGATTCACGAGAAAATACCATGTATACCCCGAAAAACATGAGTCAGTGAAAGTGGGTTCTATAAATATTGGAGATATTGTAGTTTGATTATGATATAATTATTCGCACACTCGGAAACGAGAATTTAGTACGGACAATAATAATATTATGCCCTGAATAGTTCGTTTTAATCGGGTTCTATCACGGTTTACGCTGTAATAATATTTTGTATTAATTGTGCACTAATGAATTCCAATAATTCTAGGCAGTATTCAAGAAATGGCGGAGCCTTCTGCGACGTGATGCCCCGAAGGACATGCTGTGGCAGTTAATGGGTGTGCCTCTTCTGCCAATGAGCGTCAAGCGGAAGCTCTCGCGGTAGTCGAAGCTGCCGGCGATCAAATGGCACAGCAGTACCCGGGGATCCTGCAGGTGCTACACTATTTTCGCCGTCAGTGGGTCCCTCTCAGCCATATTATTTCAGTAGGGAGAGCGCCGGCTCGCACAAATAATATTTGCGAAACGTTTAATAAATATATTTGTGGGAGACTTGGCGGCAGCCACCCCAATATATGGATTTTTTTACGTACGTATGACTTTACAGTGTCAATTTTTCATCAACGCGATGAACGGCGGCTAGATAAAACCGTGTAACAAAAAAAAAAATGCGTTATTTAGGCAAACTCCATACCCTCATGGCCGGTCAAAATATAGACCTCAGGCGCCTGGAACGCGGCGAACGGATCAGACGGGGACGTCGATCGAGGCAACGACACGACGATGCACGGCTGGCGTACCAGCAAGACGAATTGGATGCTGGACGGTCAGTAGAGCAAATAATATTTATTTCACTCGGTGGGAACAAGGCGGTTTTTTCGCACGCTTCGCGTGCGACAACTCCCATTTTCACACCTTGCGAAATAAAATTTTGTCGGATGCTCGTGCGAAAAACGTTTTCTGAACTCGTGTGATTGCAATACTCGCCTTCGGCTCGTGCTGCAAAGTCACACTCGTCAGAAAAAGTTATTTTTCCCGACTACGTTAAAAAAGCCCTAATTCATGCCTGTAACGGGGGTGGAAAGTGGCCGATTATTGACCAGCGGGAGGAAAAGTAATTTAGCGGGAGGAAAAGTGAACTTTTCCTCCCGCTAAATTACTTTTCCTCCCGCTCGTCAAGACTCGGCCAATTTCCATCCCCGTTCCAGGCATAGAAATATGGCCACTTTTTAGCAAAGTCGGGGAAAAAATAGCGTATGCCACTCGGGAGGAAGTGCCTTTTCATCTCGTGTGAATTTCTGCCCTCGCTTCGCTCGGGCATCAAACTTCACACTCGATGAAACAACGCACTTTCCTCCCTTGTGGCATAATGTACTATTTCGCACCCGTATCGAAATGTACTATTTCTTAATTGTATTGGGCATATATTTTATATATGCCCAATACATACATTTTCGATGTATTTAAGAAAAAAAAATACATGTAGCAGGCTGTATTTTTCTTTCTCAAAAATCATATGGCTACTATTCTATGCCGTTAAGTCTGGCTCTTAATAGATTAGAAGTTTTATGGAGTGTCAATATTTTCAGCCCAGGGTAACGATCCGGAGCCTGATGAGCTGCCGGTCCCTGCCGACTTTCCGGCACAAGTCAACCCGGAGGTTCAAGCACTGCCGGAAAACGAGCGCATAGACCCGGTAATGCCCGAAGCCGCACTGCAAAATTTAGCTGCCGAAAACTTTGCGGAAAGAAATGCGGGAGCCGGTAAGTGATATACAAATACGGTGTCGGACCTGGATAAAAATGTTTAACGTTAATTTTTTTATCGTATATAATCAAGCCGTAGATGAGCACGCGGACTTGGAACTGCAACAACTTCTGCCGAATAATAACTTCGATGACGATGTTCCGGACGTTCGGGATGAAGAAGTCATATCTAGCGACGATGATGATAATGATTTTAATCCTTTTCAAGATTTCGTAACGAATTGTTTTTTTTTTTTTTTTTTTTTTTTGCAAATTACATCTCTTGGCTGATATTAGAGCAGCGTTCGTTCTGTTCACAAGCATAGAGTAAATCCTTTTTGGGTTTATTTTTTTCGTGATACACTATGCCAATTCTTGCGATATAAATCCCAAACGAGAGCTCAAACTGTATGAGTAATGCAATTATTTTTTGTTGTAAATTTATAGCGCTTGTTCTTTCCGAAATATTCTGCGGCATAATGAAATATGTAATTACTGACGCAATATTCGGTTTTTGTGTTTAGCTCTGGAACCCGTTATCAAAATCATCGAGCTACCGGGAATTCTGATGAACGTACCTGTAGCCATGGAGCCTGCTGCGCATGTTGGGCCCGAAGAACAGCCTGCAGAACCCCATGAGCGCGAAGCAGCTGAAGACCCCGCGCCTCTAGACGCTCCAGCAGCTCGAGGTCCACCAAACTTTGGCGGCGCCGCAGTTGAGGCCGACGGCGACGACGAGGCCCAGCAGCATGCCCTGGCACCGTGCAGCATTTCTTTGTTGCGGAGGCCCAATATAATTTTTTTTAATTGCGGTCATTTAGTTGTATGCGCTCGATGCGATGTCATACACAGGACGACAGCAACGACATGCCCGATATGTCGACGGCATATAAGCCGACGGGTGAAAACTTATTTTGCATAGACGCCGACCCGCATTTATGCCCTCGTTATTGTCAGTGTACCCTTCCATCGATGTAAACTCGGGGAGTTTACATAATACGACGATAAAATGTATCATAACATATCATTATAAAAAAAGCTGTTTCGTTGATTGAAAAACAATGCAAAAACATGTGTTAGTTATTATTACGAATGTCGAGACAACCATTCCGGATCCTTCAGATATAAATTCCCAATGAAAGGTCTGATTCGATCGAAATTTTAATATACTGTGATTTGACGGGAATCTAAAAAAAAAAAATTACTCATACTAGGCATTTCGAAAACATAGTTACCGCTGACCAAACTACAGCTGACAAAAGCTATTATTATCTTCCGCATGGTTGGCTATTTTCCGATTCGTTCGAGTACGCTCCGCTCTCAGGCCGAGAGATATCTAGAAGCCCGGCAGCATGAGCGAAACTCGAGCCAATCCTTGTGGTAATGCAAGTATCTCCTGATCGGACTTCAGACGGTCTATCCAAGTGGCGGAGACCCATTGGTTATAGGCTTGCATGAGAACCCCTACTCGAGATTTGAACCGCTCGGGATTCTACCTTACCCGCGTGCGATATTCTCGTGCATTATCGACGGCGGTAATTGTGGAGGATCGAAATGCGTTGGAAAACTTTGTGTGTAGGAACGAAATGTAACGGAAAACTTTGTCGTGGATCGAGTGAGAAGCATCGAAAAGCGTAGCATCGCCTCTGTGGGCAATCGGCTTGTGAAGCAAACCCGGTGTGAGGAATCAAATCTGTCCAGCAAGCGATGTGTATAAACGAAATGTATAGGATCAAAATGTGGTGGAAAATACGTGTGACGATTAAAAATGCGAAGGAAAAATAGTGTGTGAGGTAGCGTTTGCGAAGAAACGAATGTGTAGGTTATGTGCTGTCGCGGAACAAATCGCGTAGTACCTCAGTGTATTGTGTGACGCGGTTTTTTTTACCTCGTCACAAAAGCGAGAACCACATGGACGAGAGCGGGCTGTCACACGCTCTCGCGGCGCACCGTTCCACCTTCTCGGGCAATTCCGTGAGCTCAGTATAAGATAGGCGTATTATTACTAATTTAAGCGAATCGTTTTCATGTACAACTACTGCGGAGATCGAGAACTCTTCGAATACCAGGGAACGGACTACCGGTTCGAGACAGCCAAACGCAACATCTAAACTATATACGACTTGGCTTATGAACAGGGTTGCGAAAATTATAATGGGCAAACAATGCATCTTCCATTTTTTTTAAATGCATAATGGAACTCGTCTCCATTATTCATTTTTTATAAAATGGGTAATGGGATCTCGCCCCATTATCCATTTATTGAAAAATGGGTAATGGAACTCGCCCCCATTATCCATTTTTCTGAAAATAATAAATTTCAATATTTTATGCTTCACACATGCTTCATTATTCATTTTTTGAAAAATGGGTAATGATTCTCGGACCCATTATCCATTTTTTGAAAAATGGTAGGGATGTGCGAATAGCACTTGAATTGAATTGAATTGAATATTGATATTCAATTCAAAATTTGAATTGAATATTCGAAAATTTGAATAATACGAATATTCATGAATAATACGAATATTCATGAATAATACGAATATTCATGAATAATACGAATATTCATGAATGATACGAATATTCATGAATAATACGAATATTCATGAATAATACGAATATTCATGAATAATACGAATATTCATGAATAATACGAATATTCATGAATAATCGGGATGCATCGACGGGGCAAAATGGGGCAATAATCGGATTCTATCGATGGGGCAAAGTGAGGTGGTGGGGCAAAACGAGGCAAAAGATCGGGATGTATCGATGGAGCAAAACGGGCTAAAAAAATCGGGATGCATCGGTGGGGCAAAACGGGGCAAAAAAACGGGTTGTGTCGATGGGGTAAAATGGGGCAAAAAAATCGGGATGCATCGGTAGGGCAAAACGGGACAAAAAATCGGGATGCATCGGTAAAACAAATGGAACAAAAATCAGGATGTATCGATGGGGCAAAATGGGGCAAAAAATCGAGATGCATCGATGAAGCAAACGGGACAAATATCGGGTTGTATCGATGGGGTAAGATGGGGCGAAAAAAATGGGATGCATTGGTGGGGCAAAACGGGGCAAAAAATCAGGATGCATCGGTGGAGCAAACGGGACAAAAAATCGGATTATATTGATGGGGTAAAATGGGGCAAAAAAAAAAATTGGGATACATTGGTGGGGCAAAACGGGGCAAAAAAATGGGATGTATCGACGGGGCAAAACGGGGCAAAAAAATCGGGTTGCATCGGTGGGGCAAAACGGGGCAAAAAAATCGGGTTGTATCGAGGGGGAAAAAATCGGGATACATCGGTGGCGCGAAACGGGGCAAAAAATCGGGATGCATCGGTGGGGCAAAACGGGCCTAAAATCGGGATGCATCGGTGAAACAAACAGGACAAAAAATCGGGATGAATCGATGGGGCAAAATGGGGTAAAAGATCGGTATACATTGACGGGCCCAAACAAGGCAAAAAATCGGAATAAATCGATGGGGAAGGGGGGGGGGGGGGCAAAACGCGGCAAAAACCGGCTTTAATGATGGGGTAAAATGGGGTAAAAAATCGGTATACATCTGTGGTGCAAAACGGGGCGAAAAAATCAAAATGTATCGATGGGGCAGAAAAGTGGGAATGTGTCGATGCGGCAAAACGTGGAAAAAATATCGGGATACATTGGTGTGGCGTGCGTGCGTGCGTGCGTGCGTGCGTGCGTGCGTGCGTGCGTGCGTGCGTGCGTGCGTGCGTGCGTGCGTGCGTGCGTGCGTGCGTGCGTGCGTGCGTGCGTGCGTGCGTGCGTGCGTGCGTGCGTGCGTGCGTGCGTGCGTGCGTGCGTGCGTGCGTGCGTGCGTGCGTGCGTGCGTGCGTGCGTGCGTGCGTGCGTGCGTGCGTGCGTGCGTGCGTGCGTGCGTGCGTGCGTGCGTGCGTGCGTGCGTGCGTGCGTGCGTGCGTGCGTGCGTGCGTGCGTGCGTGCGTGCGTGCGTGCGTGCGTGCGTGCGTGCGTGCGTGCGTGCGTGCGTGCGTGCGTGCGTGCGTGCGTGCGTGCGTGCGTGCGTGCGTGCGTGCGTGCGTGCGTGCGTGCGTGCGTGCGTGCGTGCGTGCGTGCGTGCGTGCGTGCGTGCGTGCGTGCGTGCGTGCGTGCGTGCGTGCGTGCGTGCGTGCGTGCGTGCGTGCGTGCGTGCGTGCGTGCGTGCGTGCGTGCGTGCGTGCGTGCGTGCGTGCGTGCGTGCGTGCGTGCGTGCGTGCGTGCGTGCGTGCGTGCGTGCGTGCGTGCGTGCGTGCGTGCGTGCGTGCGTGCGTGCGTGCGTGCGTGCGTGCGTGCGTGCGTGCGTGCGTGCGTGCGTGCGTGCGTGCGTGCGTGCGTGCGTGCGTGCGTGCGTGCGTGCGTGCGTGCGTGCGTGCGTGCGTGCGTGCGTGCGTGCGTGCGTGCGTGCGTGCGTGCGTGCGTGCGTGCGTGCGTGCGTGCGTGCGTGCGTGCGTGCGTGCGTGCGTGCGTGCGTGCGTGCGTGCGTGCGTGCGTGCGTGCGTGCGTGCGTGCGTGCGTGCGTGCGTGCGTGCGTGCGTGCGTGCGTGCGTGCGTGCGTGCGTGCGTGCGTGCGTGCGTGCGTGCGTGCGTGCGTGCGTGCGTGCGTGCGTGCGTGCGTGCGTGCGTGCGTGCGTGCGTGCGTGCGTGCGTGCGTGCGTGCGTGCGTGCGTGCGTGCGTGCGTGCGTGCGTGCGTGCGTGCGTGCGTGCGTGCGTGCGTGCGTGCGTGCGTGCGTGCGTGCGTGCGTGCGTGCGTGCGTGCGTGCGTGCGTGCGTGCGTGCGTGCGTGCGTGCGTGCGTGCGTGCGTGCGTGCGTGCGTGCGTGCGTGCGTGCGTGCGTGCGTGCGTGCGTGCGTGCGTGCGTGCGTGCGTGCGTGCGTGCGTGCGTGCGTGCGTGCGTGCGTGCGTGCGTGCGTGCGTGCGTGCGTGCGTGCGTGCGTGCGTGCGTGCGTGCGTGCGTGCGTGCGTGCGTGCGTGCGTGCGTGCGTGCGTGCGTGCGTGCGTGCGTGCGTGCGTGCGTGCGTATTAAAAGAATATTGAAACATAAAATCTCTTGCGCTCTGTCGAAGTTTCAATATTTTGTTTATGTATAAATTAGTTCAACGCCGGGGTTTATCATGCGTCATTTATTTCGCTATGACTCAAGGAATATTCGACTAAATTTACAAGTCCCTAGCACTATACGTTTTACCGTGATTTTATAAAATATGACAGTATTACAACGTTGTACTATTTACCCGCACTTTACGGCCGCGGCGCTGAGGTCAGGCGGCCGGTACTGCCGCCATGCTCGAAATTTGAATGGAGTTCCCCGTCTTGCCGTAAGGACGAATTTGAAATAAGTACACGCGCAATATTCGAGTAACCTAGATCGACGCCATTTCCGAGTGACAGAAAGTCTGTATTCTATAACATAATTTGTTACTTCCGCCATCGACTTTTACATAACAAAAACAAAAAATAATTATAATTAGTTGTTAGAGATGTCTGAGGCAATGGAAACTGTAGAAGCGGGACAAAATGAAGTTGTCATGGAGGAAGCCGACCAACGAAATAACACTGCAAGTAAGGGTAGTGTGGTATGGAAATACTTCACCAAATCGAAAGTTGATAGAGTTTTTTACGCTGAATGCAACAAGTGCAGCAAGAATTTCAAGATCGGTTGTGGTAAGTATATAAAACTTTGCTTAAGGTAGTCCGAGCGGTACAGTCACGCCAAACGTGAATTTCCGGGAAAAATTCAAATATTTCTCGATGGGATAAAAATCTGAAAAAATAAACCATATGGGCGGTGCTGCATCTTTGCAGCACCGCCCTTTGAAAATCGCGTTTTTTCTATGTTCAAGCTGTGAAAAAACGCAATTTTCAAAGATCACAAAAAATTCTAAAAAAATTCATACGTATTCAGAAAAATAAACGAATCATTTGTATGAAGGAAAATAGTTAAGTTGCCGGGTAATTTGTCGAATAATGATTTTTAGCTCCAATTTGTTAAAAGAAATTGGAATTATTATTTCACAAAAACAATCTTTGAAGCAACTCCCATATACTTGATTTTTCAGATTTTTATCCCATCGAGAAGTGTTTGAAATTTTCTTTGAAACTCACGTTTGGCGGGACTGTATCGCTCGGCGTACCTTAATTATCTTATGCCAGCATTCTTTAGTTAATGACATTTTAGTTCATTGCAAAGAATGCTTTGTTTTCGTAAAATTTCTTTCTTTTGGTTTTGATGTAAACATGTTCAGAATGGTCAAAAACATTTAGTATTATGTATGTGTGTTTGCGTGAGTGTGCAAATCATTTAACCTCCATAATTAGAAAAATGGCTTGACATATCAAGCTGAAATGTATCATGCACATGTAGAGGAGTCGATCTTTATTATTTCGTTTATTTTTTGATAAAATCTTTGTAGTCGTCTAGATTTTAGGCGGTTTTGAATTTTTTTTATCCTGCGCACGCTTACCTTTGCAATTTTTTAAATATTGGTCTCAAGATTTGTATGGAAATGGACTTTTATCTACTGATGATCGGCATTAAAATCGAGGAAAATCGGACGAACCGACAAATTTAAATTTGATGAGAATTGAATCTTTTGAATTTTAGGACGAAAATGACAAAAAAAGTTGACGAGTTGACCAAATCTTGAACTCTATCGTATTGATATATTTTTCATTGTACGTAAATTAACTTTAAATATCAACAGGCCACAACTTCGTCATTGTTCGCGCATTTAAAAACGTTCCATCCGAAGTCTTGGGAAAAGTGTGAACGCAAGAGAGCGAAGCGAAAAAGAGAGGCGGAAGAAGAAGAAGAAGAAGAACGAAACGCGAATAAAAGAAGACGGACGAGTATTACTCCGAATAAAAAAAGGGAAATTGACGGACTAATTACACGGATGATTGCGACAGATTTACTGCCCTACAATTTTGTAAAAAATCGTGGTTTCCGAAATCTGATAGATTCCATGGTCCCCGGGTACAATATACCATGCCGTACAACGGTCTCGCGGAACCTTATGCCACGTCTCTACGAAGATACGAAGAAAATGAAGCAAGCGGAACTGGAAGCTGACATCCAAGATGGTATCGCTTGTCTCTCATAAACGACAGACGGCTGGATATCTCGCGCAGGACATTAATATTTATCGTTAACAGCGCATTATATAACGGTGGAGTTTGAACTAAAAAATATGACGCTCGGTATACAATTGATAGAGGGAAACCATACCAGCTCAACTCTCAGCCATAAGATCCAGGACATGATTGCGGAGTGGCCTGAACTTCTTGTCGGCGAAAATGTGCCAATTTATGCCGTCACCGATAACGCCCGTAATATTACCGCCGCGATAAGAGCCACTGGCTGGACAAATGTGTATTGCTTTGCTCATACGCTAAATTTAGCTTTGAGCGATGCAAAGGAAGACACCATAGGCGTGACAGAGTTGCTCCGTAAAGTAGGCTTTCCTTACATACTCTCACATTCCACGTTTCGGATCCGTCTGTTCATGAAGTTCCTTGTTTTACATTTCCTATTTTTCCTCATGTATAGGCACGACATATAGTTACCCATTTCCACCATTCCGATCCTGCTAGGAGAGAATTGCAATTGGCTCAAGAAGAACGAGAAGGAACCTCGGTCTTGCAACTGGTACAGATGGTTGAAACCCGATGGAATTCGGAGTTTCAAATGGTTCGACGCATGATCCAACTACAACAACCTCTGGCGCAAGTGATGTCTAGTACAAAAATGACCGACACGGTGAATGGTGGAGAGTGGCTTACGCTCAAGGACTTGGTAAAAATCTTGGAACCTCTAAATCAGGCGACGGAAATGTCATGTGGAGTAAAATATCCGACTCTGTCCATGATCAGTCCGTTGATATATGGTATTGATTTGCAACTGCAAAAAATCCAAGAACAATCTTCGTCACAATCAATCGTTAGTGATTTCGCTCGGAATATCCGAGATTCACTTGAAATTCGATTCAGTGACCGTGGCGATGAGTACTTTCAAAAAGCGACGTATCTTGATCCGAGATATCGAGGATTTATCTGCAAACCAAATACTTTGAACGACGTGCAATCGTCAATTATTGAGGAAGTTCGAAGTGACCATCCTTCTTGTGAAGCTGACGAGCTTATATCGCCCGAGTGTAAGTATAGTTCAGGACAACCCGATTATCCAAATCACAGTTATCCGAACTCAATTAACCGAACCATGAATGGGTTTATCTGAACGCTTCATAATCCGATCGTCAGCACGAATTATACATTGTTTATATATACTAGCAGCATCAGCGCCCCTCGCGCGTTTAAGAATAGTTTTAGGCTCGTAATGGCCTATAATATGGATATTTTTTTACACCCGGCGTGGGTTTCATTTTTAAGTATCGAGCTAACACGAAGATTATTAACAGATTCCTTAAAATTACGAAGGACAACATTTTTTTCCTAGCCCATTTTGGGAACAATTGCGATTTTCGAGATTTTGAAACAGTGACATCTTTACTTCCGGATGGAATTATGGAAAAACAAAGGTGTTTATTGTGTTCTACAGGAAAAACACACAAGACAGGGTATTTTACAGAGTTTTATAACCATTTTTTCGAGCTTCTTACAGCCTGTAACTTCTGGTAACTTCTGAGAAGTGCACGCTTTTAAGAAAAACTGGAAAGTTCCAAAAACCATTCTGGACTTCATTTTCCATGTATTTTTTCCGCATCGAACCCGAATCCGATATTTATTTTTTCCTAAACCCATATCATCCGTTCAGAAAAAAATTGCTTTCCGATTACCCGAACTTTTGATTTTCCGAAAAAAACAGTGTCCCAATTGATTCAATAATCAAGGTTCTACTGCAATTTTTAATCAATACATTTTTGACAGTGCATACCATTCAAACAGGCAAAAATTGATATGAATATTTAAATATAAAAATGATATAAAAAAACACAAACTATATTCATTTTCAGCAAATACGGCCACGGATTCCGAGTTTTGGAGTTTCCTTACGGGTGAGAACAGGAGAGCGAAAGTGGTCTGACCGTCGAACTTAAGCAAGAAATGGCAACATATGTTTACGGCC
Source organism: Exephanes ischioxanthus (assembly GCA_958510785.1). Classification (NCBI taxonomy): domain Eukaryota; kingdom Metazoa; phylum Arthropoda; class Insecta; order Hymenoptera; family Ichneumonidae; genus Exephanes; species Exephanes ischioxanthus. The sequence continues at coordinate 10,087,438 of OY294019.1, read as the reverse complement.
AGTTATTTCCTCCTACTGATTGTCCACTTGCGTGGTGGAAGATGCACTGCCAAAGCTTGCCTCACTTGGCTTATATGGCTCGTCGCTATTTAAGCATCCCGTGTACGTCAGCTGAAAGTGAACGATTATTTTCCTCAGCGGGAGATATCGTCGAAGAAAAACGTTGTCGTCTCTTGCCAGAGAACGTCGAAATCCTGAAGTTCTTGAACAAGAATTTATAAAGAGCCTCAGTATTTATCATCGTTTTTAAAAAAATGAAAACGTGAATGAGAAAAATCGGAACCTCCGAATCGCACAATCTTCGACAAAAAGTTCAATTTCAAGAACCCGGACCCTGATATTCTGACTTCTCAGTTACATCGTCGGCATTAAAATATAACAATAATAAGAAAAAAAAAGACCGCTGATGCTATTTAAACGTTCAGTATTCATCCATCTGAACTTCTTGTACATGTTTCATCGACAATAAAAAATTAAAGCTTAAATGAAAGTAACATTGTATACAAGATTGTAATAATTGAATTCGGATATTAGAATAATTAATGATTCTTTACGAATGTTCGTATTAATCATGAATATTCGTATTAACCGTGAATATTCATATGAATTTTTTTTTTTTAATATTTAAATCAAATTTTGAATTGAACATCAATATTCAATTCAATTCAATTCAACCACTATTCGCACATTCCTATTCAAAATGTTTATTTTTCCGTCGGTGCCCCATTTTGCCCCGTCAGGAGGACAGGGGAATAGAGAATAGACAGCCACACAGCCAGACAGTCAGACAGAGCTGCCTGTCTGGCTGTCCGGCTCCCCATTCTCCCTTAACCCGATTTGCCTCCCACGATTTGAGGAAATCCCGTTTTGCCCCATCAATACCTCCCGATTATTTACTCCGTTTTGCCCCACCGATGCATCCCGATTTTTTTGCCTCATGTTATCCCATCGATACATCCCGATTTTTTGTCCCGTTTTGCCCCACCGATGCATCCCGATTTTTTCGCCCAGTTTTGCCTCACCGATGCATTCCGATTTTTTGCCCCGTTTTGCCCCACCGCACCATTTGCCCTGCTTTCCCCTAGTATTTTGAGTCTTTTCGAATATTTTGCTCAGCTCTGATCGCTTATGATCTTACACTTTGATGTTCGAATTATTCGAAATATTCATGAATATTCATGAATATTTGAATTGAATTATTCATATTCAATTCATAATGAATAATTCAAGATTTTGATTATTCGCACATCCCTAAAAAATGGGCATCCTACATTATCCATTTTGTGAAAAATGGGTAATGGAGCTCGCCTCCATAATCCATTTTTCAAAAAATAAGCAATGGAGCTCGCCTCCATTATCCATTTTTTAAAAAATGGGTAATGGAGTATGCTGATTTCTCAGAAAGTGGATAATGGAGCGATATCCATTTTTCAGAAAAATGAATAATGGGGCGATATCCCTTCCCCATTTTCCAAATAATGTATAATGGGTCGGCATCGATTAACCATTTTTTGAAAAATGGGGAATGGATATCGTCCCATTATCCATTTTTGCTTCCTTATAGAGGAAGCTTTGTGATGGTGAAAAAAAAATGCGAGATTTTAATGAAAACGTGTTCAGAATGTTCCAAAACATCGAAAAATCACATTTAGAAAAAATGTCCGGATGCGTGTGCGTGTGCGTGTGCGTGTGCGTGTGCGTGTGCGTGTGCGTGGGCGTGGGCGTGGGCGTGGGCGTGTGCGTGTGCGTGTGCGTGTGCGTGTGCGTGTGCGTGTGCGTGTGCGTGTGCGTGTGCGTGTGCGTGTGCGTGTGCGTGTGCGTGTGCGTGTGCGTGTGCGTGTGCGTGTGCGTGTGCGTGTGCGTGTGCGTGTGCGTGTGCGTGTGCGTGTGCGTGTGCGTGTGCGTGTGCGTGTGCGTGTGCGTGTGCGTGTGCGTGTGCGTGTGCGTGTGCGTGTGCGTGTGCGTGTGCGTGTGCGTGTGCGTGTGCGTGTGCGTGTGCGTGTGCGTGTGCGTGTGCGTGTGCGTGTGCGTGTGCGTGTGCGTGTGCGTGTGCGTGTGCGTGTGCGTGTGCGTGTGCGTGTGCGTGTGCGTGTGCGTGTGCGTGTGCGTGTGCGTGTGCGTGTGCGTGTGCGTGTGCGTGTGCGTGTGCGTGTGCGTGTGCGTGTGCGTGTGCGTGTGCGTGTGCGTGTGCGTGTGCGTGTGCGTGTGCGTGTGCGTGTGCGTGTGCGTGTGCGTGTGCGTGTGCGTGTGCGTGTGCGTGTGCGTGTGCGTGTGCGTGTGCGTGTGCGTGTGCGTGTGCGTGTGCGTGTGCGTGTGCGTGTGCGTGTGCGTGTGCGTGTGCGTGTGCGTGTGCGTGTGCGTGTGCGTGTGCGTGTGCGTGTGCGTGTGCGTGTGCGTGTGCGTGTGCGTGTGCGTGTGCGTGTGCGTGTGCGTGTGCGTGTGCGTGTGCGTGTGCGTGTGCGTGTGCGTGTGCGTGTGCGTGTGCGTGTGCGTGTGCGTGTGCGTGTGCGTGTGCGTGTGCGTGTGCGTGTGCGTGTGCGTGTGCGTGTGCGTGTGCGTGTGCGTGTGCGTGTGCGTGTGCGTGTGCGTGTGCGTGTGCGTGTGCGTGTGCGTGTGCGTGTGCGTGTGCGTGTGCGTGTGCGTGTGCGTGTGCGTGTGCGTGTGCGTGTGCGTGTGCGTGTTGAAATTTTTTTATACTAGTAGAGTCTAACTTGCGTAATTTTCGAGCCGTCGTCCTAAAATAGCATACAAAAATAATTCTATGATCCAAGACCTTTGGTATTGGATTTAGCCGAAATCTACCCGAACGATCAGATTTTATGGGATTTTGATTTTTTTTTTAATTACAAAAAATGGTCTAATTCGAGTAAAGATGGAGGTATTGAACACAAAATTGGATGATAAATGGATTGACACTGCACAATGTTTGGTATTAAATTGAAAAAAAAATTGATTAATCTTTAAAATTTTAAAAATGTTGACGTTTTTGAAATTATCGAAAAATGTATTTTTTACGCATGATACGGTCACGCTGACGCTGACGAGTTTCTGAATCATACATATCACGCTAAGAGTAAAATGAGTCACAGTTTTGTAATCAGCGGTGAAGAATAAATTAAAAATTGCCTTAAAACGACGGAATCCACAAATTTCCGTTAAGGATTTTTCTACAATAAATTGTACGGTAAATTTGGACAGTTTCAATTTCATGAGATGTATAAATTTGTTTACGTTGTGAAAAAAGGAGGAAAATAATTTGCACATGGCTTTTTCATTTATTACAATTTTGCGAATAACTTTCTCTATGAGGAAGCCAAAACCGTTCAGTGGACTTTCTCATAGAGAAAGTTATGCGCAAAATTGTAACAAATGAGGAGCCATGTGCACATTTTTATCTACACAATTCCGGAAAAATTTAACTGATAGTGATGTACTCTAAAGAAAACTTTTTCGAACATTATTCCATCGTAAATTTTGTTTTGGTTCATAATTTGAAAAAGTCTATTCTCTCAAAGTAAAATTTTTTCAAGCATTTTAAATTAGAACGGAGCCGACCAATTAAGAAAAATTATTTTTTACAAGACGAAAGCAGCTTCGAACTTTAAAGATTGAGTTGAATAGTTAACAGCGCTTTTGATAAATTTTTTAAAATTAGGTGTAGCGTTAACACATTTATTTCGATCATACCGTTGTTACTTCCGATAACTTCTTACTACAAAATAAATCATAACTACTTCACAACTACTTTCGTTCTTCGTCCCGCATATTTCTCACTGTTTTGTAGCAGAATTTCGCGATCTCGGGTGTTTCCATTGTCGCGAGGAACCGGTTTATCGAAGAGACAACACTATAACGAAAAGAAAAACGAAACAAAAGTCGCAGAAGTCGCAAGAAGTAGTTGACGAGTATAAAACCTTCCTCGACAGCAACTGGCATTAAAAGCGCTCGTCGAATTAGTGACACTTTATCGCTCTAACGGGAGTATAATGCCGCTCACTCTCCGTTACGAGTTATTTTATTGTAACACCGATAATTCCCGTACGGACTTTCAGAAAAATCAAGATGATGACATCTATTACTATTGGAAATTCTCGATGCGCAAAGGCGGGCAAAGGAAAATATATTAACATTGTTCGGCCCTGTTAATATATTTTTCTTTACCCGCAACCTTCTCGATTTAGATTCTCGAACGAATGCTTCTTCGATCTATCTTCCGGGGGAAGCTGCAACCGTATCGTGAGCGGGTAGGAGTTAAAACAAGAAATAATCAATTATAATTTAAAAAATTATTAAAACTGATCACAGTTTATATTTCATATATGAAGATAAAAGTTCATCGATGCCTAAGATAGGAAGTTAGGTTTGTCATTTCGCCGTGCGTTCCGCGCAAGATTATTGCTTATTCCATGCCGAATTTAATTACTTATTTAAGACCCTCCTTTAAGACGTCGTTACGGAATGTGCTTCTGCTGAGACAGCAAGAAACCGGATAACACAAAATGCTTGAATAGAGAAAGTAAAAACTCGTCTCTAAAACGCAACGACTGGCACGTCAGTGCGCTATTGTGATATCGGAAATAAGCACAAACAGAGAATTTATCCACTCAATACATTCACTTTATTTTTATTCGATAAAAAAATGAAGCCATCGAAAACATCAATACGTATGGAAAGTTTTATTATGTAATTAATAATAACCAGGTATGAAAATATTTAGAGAATGTGAAGATCGCTTAAATGTTACTATAGATTTTTCTCGGTGTGGAATAGTATAATTGGACATTTATGAAGAAATGAATGTTTGAGATGTAGATGATAAATTTTCCAAACTTACGATATGATTTAAATGGTTTTACCTCAGAATGAATGGTCGAATGATTCGATTGATGGATGAAGAATAACGATATCGAAATAGAACGTCCTTCCCAATCTGGATGAATATTCGAATCAGAATCGGATGATGATGACTGATTTCCGAAAATAACGTCTTTCCAAAATGCCGAATACTCGAATCAGAATCGAGTGATGATGACGATCGACTCCAGAAATGAACGTCCTTCCCAGATTTCAACGATGTGGATTGATGATTTTGATGATTAAATGATTTTCAGGAGGAATATACTCAAATTCGACGAAATGATTTGGAAAGATATGAATGATTTATTGAACTGAATTAAACTGACTACTGATTTCAAAAGTCTACAAGTCGATAATTCGCTGGTTCCTTTGTCAATGATTCTAAGTACAAGACAAGATTGAGGTCGTTGCCCCGGTCGCGAAGAAGTGCCGAATGGGCGGTGGGCGCGCGAATAAATAACCTCGGTGCCGGACACCCCCGCGTCACCGTTGTCACACCTGCGCCTCGTCTCCCCACCCTCATCACCTGATTCCTTTCTTTGGCTGTCTAATTAAATATTACTTATTTCGTAGGTTCACATCAATTTTGACATCTTAATTTGTTATTACTTAAATTTTATCGCGGATTTTATAAACACACAAATTTGAATGAAAGTTGTACGACCTTTCATTGCGAAGTTAACATTTGTTGACACAAATTGTTATCTCAATATTTATCTAATTATTTTCCTGATTTTTGGCGTTAATGGTTTTACATTTCTTCCCTGTTTTTGTAATTTTCTATATTTTCCCTCGTTATTTGCTATTCGATTATTTATTGATTATTTATTGTTTTTATATTTATTCCTCTTTCCTAATATTTACTTTAATTTTTATGTTGCATGTTATCATGACGATATGACTTAATTTTCTTCCTTTACTTCTTGACTCTATTTTATTTCCTGAATCTATTATCAATTGTTTCCAAAAATGCTATATCAATCCCGTGTATTCATCCCTTAAACCTGTTTTCTATTTATTTTTCTATTTATTATTTGAACTATGATACTCCTGGACTATAACGATGGTCTAGCATTCATCGATATTCACTGTCCAGGAGGTGCTGCACTCATTACGCCCGACGGTCGCTCTTAGCATCGTGCCCATCGTGACACGCGCTGTACAAGCAGGCCTATGTTCGACAATTGCGAGGAGCACTCCGCCGATATCCTTATCTGCATTTTTGCGCCTCAGGTTACCGACTCTCGTACGGTTGACTTGCTTCGTACAGTCACCTCTGTACATCAACCTGTCGCACCTGAAGGCTAATTATTTTTACCAAATGGATGATTTCTCCGTTTGGTATTTTATTTATTTATTGATACTTTAAATTCAACAAATTAAACAATGGCAATTTTCCAATGTTTACTTTTAGCAATTTAATATATTTCAAATATTTGGTTAATTAACCAATTCCCTGATGTAAATATCTAAAATTTTTATGGGAAAATTCACAGGACGTAACAGTCTCATGGCTGATCAATACATAGTTAACAAATATTACGATTCAGGAACGAATTATTTAGATCGGCACCGTCAATACAACTTGGAACACGATTGCGAAGAGCGTGTTATTAAATATTTTTTTTAAAGGAAAATATGTTGTGTGACGCAATTGAATACGTTCTCCGCGAGTTTCGTACTAAATTTGAAAAAGCTGTATGCTAGAGTGATCGTGGTGAAAGGCCCGGCGGCTGATATTGCACATATAAGAGGTACAGGGGTGAGCAGGTTACGATGATAGGATTAGATGTATAGGCGCGCATGATAGTGGATGCGTTCGACAGAGCGAATGATTGGATATATTGAATCTCTCCAAGTGGAAAAATCGTGAAATTTCTCCGTACAATTTATCCATCTTTACGACCTTAACAAAAAAGACGAAAACCAAATCACAATGAATGAATGACAGTAAAATGGAAAGAGCTTCGAGCAATCTCATTGCCGCTTTTTCTGATTGCTGGGGGATGGAACGACGAAACTTCCAAACAAATTCGTCGCAGCTCTAAAACACTCAGAACGGCTTACGAGGTCATTTCCGACGCTCACGAACCGTTTATCGATCGGCACCGGTAAACGCTTCAGCGTTTACCGGTGCCATTTTTCGGAAGGCATGTGAAAAATGTCTACTTTGATAAATGCAGTTAAAAAGATTTTACGCCAACATAAAGGAATTGGTAACGAAATTCTGGTGGAAAAACTTTTTTCAGGATGGATTACTAGTCGTTAATTTTTATCCAGGATTTTTGGAACAAAGTTGAAGATGTAAAAGAAGACAGTATCTTCGACGAAGCAAATATGCTGCGCTGGTAGTTAATGGCTTAACGATCTTTTGTCTAATTCTGAATTTTACATTTCGAAATTTCGTCAAATCATTTTTCAACGCCTATGATGAAATATTTTTTAGCTTTCACAGCCACAAAAATTTCCATTAAGAGAAAAGTAAATAAAAATGTAGATTGGGAAAGCCAAAAAAAGAGGACAAAGCTGAACGAAAGTGCCATTCGAATGTTAGATTCTGTCCAGATTGCAAAGCCAGTTTTGAGAGTTTCCATTTTATAGCAGAGCATATTTAGTCTTCTTATTCAGGTGGTACAAAACCGCTTACGGTCGCATAAAGCATTCAGATTTATTTATCACTTGTAATACACTTCTTTATCAAGTACGTCAACTAAGGGGGAAGGCATATGAAGTCCCCACTGAGAATAACTAATCCTAGGCGATGCTGACTCCAGCACCTTTACCCGCAGCTGCCGCGGCGGCGGCGATCCCTACCCCATCAGCCCAGTAAAGAAGTTCGAAATTCCTTTCGCTTTAAAGTTTCCTAGAGTTACTAAGTTTTCGGACAGATGGGGATCCTCGGAGCGTCCCCGATGATCAGGAATTTCTTTATTTCCGGATCGGAAATTGTAGCTTTCGTGGTGGGAACGGTTGTCGGAAGGGTGGTTGTAGCATTCGTGGTGGGAACGGTTGTCTCGGTCGTCGGAAGGGTGGTTGTAGCATTCGTGGTGGGAACGGTTGTCTCGGTCGTCGGAAGGGTGGTTGTAGCATTCGTGGTGGGAACGGTTGGCTCGGTCGTCGGAAGGGTGGTTGTAGCATTCGTGGTGGGAACGGTTGTCTCGGTCGTCGGAAGGGTGGTTGTAGCATTCGTGGTGGGAACGGTTGGCTCGGTCGTCGGAAGGGTGGTTGTAGCATTCGTGGTGGGAACGGTTGGCTCGATCGTCGGAAGGGTGGTTGTAGCATTCGTGGTGGGAACGGTTGGCTCGATCGTCGAAAGGGTGGTTAAAGCTTGAGCTTCCTCAATCTTCTGTCGAACACATGTCTACAGTCGGCTGACGGGGGTCAATAATTCGCGCTTGAATGCAGCAAGTTCATTGACGCTTCCGCAGTTGGCGACGGAAGGTGGAATTGCGGCGAGAGAAGAATGAATGTTAGCGATGTTCTCCGTCATCATTGGAAGGTAAGCGTTAAAGAACATCGTACCCATATCTGCGACCTGGTAGCATAACATTCAACAGTAAAAATCATGTTTACTTTGTAATCGAACTATTAAAAGCTTTGTTGGACTTTTTTTACTTGATAAAAAAATATATTATTAATGTAATAGAAATTGTTTTCTAAGTGGGAAATATAAGAGTAAAGTACTTTACACTTGTTCGATAATTTTAAGGCTTTGGGTGCTTTCTGGGTGCGAGATCGGATCTCGCACCCAGAAAAATAATTTATTTGACGGCCACCGGTTATTTGGTTTAAGTAAAATATTTATTTCATTTAAATAAATATTTTTTTCATTTAAGTAACTATTTACTCAATTTAAATGAATATTTATTTAAATCAAATAAATATTTTACTTAAACCAAATAGACGGCACATTTATATCTCTACCACTCACAACTCTCCCAGATAATAACTTTACCAGAAAACATCTCTCCCCAAACATCTCTACCAGAAAACAAGTCTCCCGGATAATAACTCTACCAAAAAACATCTTTACCGCATTAGAACTCTACCAAAAACTCTCCCGGAATTTAAATAAAACTCTCCCCGAATTTTTATTTTAATTCCGGTAGAGTTTTATATGAATTCGGGGAGAGTTTTATTCAAATTCGGGGAGAGTTTTATTTAAATTCGGGGAGAGTTTCATTTAAATTCGGGGAGAGTTTTATTTTAATTCGGTGAGAGTTTTGTAAAATTCCGGGAGAGTTTAATTTAAAGTCGGAGAGAGTTTTATTTAAATTCCGGGAGAGTTTTCGGTAGAGTTCTAATACGGTAGAGTTGTAATGCGGTAGAGATGTTTTCTCGTAGAATCGTTATGTGGTAGAGTTGTTAGAATTATCTTTTTCGGGAGAGTTATTATCCGGGAGACTTGTTTTCTGGTAGAGATGTTTGGGGAGAGATGTTATCTGGGAGAGTTGTGAGTGGTAGAGATATAAATGTGCCAAATAAACGGTGGCCGTCAAATAAATTATTTTTCTGGGTGCGGTATGCCACGAAACCAACGATTATATGATGAAAAAAAGTTATTCACCCCCACAGTGCATTGAGTAGCACGAACTTTGGTTTCCAAATCAACGGCAAATCGACAACATTGACGAGCGTCTTCTCTGATTGTGGCCAAATCTCCGAGAAAACGTTTGGTCTCGTTGTCCAGCTGCTGTATCAATGCCAGTGCAGTTACATTTTTGTCACTGATGCATTGATATATAGCGGAGAACGCAGCGCTTCCGGAGACGTACAGATGGTTCTTAAATCTGTTGCAATCGGTAACATCGACCTTGGTGCTTAAGACGACTCTATTATTGTCGTGTAAAGCCTGTGAATGAAGCAGAAATTTATTAAATTTTATATTTTTCTTCGTGGGTGATTACAATTCATTCGATGTCACATACCTTTTGCTCTAAGTTCTTTAAGTCGTCGATAACATTATTTATGAATAAATTTACAGTTTCCCCGAGTTGTGCATAAAGTTGTCTAGCCTTGCCTATGGCTTCTACGCGGTTCGATTCGACCAACTTAATTTTGGCTGCGACGAATTTTTCGACGTGCTGTTGAATCAACGACAGACGCTCCGCATAGTGCATAGCATCGGTTGCCTAAAAGCGAAAATGATATTCTGTTATCAGCGTTGGAGCGAGCGAAAATGCCTCACAAATTTTTTTTGTACAAGAAATAGTACTTTATTTCACTCGGTGGGAAAATAGCGGTATTTGCGCACGCTTCGCGTGCGAGAACCCCCATTTTCACACCTTGTGAAATAAAATTTCGTTCGATACTCGTGCGAAAAACGTTTTCTGAACTCGTGTGATTGCAACACTCGCCTTCGGCTCTTGCTGCAAACTCACACTCGTCAGAAAAAGTATTTTCGCACTCGTATCGAAATGTACTATCAAGAGACGCGGTAGCGTCTCGACGCCAAGTACTTAAAAAAAAAATTTTAAGCGAGCGAAGGACGCTACCAAGTAGTTATACTCCAAAATGCCGGAAGTATATTTTTGCACTACGTTACCTCTTAAATAAATCATCGGATCGAAATGATATTAAAATTTTACTATAGAATGTCTATGCAAGCTTTCCAGTTCGCTTAATTCCGAACACTTTCGTTCGGTGGATTCTTGTGTACGATGATCGCAATCAGCAATCGATCCAAAAATTTTCGATTGTGCGTGAGTTAACGCGATAATTTTCGGTCGGCTCGATCTCGGCAACGAAGCATCAGATCGAATTTTCAAGGACACTTTTATCATATAATCGGACCCAAGCTTTCCAATGGGCCTAATCACGATCATAATCGTCCAGCGGTTCCCGAGTTATGATGAAGGGAACGTGAAATACGGGTGTCAGGTGATCGATTGTGCGTGAGTTTACGCGATAATTTTCGGACGGCTCGATTTCGGCAACGAAGACCTCGTGAGTATATATATTTTATCGTCTCATTTTTTAAATTTATTTTGGTTGGGCTTAAGACCAACCAAAAAAGAATAAATAAATGAAAAAATTGAGGTTAACCTCAATTTTTCAATTTATTTATTCTTTTTTCATTTTCTGTGTTCAGGAAATACGTCCATAGGAGGAGACCGTCGAGGACGACTTCGACGAGGAGACGACCGTCGAGAAGGATTTCGACGAGGAGGAGACCATCGAGTTTCGATGAGGAGGAGACCGTCCAGTTTCGACGAGGAGGAGGAGACCGTCGAGTTTTGACAAGAAGGAGACTGTCGAGGACAATTTTGACGAGGAGGAGATCGTCGAGGAGGAGACCGTCGAGGACAATTTCTTCGAGGAAGAAACAAAAGTCGTGATCTGGACGAGTTACTCAAGGTAACTTCTCATTTTTATTCAAGAACTCAAAGAATCAGTTGTATTGCCTATTCAGAGGAAAGATCTGTTCGAAGACTCTCAGTTAACCCAGGCGCCGAAGGTTTGTTATATCCGTCATGAGCTATAGTCTATTCTATTGATGCGCATAGAAGAATGTTAAATATTGTTTTTCTTTTTTTGCAGGGTGTACTGCTGCACCTGCTGTGGTAAAACTATGATCTCCAAAGCAACAGCCAAAGAGACCAACACTCGTTTCATAAATTCCCCCCCGAGGAGGAATATCACGACGCTGTGCGTCCAATTACCATGGAAGATCTCGTTACGTCTGTTAACAAAATGAGAATGTCGAAAGTTCAGACGGGTAAGCCGGTGATGAAACTAGAATTGGATTAAATTTATCGGACAGACTTTAATAATTTACGAGCGAATGAATCTGACGATTTTTTTTTCTGAATGCGTAAGCGCTTGTTTTTTTAAAAAAGAAAACTGGGCCTTGTTGAGTACTTTTAATTTTCTAGTTTGAAGCTTAAAAGTTCCCTTATTATTTTACACTTTAAGCGCGAGCTGTAAATACGTATCATAAATTGCTAATCATTATTGATCTCGTGTAAAAAAGATTGTACGGGGCAACCCAGATACCAGAAGTACCGGACCGCGTAATTCTTTTATTATTGTCTTTTGTATTTTTAATGTTATATTATTATTTCAACAGGTGTAATAAACTACGAGGAGCAACGCTCTGCTGTCGAACAACGCTCTGCTGGAGTTTCTTCTCGAGAGCGCGCCGCAGATGAAGGAGCAACTCATCGACTCGAGGAAGCACGTCGATGCTAAATTGAAATTGTCGTGCCAGCGGCTCATCCAGCACGCTTCGTTTCTTCTCATCGAGCCGATCGTTAAGGATGTTGGAGCGGTACAGTCCCGCCAAACGTGAGTTTCAAAGAAAATTTCAAACTCTTCTCGATGGGATAAAAATCTGAAAAAAAATCAAGTATATAGGATCAAGTATATAGGAGATGCTGCTAAGATTGTTTTCGTGCAATAATAATGCCAATTTGTTATTAAAAAATTGAAGACAAAAATTCTTATGCAACAAATTCCCCGTCAACTTAACTATTTTCCTTCATAAAAATGATTCGTTTATTTTTTTGTAATCTTTTAAAATGGCGTTTTTTTCACAGCTTGAACATAGAAAAAACGCGATTTTCAAAGAAAACAAAAAATTCTGAAAAAATTCATATGTATTCAGATCATATGAATTCAGAAAAACAAACGAATCATTTTTATGAAGGAAAATAGTTAAGTTGACGGGTCATTTGTTGTATAAGAATTTTTATCTTCAGTTTGTTAATAACAAATTGGAATTATTATTGCACAAGAACAATCTTTGCAGCAACCATATACTTGATTTTTTCAGATTTTTCAGCACTTCCTCTGAAGTGCTGAAAACTAAAACTAAGGGGAGCACAAAAGAACCTCCTCAGCAAATATTGAATAGAAAACGCAAAGCTGCTGAACGGGAAGCTCAGTTAATGGCAAAGGAACGGGAAGAATGGTGCCTAAATGATTCTCCTGAACAAGCGTTACGAAGAAGACGTAAACACCTTCTAAAAGCTAAAGCGCAAGCTAAATGGAAAGCAAAAAAAAAAAAAAAGAAACTCCTAAACAAGCGTTGGATAGAAAACGTAAACATGCTGACAATATGGCTAAATGGAGAGCGAAAATAAAAGAACAAAATCTCGATGATTCGTCTGTTGCTTGTTCTATAAATGACGGTGACAGAAGTGATATTAGCGATATTGAAGCAAAGCGGATGAAATTGTCTATATCTACTGATCTTTTGGAATCTAAAAAAAATGTTGCTTCTTGTGAACTGAAATCGAACAAAGACAAAAACAAAATGATTAACGATAATAGCATGAGATCATTAATGAATATTTCCTTAGATACTCATTGCGATATAGAGTCCTTGATAGCCGCTTTGAGTTTATATTTATCTTCTGAAGATAAGTTGGGTAAAGGACCCAATATGGGAAAATGTCACAAAAATGTTGCACCCGAAGAAGTGTTGAATCGAAAAAGTAACGCTGCTGAACGCGCAGCTAAGTCTATGGCAAAAAAACGAGAAAAACATACTCAAAATGATACTCGTGAAGAAGCGTTCAATAAAAAACGTAAACATGCTGACTATATGGTTCAATGGAGAGCCAAGATAAAAAAGCAAGATCTCGAAGATCCGTCCGTGGCGTGTTCGATAAACGATGATGACAGTAACGATATTGACGGCGTTGTAGCAAAGATGTTGAAATTGTCTACATCTACTGATACTGATCCGGACGTTTTTAATTCCTCGGTTCAATGTGATCGAGGCGTTATTAGCTGTAATGTAGAAAAACGTATCAAATCGAAACCACTCAGTAGACAACGTATATTTACTCAGAAGCTGTTGACTGATGCAAAAGAAAAAAAGTTTCGCAAAACTTCACAGGATAAGTGGATGAAGGAAGGGTTGCAAACCCTATACACGAAAGAATTGTATGTTCGGACTGTGTGGGCGCAATTAGACAAACCATCGTCGCCCCTTGAAAGTCGATTAGAAGCCGAGCGTATTGTCACATGGTACTTTGCTGTCAGGAAAAATTATCGCATTCGACTTAAAAACATACTAGCGAACAGTAAAAACAAAGCGGAAATATGATTAACACGTTCGGCAAATGTTTCCTGTTCAAATTCACGTGATCAAGTCGAAACTTTATGTGGGCAGCCGAGGCATAATTCTTCATCTGAGGCTTATTATGCAGATGCTTCCTATCATAAGTTCGAACAATCACAACCGTTTATAATGGATGCTCAAGGTAGAGCTATGAACATTTTACCTTTGATAAAAAGGAAGAACAAGACAACAAAATTAAATAATTAAATAATTAAACAATTCATCGAGAACCGTTATTTAACTAAACCATTAGTTAAATAAACTTTGTTAATTAATTGTTATTTAACCTTGTTAAATAAAACATCATCGAACTATGTTAATAAATTATTAAGAATAAATATTGTTTAATAAAATTGTGTTATCTATTCACGTGGGTTTCAACCCTTTACTGGATAATCCCTAAAAACAGTTACACGCAAAACCGGAATAGCTAACCGGGATTCTGCGGCAGAACAATTTAATCGATCTCAATAAAAAATTAAGACATTTAGATAACGCTTTAAACAGCAATAATATAGACGCACTCAAAATAATTGCCGACGAGGCTGAGGAGAAAGCTGATTCTTTAAAAACCGATATACATGAAATTAATTTGAATGAACGAGAGATAATGTCGAAATATCATTGGGCGTTTCCAGCTTTCACCAAAAGGGTTATTGATACTCCACGCCTTCCGTGTATTTCCTATGAAAAGCTTTGCACTGAGAAAAATACGTTAAAGATGAATCGTTCTAGAGTATCAAGGTATGGAGAGAATTGGGAGAGTTTTAAAGAATGACTCAAGAAACTCGATCTACCTTATGAAGGAGAGAATTACATTTGTCGATATTGTGACGGTAAATTCTCGGAAGATAAGATGCCACCTACATGTATTGCTAATAATCTTTAAGTAAGGCCTGTTCCAGTGATAATGCAAAATCTCAATATTTACGAGACTATATTAATTCAACGGGCAAAAGCTTTTCAAGTAATACAAAAATTAGGTACCGTGTCAAAGAAAAACCAACCACATAATCATAAGGTACCCAAAGTCGTAGGTAGAACATTTCATCTACCTTTGCCCATAGATGAAACATTGAAAAAAGTTTGCCCTTCTACCGATCCAATTAATGCTAAACATGAATTATATGTACTCGTTCGTGGTATTCCAACATAGGCTAAAATAATTTGGGAAAAACTTGTGGATTTGAGAAAAATTTGGTTGACTCTACAATGGCTGCAGAGCAATAATCCATTGTACTTTGGAATAGAGTTGCCAAGATCTCATGAAAATTTACTCCCTGATAATCTACAAGATTTAGAATATCAAGAAGAGGAACACGACTCGAATAAAGTTCCTTTGAAAGATTGTGATATTTTATCCAAGCATGACGAGAAAAAAGCTGGTTTATTGACGCAAATGTCACGTGCGGATGGATATTATGAAAAATTTAGCATTGATCCGATTTGTGACAAAAAAATCAATGAAAGGGCAACGGATCTCTACCAAATGCTTAAAATTTATGATCGTCCTATGGGTCACAAAGACGAACATTTAGATCTAATGTGTTTTCCGGATTTATATCCATATGGAGAGAATGGTCAGCAACAACCGAGGTCAGTACGTCTTACTGATTTCGAATTCATCAAATCGAGGCTCATGTCGAAAAATCGCCAGTTTCGATTACACGAGCAATATCTCTTTTTTCTATTGTACAATAATAACTTGCGACAAATAAATGCCGGAATTTTTCACAAATTGAATATTACGAATCCCCGCTCGAAATATACGGCTGCAAGCTATTTAGATGAAATGTCTAAGGGGTTACTTGAGTCAAATTTGAACACAATATTTTCGAGATTAAGGAATACTGAGCAGTTCTGGGTGATACCTCGAAGTAATTTATCATGCATGATTCGAAATTATGGACCTGCTACATGGTTCCTAACATTCAGTCCTAGTAAATGGCTGTGGATGGATCTTATAGAGTATCTTCGAGATGTCAATGATATTCCGATTGAAAAAAAAAAACATCCGATGCAGCTGATAGTTTCTGATCCCGTGTCGACTTCTCGATTTATTGATATCAAATTTCAAGCAATGCTGGATTTTATATGCTCCCCAGATAATCCTATTGGCGATGTTGAACATTACTTTTCGCGTCGAGAATATACAAAGAGGGGAGCACAACATTTTCATCTTTTAATTTGGATCAAGGATGCCCCTGTCATCGGCAAGTCGTCAGAGATTGAAATTGCGAAATTTATTCTGAAATATGTAACGTGTGGAATGCCGAACAGAAAAGTTTCGCCTGAGTTACATCGACGAGTCAAAGATCATCAATGGCATCATCACAACTCATATTGTTTAAAAGCTAAAAAGGCTAAAACTGGATTTACTCGGCGTTGTAAATTCGGACATCCACGTTCGTTGACAAAAACAATAAAGCTTCGCGATGTTTCTGTTGCTATTGCTGGAAGGAAACAATTGAAAACGAAAAGTAGATTGTATGACTTACCACGTGATTCAACAGAGGCATATATTAATGATTATAATCCAGCTATACTTTGCGCTTGGGAATGCAATATGGATATACAATTTGTTGGTGAAGAATCTACTTTATTAACATGGTATACGACTAAATACGTTTCCAAGGCAGAAAAAATTAACAATGATGATCCGTTCGAAGTCCTTAATTCTACTAAGAGTGTTGCTAGCTGTCTTTGGAATCTTTCAATGCACATGTTGAATAATCGAGAATGTGGAGCATTCGAAGCTGCTGACACTCTTCTCGGAATTCGATTGCATGGCACGGATTCGAAAACTACTATAAAATAGGTAGATGTTAATATTATTCGAAGCAGGGGACTAAAGCCTTGCAAGGAAATTAAAGCACTCGAACCGGAATCTGTCGAAATATTTTTTTATTCCATTGTCGATACGTATTACCCAAAAAGGCCGGAGGAATTGGAATCCCTTAATCTGTATGATTTTGTTAAATGGTATGACGTATCGAATCGAAAGCCTAAGACCATTGATGAAAGTGTACAAATTGGGTGAATCAAAATACTTGACGAGACGATCGCGTGGTTGTCTTGTCAATCATTATCTGTATAACGTCAAAACTCAACCAGAATTTTATTACTACTCGATTTTTTTATTATTCCAACCTTGGAGAGAACTCGATGAACTGAAAGGTAAAAATGATACGTATGCCAAAGCATTTATATCCTTGCAGTCACAACTCGCAGAAGGCTTGCGTTATCACGAAAAAAACGGCTGACCGATTCATATTCAGCGAGAAAAAAATACTCCATCGTCACGCTTCACTTTGTCGGATCTGCGCTTGACGCGAAAAAATACATGGAAGTGAGCGCTCGTGAATTTTTTTTTGTGAATTTTTACTCAAGGAATCCAAGTGACACCTCTTTATATAGCTTTTTCAACTTCGTCATATCTATCGTCTTGTGTATGTCTTGCTGTAGATCACGATAGGCACCTGGGTTTTTCCGCGATGCCATCGAAAAGCAAAGAAATCGTTGTTTAAAAATACCTAAAATCATTCATTTTTGCAATTTTGGCTATAAAAATGCCTGGTAAACTTTTTGGTTAGTTGTCGCGCCGGGACTGTAATTCTATGTATTTTTTCGCGCTGATCACGAATCTGACACTTATTTTATTCACAGATGAATATTTGATCCGAAAAAAATGCGTCTTAAAAAAAAAAAAATTGCATAAAATTCAAAAAATTCAAAATGACATAAAATTTAAACGGTTCGATCGATTTTTTTGAAATTTTAATGGGATCCTCGGGTGATCAGATTCTATCTGTGTACGCATTTTTAGCCCGACAGCTAAAAAATTGCGAGCGCTACAGTGCGTACAGACATTTTCGAAGAAATTAAAAATGGCGTACAAAAAAAAACAACTGACAATTTTTGGACAAAATTTTACAGAAACATTGATTATTAACCACACAAGCTATGTCCAAAATTTCAGCCGGATTCGTGAAGGCGTTCTCGAGTTATAGCGGTTTGAATTTTTCGCTTCCGACTCACACACACACACACACACACACACACACACACACACACACACACACACACACACACACGCACACGCACACGCACACGCACACGCACACGCACACGCACACGCACACGCACACGCACACGCACACGCACACGCACACGCACACGCACACGCACACGCACACGCACACGCACACGCACACGCACACGCACACGCACACGCACACGCACACGCACACGCACACGCACACGCACACGCACACGCACACGCACACGCACACGCACACGCACACGCACACGCACACGCACACGCACACGCACACGCACACGCACACGCACACGCACACGCACACGCACACGCACACGCACACGCACACGCACACGCACACGCACACGCACACGCACACGCACACGCACACGCACACGCACACGCACACGCACACGCACACGCACACGCACACGCACACGCACACGCACACGCACACGCACACGCACACGCACACGCACACGCACACGCACACGCACACGCACACGCACGCGCACGCACGCGCACGCGCACGCACGCGCACGCACGCGCACGCACGCGCACGCACGCGCACGCACGCGCGCGCACGCGCGCGCACGCGCACGCACGCGCACGCACGCGCACGCACGCGCACGCACGCGCACGCACGCGCACGCACGCGCACGCACGCGCACGCACGCGCACGCACGCGCACGCACGCGCACGCACGCGCACGCACGCGCACGCACGCGCACGCACGCGCACGCACGCGCACGCACGCGCACGCACGCGCACGCACGCGCACGCACGCGCACGCACGCGCACGCACGCGCACGCACGCGCACGCACGCGCACGCACGCGCACGCACGCGCACGCACGCGCACGCACGCGCACGCACGCGCACGCACGCGCACGCACGCACGCACGCACGCGCACGCACGCGCACGCACGCGCACGCACGCGCACGCACGCGCACGCACGCGCACGCACGCGCACGCACGCGCACGCACGCGCACGCACGCGCACGCACGCGCACGCACGCGCACGCACGCGCACGCACGCGCACGCACGCGCACGCACGCGCACGCACGCGCACGCACGCGCACGCACGCGCACGCACGCGCACGCACGCGCACGCACGCGCACGCACGCGCACGCACGCGCACGCACGCGCACGCACGCGCACGCACGCGCACGCACGCGCACGCACGCGCACGCACGCGCACGCACGCGCACGCACGCGCACGCACGCGCACGCACGCGCACGCACGCGCACGCACGCGCACGCACGCGCACGCACGCGCACGCACGCGCACGCACGCGCACGCACGCACGCACGCACGCACGCACGCACGCACGCACGCGCATACGCATACGCATACGCATACGCATACGCATACGCATACGCATACGCATACGCATACGCATACGCATACGCATACGCATACGCATACGCATACGCATACGCATACGCATACGCATACGCATACGCATACGCATACGCATACGCATACGCATACGCATACGCATACGCATACGCATACGCATACGCATACGCATACGCATACGCATACGCATACGCATACGCATACGCATACGCATACGCATACGCATACGCATACGCATACGCATACGCATACGCATACGCATACGCATACGCATACGCATACGCATACGCATACGCATACGCATACGCATACGCATACGCATACGCATACGCATACGCATACGCATACGCATACGCATACGCATACGCATACGCATACGCATACGCATACGCATACGCATACGCATACGCATACGCATACGCATACGCATACGCATACGCATACGCATACGCATACGCATACGCATACGCATACGCATACGCATACGCATACGCATACGCATACGCATACGCATACGCATACGCATACGCATACGCATACGCATACGCATACGCATACGCATACGCATACGCATACGCATACGCATACGCATACGCATACGCATACGCATACGCATACGCATACGCATACGCATACGCATACGCATACGCATACGCATACGCATACGCATACGCATACGCATACGCATACGCATACGCATACGCATACGCATACGCATACGCATACGCATACGCATACGCATACGCATACGCATACGCATACGCATACGCATACGCATACGCATACGCATACGCATACGCATACGCATACGCATACGCATACGCATACGCATACGCATACGCATACGCATACGCATACGCATACGCATACGCATACGCATACGCATACGCATACGCATACGCATACGCATACGCATACGCATACGCATACGCATACGCATACGCATACGCATACGCATACGCATACGCATACGCATACGCATACGCATACGCATACGCATACGCATACGCATACGCATACGCATACGCATACGCATACGCATACGCATACGCATACGCATACGCATACGCATACGCATACGCATACGCATACGCATACGCATACGCATACGCATACGCATACGCATACGCATACGCATACGCATACGCATACGCATACGCATACGCATACGCATACGCATACGCATACGCATACGCATACGCATACGCATACGCATACGCATACGCATACGCATACGCATACGCATACGCATACGCATACGCATACGCATACGCATACGCATACGCATACGCATACGCATACGCATACGCATACGCATACGCATACGCATACGCATACGCATACGCATACGCATACGCATACGCATACGCATACGCATACGCATACGCATACGCATACGCATACGCATACGCATACGCATACGCATACGCATACGCATACGCATACGCATACGCATACGCATACGCATACGCATACGCATACGCATACGCATACGCATACGCATACGCATACGCATACGCATACGCATACGCATACGCATACGCATACGCATACGCATACGCATACGCATACGCATACGCATACGCATACGCATACGCATACGCATACGCATACGCATACGCATACGCATACGCATACGCATACGCATACGCATACGCATACGCATACGCATACGCATACGCATACGCATACGCATACGCATACGCATACGCATACGCATACGCATACGCATACGCATACGCATACGCATACGCATACGCATACGCATACGCATACGCATACGCATACGCATACGCATACGCATACGCATACGCATACGCATACGCATACGCATACGCATACGCATACGCATACGCATACGCATACGCATACGCATACGCATACGCATACGCATACGCATACGCATACGCATACGCATACGCATACGCATACGCATACGCATACGCATACGCATACGCATACGCATACGCATACGCATACGCATACGCATACGCATACGCATACGCATACGCATACGCATACGCATACGCATACGCATGCACACACGCACACACACACACACACACACACACACACACACACACACACACACACACACACACACACACACACACACATATCCGGACATTTTTTCTAAACGTGATTTTTCGATGTTTTGGAACATTCTGAACACGTTTTCATTAAAATCTCGAATTTTTTTTTTTTCACCATCACAAAGCTTCCTCTATGAGGAAGCAAAATTAATGAAATTCAACGAGCCATAGCTTTTGTCACAGAAGAGGTTGCGGAACATTTGAAGAGTCCCGAGAAAGTAAACGAACTTTCCGGAAATGAGATTCTGGAATGTGTTCCCGCCGAGGTAGAAGCTGCGATGAAAGACTTGAAAGATGTATGCGATAAGGTTGATGCAAATCATCTTTCAGGAATGATTAAAGAATTAAATGCAGATCAGAAACGGATCTTTGATACAGTTGCAAATGCTTTGCAGTCTGAAAATAAAATTATAAGACTGCACATAAGTGGAGAGGGAGGAACGGGAAAAAGTTTTTTGATAAAAACTCTGAGAATGTG
Source organism: Exephanes ischioxanthus (assembly GCA_958510785.1). NCBI lineage: Eukaryota > Metazoa > Arthropoda > Insecta > Hymenoptera > Ichneumonidae > Exephanes > Exephanes ischioxanthus. The sequence continues at coordinate 10,065,536 of OY294019.1, read as the reverse complement.
GACAAAACAAGTTCTTGATAAAGATGCAGTAGTGAGTGCTCCGACTGGTATAGCAGCCTTTAATGTCGACGGGTTGACTATACATCGACTTTTTCAATTGCCAGTTGAACATGGCCATACGGCCAAGTATCGACGACTCTCTGATGCTGCTCTTAAATTATTGCGGGATCAACTTCGAAATGTGACTTTGATAATCATTGACGAAGTTTCTATGATATCCAATGTCACATTAATGTATATCCATTTGTGATTAACCGAAATATTCAACACCGGCGAATGTGAAGACGGTTGGTTTGGCAAAAGGCATATCATTGTCTTTGGCGATCTTTTACAACTTTCGCCAGTCCACGAAAAACCACCGTTCATTAAATTATCAAGAAAAAAAATCGATGAATTCATTGGAGCTATGGGGCCTGTTGATTTATGGTCTCATTTATTTTGTTATGACGAACTTACAATCAACATGCGTCAGAAAGACGACCATTCGTATAGAGATATGTTATCCCGAATTCGAATAGGAGTGGTACTTGATTCCGACACGCAAGTTCTAAATTCAAGAAAATTGCAATTTAATACCAAAACGGTACAGGACCGTTTGAACGAGATATGCGACTACATGTATAAATTACCATGGGATGCAGTTTGTTTGCTTCCCACCTGTGCACTTTGCGATTCTTTGAACGCGGCAATGTTGACTCGAATAGATTCTGAAGAGATCCAACTTATCGCACAGGATACTGTGGAGTATGTATCATACATGAAAAAAAAGTGTCTAAAATCTTGGGTAATGACGAGGAAGGTAACTCACGAACGGCCGGGCTATCGAAAGTAATTACTGTGAAGGTGGGATCACGGATAATGATTAGAAGAAATATTGACGTAACACAGGGTTTTGTCAATGGCAGGATTGCTACAATTGTTTCTATACGACGAACTCTCGATAGTAACGATGTTGTATCAATCAATATTTCATTGCCCTTCGGAGTACACCACACATTAGAACGTGTCAGTGTGAATTTTAAAATAATGGATCGGGCATTTGTTGTAAGAAAGCAATTTCCCATATGTTTAAGTTAAGGTATGACAATCCATAAGCGTCAAGGCTTAAGCTTACAGAATGCTCTAGTGGATGCAGGTAACACTATCTTTAGCTATGGGCAAGCTTATGTAGCACTCTCACGAGTTACGAAATTGAAAGGGTTACATTTAATCAATTATGATCCAGCATCCGTTAAAGCCAATGAATTATCAATAATAGAGTACAATAGGTTGCGAAGCAAATACAGGCCTGATCTTGAGTATTTTAATGTTTATAACGCTCGCGCTAGAAAAACATTTGATACTGTCTGGTCAATAGGAGCTCGGATATTAGATTGTCAACAACAGGCGCAAGACAGTGGCCATGGGGATTTTCAATTCACTGTAAAAGCTCTTATAAATCATGATCAGGTGTCGTGTTATGCTATTTCTGTTATTCAATGTATTATACATTCCTCTCCGATTAGAGAAGCGATTTTGGTTCAGAGTGAAAAAAATTCAGCTATTCGATTATTTATCGAAACCTATATGTCCGCGAATAAAGATGACTGTATTGATATAACAAAAGTGCGTGAATTTGTCGGTGGAACATTTACGGAAAAGATTCAACAAGATGCAGGGGAGTTTATTCATTTTCTTTGTGAAAAATTGTGTAGTATTCGAAACACGGTTAATCATCTCATTAGTACAGTACAGATGTGTTCCTCTTGTGGCACTGAAAGTACTTATCTTGGACATCCGAATAACATTTTGTTATTTTCATTACCACAAGCAAAAGGTAAAAAAGTGTTAACGTTGCAAGAAATTATTGATTACAATATGAGTAAGTGGAAAAGCATGGATGCACGCTCGAAACATTGCAATACTTGTAATGTTTCGAGCGTGCTTCAACGGACGAAGATTGAATCAACGCAACGAATACTGATCATTCAACTGTTACTATTTCACGTTAAAGATGACGAAGTTAATAAGAAAATATGCACCATTAAAGGTGTACCTACCGCAACAATACGAATCAACGATCGCAGTTATAAAGTTACAAGTGCTATTTTCCACCATGGTACGAGTGTACGAAACGGACATTACACAAGTATGCTGAGGATGAAGCGAACTGGTTGGATATCTGCTGATGATTCAACAATTCAAAAAAAAAATTGGCCTCGTAACAGTAAAGATCTGTATATATTGTTCTTAGAACAAACGTAATGTAAAAAATGGCTATAAACATTGTTCTACATGTGAATAAGAGTAGATGTATTGGTTTTGACATTTTCTTTCTTGAAACCTACCCAATGGAAAAATAATGCAGCTTTCTTTATAGATTATTTTAGCGCGTTCCCGGCACTGCACAATTTGCGACTTACAAAATTGACTTGTCACGATTGGACTACATTTGAGAGTCGTGATAGAAGCTCGACGCCATGTACTACAAACAATTATTTCATCAGAGTCGTTAGAGTGTATTTATACTCCAAAATGCCGGACAGAAAGTTTAACAACGTGTAACTATTTCGTTTTGGTGAGGGAATATATTTCGACAAAAAATTAAAAAATAAAATCCTCGTACCTAAAGTCTCGTTATATTATTGATGAAACTATAATTTATTTCCTTGCTACAGTGAGAACGCAGATTATACGACCTTTCAGGTTATTATACGTTTCGTGTTCTGCTGCTATACAACGCTGAACTCAATTGCAAGATTTTGAACAATCATAGCGTACCGTACAACATTGTATAGCTCGACAACACCCAGTGAGGTAACTTCCATAGTATAGAGAAATTAGTAAATTTTAGATATCGAATACCATTTAATTTTTCACCTTGCAGGGTGATAAAAATACCCAAGCGAGATAGAGATTGACGATGCATTCACACTATGAGAGTCTTGGACGCCGATGAATAGGCGTATTCGATAATCGACAGATAGGACGAAACAAGAAGAGCACGCATCGTGGATATATCGTGGATCGTGGAAGCATTACGTTGTGTACATTTCACCACCTACAATGATAACAGTGTTGGCACATTTACCGAGCGACTGAACACCAAAATAAATAAGGAGGTAATAAAAAATTATTTTATAAAAAAAATCAAATTTATTTCGATTTTATACATTATTTGAATTTCTGTTCTAAATCTACACTTTTAATCATCCCGCAGTTTCGACGAAAGTGATGAATTTGACCGTGGTTAAAATCTGATGGACGTCGCCGAATCTGTAGAAGTTACATACCATAAATCGAGCCTACGATCTTCAAGCCTCGACTCGGGGCAACTTTTCGGAAGAACCCAATATAAGTCGAAGATAATGCCATGTAGCTTGTTCGATTCGCTCACCGAGCAACGCGCGTTCGTTACCAGTCTGAGTAAATCTACTCTATGCCCCCCCCCCGTACCTCGGTGGCGGTGAGAAAGGTGTTCGATTAGTCGAAAGTGAGACGGTTACACTATTATGCATATAAGAAATTGTCAAATTATACAAAAATAATAATAATAATTACTGTTTAGCAGTTCTGGACGAAGTCGAGAATCATCAGTACGATGAAAGAAGGTATCATGGCTCCATGATCAAATGAAATATCTTCAACGAAATATCTTCAACAGTTGAAGTAGCAAATCAAGGACGTGCTAAGCGGTTGCATTTGTAAAAAAAATTAACTCACAACGTGTTATTCAGCAAAATGGAACATCTCCAGGCAACGACGTTCAACATTCCGCGTATAAGAGTTGACATTTTCGACGACAGTCAGTTTCTACTATTTTTTAATATTCATTTTATATCTGTTTTAAGACTTAGATCGAAAACGTGGGATTTTGTTTTGCAGCTTCTTGTCCATTTTATTTCTCGATGATTCTCAGTGACGGACCCGACAAGACTGAGATGCGACAACACAGCTTACAGCCTAAGTGACGCAATTGTGTTTCAACGCCAAGTACTTTTAAAAAACGATGTTTCGTATTTTGATAAATACGAGACGTTATGAAAAATCAAGAGACATAATAACGTTTCGATGCCAAGAAATTCGAAGAAATGATTTTTTGTAATTAGGTTTTTTATAAATTTATAAATACGAGACGCTACCAAGTAGTTATATACTCCGATATACAAATATACAAATATGCTGGAAATAAATCTTTCCACTACATTATCTTGGAAACAAAGTATCGGATAGAAGTTTCGAAAAATTTTTAAGTTCACCCTTTTCCCGTTCTTTGCGCTCAATTTAAGAACTTCTTCGAAACTATGTTCATCAACACAATCTCTTAACAGGCTCTTAAAAAAGGAGAAAAAATTTAATCATATGAGCCATGTAGTGATACACATAATAGTACATTGCGAAACGAGTGAGGCAAAGCGAAAATTATATGCTGCGGCGTATCATGTTCGCTTTATCTCACGAGTATCGCATACTATTTGTCGTAACAAGCGCATGTTGTAATAAAAAAGCAATGCGACAAAATAATGGATACCATGGGCGAATTTCTTGCGGGGAGTTCGGGGGGGGGGGGGGGCATAGCCGCCCCTCCCCCCAAATAAAAAAATAAAATTATTTTAAAGAATAATTTGCTTCTTCTCTTCTCTTAGCACTTATAATAACCACTTTTTCTCCCTTCGTTTGTAGTGAAAAAAAACAAACCTAAAATCATTAGGTCAAACCTAAAATCATTAAGTCTAAATTCCGAGACCTTTTTTCAACGTTCAACTATGAACGCGAGAAAATTTTTCTCAAACATAATATTAGTACCCAAAAAGATATTTTGAAAATCGCATTTACAGGAAAAAATAGGTGAAATCAACCACAAAATACTTTTTTTCCAAAAAGTATAAAAGGTACGCCAAGTACTTAAAATGCGTTGTCTCGTTCAGAAAGTATATTTATCAAAACAATCTTTTCAAAAAAAAGGTAATTGAAAAAAAGTATATGATAAAAATAAAAAAATAAACAATCTGAAATGTAACGGCCGCAGCCTCATAATTTTATTCTTTTGACTTCGAATATTTATTCGAGGGTATCGATACGGAGTTGCGTTCGATACGCTCTTCAAAGAAGCCCTTAAGGCTATCGCGCATCCGCACTTATTAAATAGACTAAACATCCTTCGACTGTTTATGCCTTTGTAACAGCGATCGCGAAGCCCTCAGCTTCACGCCCGCTTCAGTTAGTTCAGCTCCGACCGACACCGCGAATGGTAATTCCAAATTATACCTCCGAATAATTACACAGTATATTCAGACTTCATTCATTTAAGCAGTGCCTGACCATCGACCATCCGTCACATTTGGTGTCAGAGTGGCCGTTCCATTTAAACACGACTCACACAAAATCAAACAAATAAAACAAAAAAAAAAAAACAAAAATTTGCACTTTTTTCAAAAAATGTTCACCCAGACGCGACAACCGTGCTCGAGTCGCGCTCGCACGAATAAACAAAACCAACAGTGAAACAAAATACAACGAACAGTGAAAAAAGGAAAAAATCCCAAATAGTGAACGCTTAAACAACAGTGAATACAAAAAAAGAAACACGAAAAAGTGAGGAAAAACAAACAATACAGTGAAAAGACACTATAAACAATAACTTAGACAGTAAACATATATATATATATATATATATATATATATATATATATATATATATATATACAGACAACTTACTAAATAATAAATACACACAATAATAATAAACAAAATAGTGAAAATAAAAAAAAGTAGAAGTAACACAGCACATAGTGAAAAAAAAAGAAATTTATTGTGAGTGTCGAACGTGCGGAGCGAACGAGCGAGCGGCATCGGGGTTACCGACCGCCGAGGAAACCCTCGCGCAGCGGCAGCGGTCAACGTTACCACCGGCGAGCGTCATCGACAGGCGGCATCGATCCGCCACGGCTGTGATCCGCCGCACCGACGCGACCCGCCCTACTGACTGACGCACCATCCGCCACCAAAAAAAAAAATTCCGAAAAATAGAAGGAAGGACGAAGCAAAAATAATAATAATAATACGAAACCAGATCCATGTTATTAGTGTTCCTCATCAGCGTGGTAATGTAAGTACCAACTTATATATATTTTATTCTGTTTAAAAAAAAGCGTGGCAAAATTTTTCTAAAAAAAAAAAATAAAAACAATATATAATACTTCTTCTCAAAAAGAGAATTAGTATCCCGCGGGAACCGACTGCCGACAGCTGACGCGACGCGTGTTAGTGGCGTACGACCGTCGAGAGCATGCGACATACACACATGCAATAAATTCATAACAATTTCCCTATTCCTTTTAATAATAATAATAACAATATGGGTTCTGTTCTGGACTTAAACCGTGCAGATAGTGTTCACTGGCCTCCGCACTTCTCCGGAAAAATTCCACGGAGTTACTTATATTGGCTAACAAAGCTCAACTCAGTGTGAGAGTTCAAATAGCAGTTCCCTTTTTGAGTATAAAATTTTCGGGCACTATCTCCATTAAGATACTTTTTACGATGTAATTGCAAAGTTGTCGCGAAACTAAGGTTAGAAAATTCCGTCAGATCTAGCCAATAATGATCGATAACATCGAGCAAAAAGACACCTCTACTAGTGTGTCTGAAATCCCGACGGAGGGCGCCACTAGTAGCAATTCGCTCTACCCGCGTGTTGTAGTGCAAACTCAAGCCAGCGGTAACACTAGCCCGCCTTCTACACCTATACACAGCAACACCGCTTCGAATTTTATATACGATGATGAGACGAACGAAACGTTTAGCACTCCTCTATCTAACAGTACTCAGGAGGTAAAGAGGAAAGTTGGTCGGCCTACTAGAGCAGCAGCTCTCCAATTCAGAGGCAGAAGCGAATCGGAAGGAAATATTAAAGACCTTCTCAAGAGGAAGTGGGTCGAGATGGAGAGCGGTATGAATGAAAAATTTTCATCGGACGCACCGTTTAAAAGGAGCAATTTAACCATGCATTCCCCAGAAAAAGCGTTAACACCCGATCTACCGACGGCTTCCCCTCCTCCTGAATTACTTAACAACACAGAGGCAAAAGGCACCCCCGGTGACTCAACTCCGCCTTTTGAGGTCAATAACATTGGTGTTGCATCCAAACAACAACCGGCAGCACTCGAAACTGGAGCCTTGAGACTTCTCATGGACCAACTGAACGCCATGCGGGTCGAAAACCGCGATAATATGCGGAAAATCGAGGATAAGATTAAGCATAAATTCAACAGGCAACTCTGGCGAACCAACGAAATCTCACAAGCGTTAAAGAAATAAGAGCCGAGGTAAATAGAAATTCCCAGAGATACGAGAACTCATTGAAGACGTTGGAATCAAAATTTAACACCAGATTCGCAGCCGTTGAAACCAAACTGGAAGAGTCCAACCCGAGAGCGGAAATTGCTGCGCTCGCCGACAGAGTCTCCCGATTCGAGAACCACCCGAATACCGCAAGTGCTACTGGTAACGTAGAAATGGTGAACCTAAAAAGCAGACTGGAGTTTCAAGAAAAGGCGCTACTAAACAATAATATCATAATTAAGGGTCTCGGTCCCAGCGAACTAAATCTTATGGAGAAGGTCGAACGTTTCCTACACGAGGAATTTGGCATAATAAACGGGGTTGCTGACGTAAGGGACTCCGGAAAGAAATTTAACAACTACAACATAATCGCTGTTAAACTCCACAGTCGTTGGGTCAAGGAGGACATAATGCGACAAACATCTAAGCTCGGACAGCGCAAAATTTTCATCGAGCACGAGTTAACTGCGTCCGAACTCAAAGTGTACAAGGAAGTCAAGATTAAAGCGAAACAACTCAGAGAAGAAGGGAAAACAGTCAAAATCGGCTACAGGAAGCTGAAGGTAGACGATGTCTGGTTCTATTGGGACCACAGCAAACAATCTCTCGAGAAGCGCCAGGAAAGATCGGCCTCTGCCGCACCTGTCAACAACCGCCAACCGCTATCAAAAAACTAGACACTGTGAAAATACTGTTCTGGAACTCCCAAGGACTCGCCAATCTGAGCAACAACGTCCTACAGGAAGAAATCGACATAAACTGCTTTTATGAAACATGGTGCGAATGGGAACAAGATGGAGCGCTCCCCTATCAACTCAGGAATCAATTCGCAGCCTGGGCCTTCGCCACCCGAGAGAGTCACATGGGAAGAGCAAGTGGAGGACTGGTGAGCATAGTTAAAAAAAAGATGAACGCGGAAATCATTGAAATTTCACATTGGTGGTCCATAGTAAGAGTTTCGGGCGAGTCATGGCACGCGATTATCGGCTCCTTCTATTTTAGTCCCTCTCTTGATTTGAATACCCTATTGGAGATGTCGCAACCGATCGTAGACGACATTCTAACTAGATTTCCGGATGATATCATTGTATTAGGCGGCGACTTTAACGCGCGAGTTGCCACTCTCGACGACTTTCCTTCGGAAATATTCGATTCAACGCTTCTCTACGAGTCGAGGGCATCTTTTGACCAAACCACAAACGAAAGAGGTCCTTTATTGTTGGAGTTCATGACCGCGAACGGGTTTGTTTTATTAAATGGCCGTACGAGTAGCGATAGACCCGCGCACTACACGTATTCTAGTTTTAACGGCTCAAGCACGATAGATTTAGTTTGGGTATCAGCCGCGAAGCTAGAACTTGTAAAAAACCTTACAGTTGGCGACGAGTTACAAGGTTCCGATCACTTCCCTGTAATACTCGAACTCTTCGATGATCGCTGTCTGTTTGATGAACCTCAGCCGCATACTAACGCGTCGGCTCCCTGCACTAGGAGGTTGCGATGGCAAAATCAAACTAGGGAAAACTATCAAAATAATCTGAACCTATCACCGAGAATTTTCACGAACTTTGAGGCTAACTCTATTGACGTATTATATGAAAATCTGCGTAACGCGATTATGGAGGCGGCGTCTCACGCCGATATGTATAAGGTATCAAAGAGTCCCCATTCAAATAGGTCGCATAAACCCTCGTTCGACAAAGAGTGCAATGATAAACGACGTACTTTGATAAACCTGCTAAAAAAGACTAGAGTATCGAAATACCGTAAAGACGAGCTAAACGAATTTTCAAATTTTGAGAAAGAGTACAAACTAACTTTAAAAAATAAGCGTGCGGCATATATGGCAAAAAAAGCTGCAAATTGAAATTTTCATATCGCTTTTTCATCAAAGTTAGAAGTTGAAATTTTCATATCACTTTCTCGTAAGGTTCCTTTATTCCCGAAGCTTCTTCTATGAGAAAGCATTGTCTGTATTTTTGGCTTCCTCATAGAGGAAGCTTCGGGAATAAAGGAACCTTACGAGAAAGTGATATGAAAATTTCAACTTCTAACTTTGATGAAAAAGCGATATGAAAATTTCAATTTGCAGCTTTTATGAGGAAGCGATATGAAAATTTCAATTTTCAACTTTATGAGGAAGCGATATGAAAATTTCAATTTTCAACTTTATGAGGAAGCGATATGAAAATTTCAATTTTCAACTTTTTTCAACGTCAACGTCTTAGACTTTTATGCAAAACGATTGACCGATTCAGCGCGTAAAAAAATATTCCATCATCACGTTTCACTTTGTCGAATCTGCGTTTGGCGCGAAAAAATACATAGAAGTATGCGCTCCAGAATCTTTTTTTGCCCTTTCGATTTTTATTCCAGAATTCCTAGTGATACCTCTTTATCTAGCTGTCTAATCCCATCATATCCATCGTCTTGTGGATGTCTTGCTGTAGATCACAATAGGCACCTCGGTTTTTCCACGATGCCATCGGAAAGCAAAGAAATCGTTGTTTACAAATACCTAAAATCACTCATTTTTGCAATTTTGGCTATAAAAATGCCTGGGAAACTTTTTCGTTAGTTGTTGCTCCGGGACTGTAATTCCATGTAATTTTTCACGCCGATTTTCAAATAAGTGTCAGATCACGAATCTGACACTTATTTTATTCGTAGATAAATATTTGATACGAAAAAAAGCGTCTAAAAAAAAAAAAAAACCATGAAATTCAAAAAATTAAAAATGACATAAAATTTAAACGGCTCGATCGATTTTCCTGAAATTTTAATGGGATCATCGGGTGATGATATTCTACCTGTGTACGCGTTTTTAGCCCGATAGCTAAAAAATTGTGAGTGCTAGAGCGCGAACCGACATTTTTGACGAAATAAAAAATGGCGTACAAAAAAAAAACAATTGAACATTTTTTGACGAAATTTCGACCAAATGTTGACTATTGATCACACATGATGTGTGCCAAATTTCAGCTTGATCGGTCAACGCGTTCTCGAGTTATAGCGTTTTGAATTTTTCACGTCCGATTCACGCACGCACGCACGCACGCACGCACGCACGCACGCACGCACGCACGCACGCACGCACGCACGCACGCACGCACGCACGCACGCACGCACGCACGCACGCACGCACGCACGCACGCACGCACGCACGCACGCACGCACGCACGCACGCACGCACGCACGCACGCACGCACGCACGCACGCACGCACGCACGCACGCACGCACGCACGCACGCACGCACGCACGCACGCACGCACGCACGCACGCACGCACGCACGCACGCACGCACGCACGCACGCACGCACGCACGCACGCACGCACGCACGCACGCACGCACGCACGCACGCACGCACGCACGCACGCACGCACGCACGCACGCACGCACGCACGCACGCACGCACGCACGCACGCACGCACGCACGCACGCACGCACGCACGCACGCACGCACGCACGCACGCACGCACGCACGCACGCACGCACACACACACACATACATCCGGACATTTTTCTAAATGTGATTTTTCGATGTTTCGGAACATTCTGAACACGTTTTCATCAAAATCTCGAAATTTTTTTTTTCACCATCACAAAGCTTCCTCTATGAGGAAGCAAAAAGATGGAAGCCTTCGCAAATGTTAACAACCCGACGCTCTTCTGGAGTGCCGTTAAGAGTTGCAAACCTAGACTCTCACAAACGGTACTTCCTACACTAGATATTTCGAACGAGTTTTCGAGAGCTACGTACCCGGATAGAATAGAATCGGTCAATATCTTTACGGGACCATTCGACCCGTTGTTGGATTCATTTATAACTGCAGAAGAGCTGTCGGTTTGTATTGCTAAATCCAAATCTGCAAAGGCTCCGGGTGTCGACGGTATCACAAGTGAATTTTATAAGGCACTGCCCGAAGAATGGCTACTGTACCTTTTGGGCATTTTTAATAAAATACTGGAAACAGAGGAGTTACCCAAAGTTTGGTCTGAGGTCACCCTTTGTATGATTCATAAGAAAGGCAGCCCGGCTGAACCACTAAACTATCGAGGCATAGCCCTAGTCAACACAATTACTAAACTCTTTACGCAAATTGTACACGATAGGTTGGAAAAATGGGTTTCTGCCGCTGGTCTAATTCCGGAAGAACAAGCAGGCTTTAGAAAGGGGCGGGGCGTTATGGACAACTTATTTTCCTTGCAAGCTGCTATTCACCTCCGTCTGAGACAGAGCGGGGGAAAAACGTACGCGCTCTTTGTGGATTTCCGAAGAGCGTTCGACTCTATACCTCAGGCTAAACTTTGAGAAAAACTGTATCGGTTTGGTATTAGTGCGAAGGTTATACGAATAACAAGAAATCTTTACGACTCCGCAATATTGCAGATAAAAATAAGCTCTGGTCTGTCTAGGCCTGCTGAAGTCAGTGAGGGTGTTCTCCAGGGAGAAGTGTTGAGCCCGCTGTTATTTATCATTTATATACCGGATATGATTACGTATTTTCGTGAGCGCAACGTGAGGGGTATCGATATAAACAGTATGTTCGACCTGCTAATGTTACTCTATGCAGACGACCTGGTAATCTTGGCATATTCTCCGATTGACCTTAAACGAAAAATGTTAATCCTGGAGGACTATTGTAATGAAAATGGACTTACAGTAAATACGCAAAAAACACAAGTAATGGTTTTCAGAGATGGCGGCAAGTTAGGCAGAAGCTCAACTAACTTTGTGTACAAGAACCAACCGGTGGCTGTAGTAAGTAAGTACCCTTATTTAGGTGTCTCGCTCTCGACTTCTTCTCTGGGTCTTCTACCCCGCTAATAACGCAGTGAATAAAGCCGAGGTTGCCACCTCGTCTGCTTTATCAATTATGGCTTCAGCCAAAGGAGATTCTTGGGAAGCGATAATGAAATTATTCAATTGTGTAGTTGCCTCCACGCTGCTATACACAGCTCCAGTCTGGGGCCTTAGATACACGTCGATTCTCGAAAAAGCACAGTTAGACTTTTTTAAACGATTGTTCCAGTTGCCAAAATGTACACCCGGATGCGCGATCCGACTGGAGTTGGGTATTAGCGGCGTGGCCTTCAGCGTTGTTAAATTGGCGATAGGGTGGATAATTAAGATATTAAAAATGGAAGAGTCCCGACTGCCTAAAATTTGTCTGCGTCGAATGATTCAGTTAGCCGAATTTAACCCTTCGCCTCATTTCAACTGGGTCACCCAGGTTAAGTCAGCTATAGGAGTGGAAAATTGGGAAAATCTATGGGAAAATCTCGACAGCGATTACTGGTTAGCCCAAAAAGACGCAGTATTGTCTGCATACGAACGGAGACCAAAAGCAGGTGACTTAAGAAAATTTGAAGAGTCGCACACCTACCAGCTAACGCTCTCAAGAAACTTGCATCAAAACTTTACCAGTTTCTACCCGAACCGTTGTGCAATCGGTTTCGCTCGGGTTAAAATGCAGGTCAGATTGGCTTCAAAACATAGTCGCAGATTTATCATTAATAAAACAATGTATCGCTACGATCCCACAGAGATATGTACTCTCTGCCATTCCAATGAAATTGAATCTCTTGAACACCTGCTTTTACGATGTCCCGTGTACGAACCGATTAGGCAGCACTTCTTAGCACCTAGATTCGCTGCGAATCACAACCAAGAAGATAATCTTGTCGCATTATTAGCCAGTAACGCACTCGATGATGTAAAAGTGCTTTACTTTTATATGGCTGGCTGCTTCAAACTTAGAGCTTCGCTGTCTAATGCTTAAATGACTCACAATATTACTAGCTAAAATATGGTCTCCGATGCGTTCATACTGTTCGTTTATAAGGTTTTTTTTTTCTATGTATCAAAAATGTATTATACAGATCTCCCTGCATTTTGAATCGTTGTATTCTTATACATGCATAATAAAATATCTATCTATCTATCTATCTAATAATAACAATAATAATAAAAAAGAGGAATAAAAAAGAGGTCATAATATAATTTTTTTAAAAAGTAAAGAGGAAACAATAACGCGCCTCATACCAGACGGCAGCGAATATATATATACCAAAATAAATAACTCCTTTTCTTATATAAATAAAATAAATAATTTTTTCTTTTTACTTTCAAATCGTTTTTTTTTCTATTCCTCTTCTTTATAATCATATAACAGAATTTTTACACGTAAATAGTAGTAGTAGATCCTTTATTTCTATATATCCTTTAAGGGTTTTTACACTGTACCCCCCCCTATACATATTTCCCCTTATCCACTAATTCCTTATACTAGTGACATATCATACATACATTTCGCTATTTCGCTTGTCATCCCTCCAGCTCTTTTCTTTTTACTAACTTTTCAAACAGACTGACATATTTGCACAACTCTATCACAGGCTCTCCTTCCAATTTCTCATTTATTAACCGTCGCACTTCCTCTCCTCTCCTGTTATCCAACCAGCTTTCCAGACCTTCCACCACTTCTTTTCTTATCTCTCTTTTAGCTTCCTCACACTCACAAATATGCATTAGGCTTTCTATTTCCCCCTTGCAGATGCGACAGTCCTTATCTTTAAATCCTTTGTTTCCTTCTTTCCCCACACTTCCACACCGCATTCTGGCCCACACTTCTTTTGTTTCTCCTTTTAACGTTGTGTCTTCCCAATATTTTTCCATCTCCACCGTCGTTTTCCTGTCCTTATATTCCTTACAGTATGTCGATCCCTCTATTTTCGTCCAGTTCAGTTGAGTTTCCTGCTCCGTCCTTATCTGCACTTCCCTTCTTATTCTTCCTTCCAGCTCGTTGACATTGCCATTTCGGATCGACTGCCACAGATTACCTTCTCCGACTTCGTTCATTGCCTTCTTCAATTGCGCTCCCCATTTTGTCATGTTTCCGTTCAAGATGCCTTTTATCTCTTCTTTGAGGCACTTCTTGGGCCATCTGTCGTCCTCCATTTTCATTACCTCACTTATGTAGGCCGCTGCTCTTTTCCACGTCTCTACCTCGATTCCTCTGCACCCAGCTTCCATCTTCCATATGTAACTTGGTGTGTTACTACTTATTCCCATGGCCATCTTCACGTACTTCGCTTGCATTCTTTCCATTTGCAAGCTTTTCCTCCATTCCCACACTTCCACACCGTACAACATACCACTCTTTACAATCGCATCCATTAAATACAGCCTCCTTCCCAAACTTCCAATTCTCGCTCTTTTAAAAATTCCCCACGTTGCATTTATAACTTTATTAATTTTCCCCGTTAAGATATTTATATGCTTCTCAAAGGTGTTTCCTGTAGAGAACCATACCCCCAAGTACTTGTATTCCTTAACAATTTCCAGATCTTGACAATGGTCAAGATCTGGAAATTGAAAAAAAGTGAGAAATGGAAATATAATGATATTTCCATTTCTCACTTTTTTTGCTTCGACCGCCTTTCTTAAAAATCATAATCTTTGTCTTTTTAATATTCACCGTTAGCTGAATATTAAAAATGTATTGTAACATTTTAATTTGCTGCCTCCGTCACATCCCCGGCTTTAAATATTGAAAATATTCTTCCTACTTCCCACCCGTTTCCGATCTCTCCATTCCCCCACAGCTCATTTAGAATCTCTACCAACTCCCTAACCCCTTCCTCTGGCAACCCCTTAAAAACTCTATAGTTATCCCATCCGCCCCGCGGCTTTCCCCCTCTTCATCTTCTTTAAAGCTTTTATCATCTCTAGTGTCTCTATATCTCTATTAAGTCTCTCAAGTCCTATTCTATTTCCTTCCTCGGACTCTTCCTCCTCCCTTGCCATTCTCCTTCGTTCCCCCCCTCCCAGTAGTACCTTAAAATGATTTACCCATTCCTCACTACTGACTTGATTCCCACAATTTACTCTTCTCGGTTTAAACGGCTTTATTTCCTCCCACATTTCCCCAACGTTTTTGCTTTCTTCAACCCTTTTCCACCGGTCCTCCCATACTTCTCTTCGTTTTTCTTTTATGATGTTCAACATTTCCCTCAACATTCAACATTTTTTTTTTTCTTCAACATTTTCCTGGCCCCTACCAAGAGTTCTTTTTCCCGTTCCCCCCTCTTTTCTATGTAACTTTTCAGACATTTCCATAGTATTTTCCGTTGTTCTTTTACCTCCTCACCCATTCCTCTCTGCCCTTGCGCCTTCCCCCCGCGTTTTACTGTCATATCTATGTTCCTTGCTGTTTGTTGAATAATCCCCGTTAATCTTCCCCAACGATCTTCCCCCCCCCCCCTCTGTTATTGATCTTTGGTCCCAAAACTCCTTGAAACTACTCTTATATTCCAGAAATAGTTCTTCCTTCCATCTTAGTGTTCTTTCCCCTTTCCCTCCCCCTGCCTCCCTCGTTTTATGCGCCACTCGCGCCCTACTCTTTGTTCCTTCGAGACTGAAAGTTACGGGCAAATGGTCTG
Organism: Exephanes ischioxanthus; assembly: GCA_958510785.1. NCBI lineage: Eukaryota > Metazoa > Arthropoda > Insecta > Hymenoptera > Ichneumonidae > Exephanes > Exephanes ischioxanthus. Next base: position 10,049,766 of record OY294019.1, on the reverse strand, counting down.
ATTCTATTCTTACTTGCACTCCCACTTCCATGACCCAGTGGTCACTTCCATCCCTCACTATTACGTAATCAATCACTGACCCGTTTTCTCTCCCCTCCCCAATGTAGGTAAGATTACCTTCCCAATCCCCGTCGCATCGGCCGTTCAAAATCATTAAACCATTGCTGTCACAAAAATCTAGTAGTTTTTCCCCCTCTGCGTTTAGTTTTCTATCTTTTGATTTTCGTCTCCCTCTTTCCTCCTCGCGGTCACGTACGCTACCCTGTTCCTCTCCTACACGCGCATTTAAATCCTCAATTAGGATTACCCCTTCTAATTTCTCCTCCGCCTCATTTATCAGAGCTATTAACTCGCGTTCCAAATTCCTGAAGCCACGGTTATTATATATTGTAATTATTCTGAGCTTTTCCTCAGTTTTCCCCACTACACATCCCTCAATTACTAGACCTTCCTTCCATCTTTTGACCTTCGCGGATTTCCAAACGTCCTTCCTCACTCCTACCAACTGCCCTCCGACTGCTCTACCTCTCCTATTTATACGTATTGCCGGCTTAGTGTACCACTTAAAATCTTTATCTAGCGCACACAATGTCTTGATTTCATCCTTTTCTTCTATCCATGTCTCTTGTAGTGCAATTATGTCATATTTTTTTAGCCCCTCCCACGCTTCTTGAATCTTTCTTGCTCCCGCGATGTTCCACGTCACTGCTCTTATCTCCGCTTCGTTACCATCCATACCGATCTCTGCTCCTCCCTCCACGAAACCCATTTGTGCTTCTTCTCTCCCGAAACCCATTTGTGCTTCTGCTCTCACGAAACCCGTTTCCGCTTCCTTGTTCCATCTCTGCTGCTCTCTGTCGTCTGTCTTCGTCCTTTCCCCAGTCTCCTTTTTCTTCGCTCCATTTCTTCCATACACCCTGAGTCATGATCTTTTGGTGTCCCGTGCGGACTTTCTCCCCTTTCTTCCTCATCTCTTCCGCCTGCGATTCGATCCACTCCTGTATTTCTTTTTCTCTTTCTGTTTTGTCGTCCACTATTTGTAGATCGCCGCCCTGTCTTTTGTAGTTACTTTTCATCACGTTTGCTTTATTCCATGTCGATCCTAGCTCTACTAGCAGGCCCGCGCTGATCCATTTCCACCTTCTAATCAGTGGCCAAATCCCTGTTTGTGTCTGTATCGCGGTGCAGATGTCCTCCTCCTCGCCTCTATCGGTGGTCCGCATCCCCTTTACAATTATATTCGTTCTTCTTAACCTTCTTTCTTCCTTTTCTCTCTCCCATTCTGGTCGCGACAGCCTCCCCGGATGTTTTCTGTACCGTGTTTTTCTCACTCCTATTTCCTGCTTCCCTCTTGTACTTTCTGCCAGACTTTTCCCTCTGTCGTACCTCGTTCTTTCCGCTTCGACTGTTATGAGGTCTGTCTCACTTATTAAACTTGTATTGTTTTTGTTTCGCACCGTGTCAAGATTTCCATTCTCATCTCTTGTTCCTTCCGCCCCTTCTCTCTCCCTCCTTTGTTCATTACCTTTTATTTGCGCCCTCGCCAGTTTCTCCTGTAGATCTTCTAAAGCAAAAAATACTTTTTTAAAAAAAGTAAAACGGTACGCCAAGTACTTAAAAATGGTATGGTCGTTCAGAAAATATGTTTATAAAAAACAACCTCTTTAAAAGAAAAAATCTGCCAAAACAGATGTTTATCAAACCAGTTTCTGAACAAAAAAATTCTTCCAAAAAGACGTTTATCAAAGCATAAAAAAAAAATATATGTGTATCAAAATCTCAACAAAAAAAATAAAAAATTGAAAAGAAATCAAATCAAACCAGCCAAGTAGTAAAACATACAAAAAAATTCTTCAAAAAATATGTTTATCAAAACAATCTAAAAAAATATACAAGATGCAAAAAATCTTGACAAAAAAAACTTGGCGTGCCAGTTTTTTTTCCAATAGCTGTCGTACATGGTTCATTCAAATAATCGAGGGAGAGGAAAAGTAACTGTAATAATTACAGTTACTGCAGATATTACAGTTACTTTTCCTCTCCCTCGATTATTTGAATGAACCATGTACGACAGCTATTGAAAAAAAAACTGGCACGCCAAGTTTTTTTTTGTCAAGATTTTTTGCATCTTGTATATTTTTTTAGATTGTTATGATAAACATATTTTTTGAAGAATTTTTTCGTATGTATTACTACTTGGCAGGTTTGATTTGATTTCTTTTCAATTTTTTATTTTTTTTTTTTGAGATTTTGATACACATATATTTTTTTTTAAATGCTTTGAGAAACGTCTTTTTGGAAGAATTTTTTTGTTCAGAAATTGGTTTGATAAACATCTGTTTTGGCAGATTTTTTCTTTTAAAGAGGTTGTTTTTTATAAACATATTTTCTGAACGACCATACAATTTTTAAGTACTTTGCGTACCGTTTTACTTTTTTTTTAAGAGTATTTTTTGCTTTGATTTCATCTATTTTTGACATCCAGTCATGTAGTTTAATTGATTATTAACAACATACTGGGAATAAACTAAATCATCTTCTTGTAAAATATATTCGTGTAACATTTTATGGTGACGAAAAGCACCTTCGACACCTTGAGTAGCTGCTCTTGATGCTCTGGACCTTCGAAGGCAGCTGTGTCAGGATCAGAAGGTAGGTTTCATCATGCGTAGCTGACAAAAAACTTATCTCTCTGTCGCATGATGGATAAAGATATCTTTTGATGCTGACGCAGTGCCTCTCAAGTTCTAGAGCATCGATGGCATCTGTATGTGGAGCTGGCGATGCCTTTCGCCACTATATGCAAAAATTATGTATATAATAAATTATCAATTTTCACTGCGAGCCTTCAATTATACATCGACAGGGGGAAATGTCTCAAATAGACTGCCAGCGCTGTCAGGAAAAGATTTATTCCTTGGTTTGGGTATATGTAAATAAGTGCATGTTTTGCTGACGGAGCATAGATTCAATTTAAAAAAAACTGAATCATTTTCCTGTAAAATATATTCGTGTAACATTTTATGGTGACGAAAGGCACCTTCGACTCCTTGAGTAACTGCTCCTGCTGCTCTGGACCTTTGAAGGCAGCTGCGTGAGGATCAGAAGGTGGTTTTCATCATGTGTAGCTGAAAAAAAACTTATCTCTCTCGCATAATGGATAAAGACATCTTTTGATTTTGACGCAGTGTGTCAGAGTGCGTCTGAAGTTCCTAAGCATCTAGGGCATCTGTATGTGGAGTTGTATATGCCTTTCGCCACTATATGCAACAAGTATATATAAAAATATGAATAATTTAAATTTTCACTGCGAACCTTCAATTCTTAAAAAAAAAAAAACAGAATCATCGCTCTGTATTATTTGGACTTATATCGAAGGCCATGGTTTGCCAGTTCCGTCAGTAAAAGATTTATTCCCTGGTTTATATACCTATACAAACCGAGGTAAATAAGTTCATGTTTTCCTGACGGAGCGTACATTCCATTTTTAAAAACTGAACCATCTTTCTGTCAAATATATTAAAAAATATAAATTTTTGACAAAAGCAAAATTAAAACGAAACTTCAAAAATAGGTTAGTCATAAAAAGATCGAGGAATTAACTTTAAAAAAAGTGACATCCAACACATTATTATTTATTTATTTTTTATAATATGAATCAATTTTTTTACACGAGTTATTTTTATTTTTCATTCACGATACGAGTCGACACATTCACCTTTTTTTCATTCCGAACCGAACATCCCATATATTACATATCACACTTATTTTCTTAACAAAGAAGAATTTGTTTTCCCGAGCGATCACATATCACACTTATTTTCTTAACAAAGAAGAATTTGTTTTCCCGAGCGATCACATATCACACTTATTTTCTTAATAAAAAAGAATTTGTTTTGCCGAGCGATTAACCGAAGCGCGAAGTGCGCTGCGCTGATATACGACGAAATCCAAGAGAGATTGGTAAACAGAGGCGGGTAGAGAGAAAGTGCCGCGCTGATGCGAGCATCCGAGAGGGATAAAAGATAAGTCAGCTGGCGGACGCATGCGCAGTAGACGCGAGGACTCACATCACATCACATCACAGGACAGGACACTTTTATAATATTTCCGGACCTCAAGAGGGACACGATGCCCATATCTCAGCATCTACCGCAAAGTTATGATCGGAACTGGGCGCGTTGGAAAGCTTGTGTCTTATATATATGAAAAAAGTGTCGTCAGAATTCCGATCCGGTGCTTCGTTTCCGAGAAAATCGAGAAGCAAGAAACCACTTCCGGCATTTTGGAGTATATATACTTGGTAGCGTCTCGTCAACTCGCTTAAAAACTTTTTTTAAGTACTTGGCGTCGAGACGCTACCACGTCTCTTGATCGTCTTTCCCAATTCGTTGATTATTCGATCTCGCTCCGCGCACTCGGCCTGTCTCTTCGTTTCTTCCTCCCACAGCTTGTGTTGGGCCTGCTCTAGTTCGGCCTCCACTTTTTCTCTCTGCCCGTCACTTCTTTTCACTGTCTCCTTCAGTAGTCTGACGGCCCATAACAGCTCGCTCCTCAGCTCACACTTCCACGATATTTCCCAATCTTCTTTCCACTTGTTCAACGTTTCTAGGATGTCTTTTCCATACACGATTTCTTTTCCACCTCCGTCCGTTCCCTCTTCTGCTTTCTTCTGCCTTTCTTTCCGAACGTATTATTTCCACCCGTTCTTCCCGCCTCCCACTTTACTCTGCTCTATATTTTTCTTACTTTTGCCACCCCTGCTTCCTATATGGTCACTACTCTATCTGCTCTACTCAGAACACGTCCACTCATCAAGACAAAAATATAATTTTCTTTTACACGTAAATAATAATAAATTAATTAAATTCATTTCTTTTTTTTTCTCAAAAAGAAATAATAATACAACTCGAACGAACAAAAACTGGAAACAAATAAACAACTAACTTTTTCAGTCCATTCTGTTCAATTACTTCAAATAGAGTAAAATATATGTATATACAAAAAAAGCAACAAAATCCAAAATGGAAAATATTATTTCATGTTTTCTTCTGATTAAAAAAAAAAAAAACACTGATAACGTTTAGCTATTATTAATAAAAAAAGGAAAAGAAAGGACAATTATTAATAATAATTCAATTATTTTTAACTATATATAAATAATTTTTAAAAACAGAGGAAGGACATTTTTTCTTTCCTCACTTCTACTCAATTAAAATAAGTTCGCCGAAACGGCCTCGGCGCACACGAACAAGTAGCGCAAATACTTTTTTCCGCTCGACATTGTCTGAGAAATCAAAGGTAAGAATGGTCAATGAAGACAACGATAATCCCGAACGCAACACAATGCCGAACAGCTCGATAACTCTGTGCGATGTGCAGAATCTTATACCGAGCTTCAATGGCAAAAATGTGCCACTCAACGATTTTATACGCGCTTGCAATAAAGCTGCAAAAATCTTACCCGAATATGACCTGATGCAGCTCCTGGAAATTATACAGCTCAAGCTGTCAGGAATTGCCGCCGATATAGCTGATAGCAAAAACTATGCCACATTAGAGCCACTCCTGAGAGATCTTAGAAATGCGCTCGAAAAACCGGTTGAATTATCAGATCTCGAATCAGCATTAAAATCAAATTCATGTGACAGATGGTCGCTCGGTCAGGCACGCGTTGAATAAATGAATGAATGAAAATGATATGAAAAATACTGGTTTATTAGTCGGAGAGTTTCGTAGAGTATATTTAGAGGTATAATTCGGAGGTGTAAAGAGTGTACCGCACTGATCGTCGGTCGGAGCTGAACTGCCGTGAAGCGGGCGTGAAGCTGAGGGCTTCGCGCTCGCTTGACAATGGAATAAAGAGTCACGGAGTGTTTAGTCTAATAGATAAGTGGCCGCTCGCGGCGGTCCGGATGCACGATAGCCTTAAGGGCTTCTTTGAAGAGCGTATCGAACGGAAACTCCGTATCGATACGCTCGAATAAATATTCGAAGTTAAAATAATGAAATGTTAGGCTGCGGCCGTTACACTCCCCCTCTGGGAGGAAACGATGCCCCGCATCGGATATTACGGATTTTACATTTGACATGATTTGTTAAGTGTGACTCGATATAATTAAAAAGGTAATTTGGTTTTTTAAGATATTTTCATTTGTGTAAGTTGTGTAATGTTTTCTAAATGTGTGTGTTGATTGTTATTTGATTGATGATTGTTGATTGATAATTGTTGATTAAGTAAAACTCCTAGTTGTTGTCCATGTTGGTTTGGATGATTAAAATCCCTTGGTTTTTATTTTTGTTGCGGTATACTCCTGTTATTTTTAAAATAGCTGGTGGTTGTTGATATCTGTAACTAGCTAAAACTTTTAGTTGTTCGTGTTAGTGGGAATGGTTTGGTTAAATTGGATGGGTTTAAATTTGGCGTTAAAATTGGTGAAGAAAAAATAAATAAAAATGTTGTCCTGCTTCGTTTGGTTGATATGGTTCCATTTTCCGTTTTATATATATATATTCCGTCTAATTTTGGCAGATTTTCCTGGTTGTCCATTGTTTATTGGTATAAACATTCTGTCTTCCTACTGTTCCTTCTTTTTCCTGGTATTTCAGTTATAAATTTGGAATTTTGATGGTATTGCGCCTGTAACATTCTAAGTTCTGATTAGTGGTGGTTAGTGGGTTAGGTATGTTATTTGGATTGGTTTTGTTGGTAGAAGATGGAAGTCGTTTCTGGAAATGGGTAAAATGATTAACACGAATATTTATAGTAAAAAAAAGCGTTGCATATGTATTGTCGTAGAGAAATTACAAAAATAAAAAAAATTTGAAAAAAGAAAGAAAAAGACTAAAATGATAAAAGAAACAATAAACTGAAATTTGTTTTTATAAGAAAAAATGAAATAAAATGTTATATGGCGTTCTTTTGTTTCCCGTTGTCCTCTACCGACGCTGCGCGACGCGTGTCGCGCTTATGCCTATGATTATATTGATATATATATATGTGTGTATAGTTATTGTATATTATGTTATATATGTATGGTGGAAGTGAGGTATATTGTTGTCTATGTGGATTAAAGTATTGTAGTCTGTCGCCGTAAGGGTCTGATTCTATTTTTGTTTTGATGTTCCAGTTTTGGGGAGTTTTGTTGGTGGCTTAAAAAGGTCCCTTTTTTCCTTATTTAACTCTGCGAGAAAGATGTTTGTTTGCGCCAAGTTTTTAATTTTCCGTAAGCCCTCGAGCTCTTGGATGTTAACGCACTCCATAACTTGTTGAAAGGTCAGTTTTCTTGGGTCGAAATGCGTTTCGTTTTTGTCATCGTTATTTTCGTTTTTGTTTGGTTTTTCGTTTGTCTCGTCTGTTTTTTCTTTAGTATCGTTTGTGTTTTCGGTATTTATGTTTTTTGTGTCTTTGGGTTCTGTGTCTTCTTCTGTGTCTTCTCCTGTGTTTTCGTCTTCTGTATCTTCTTCTGTGTTTTCATCTTCTGTCTTCTTCTTCCGGCGGTGGTGGTGATCCTTCGGGTGTGTGGTGCATAATCCGGTGTTGGTTGTTGTTGTTGTTCTGCTTCTTGTTGTTGATTGTAATATTGTTGCTGATCGTATGATTGAAGCTTTAGTAAATGGGCGACGCATTTATCGATATGCGCCGTCAGTCGGTTTTGTGGTATTGATTTGTTAGCGCTCGAGAGGGTTCTCGAGGTGTAGTTGGTCGCGATTCATCCGATTTCGAATAGTCTGTTGTTTTGTGTGGAATCCAGGGTGGTGATCTGAACGTTGGTTCGATATCCATTGCTGGTGTGGAGTCGTCGATTTGCCATGAGCACCCTGGCGTGGCGACTGGTTGTTCGATCTGTTTGGAAGTGCTCGGCACTGCGATTGGCTGCTCGATTCGTGGGGTAGCTGGTTGTTCTATTGATGGTGTTTTATCTGGAATGTTCATGACTTTTGAGTCCCAATAGTCTTGTGTCATTTCGGGTGACACTGACACAGGTGATTTTGTTTTTTGTTGTGCTTCTTCGGGATCTGGATGAGTTGGAGTGTCGTTGGTGTAAGTGAATGTAGAATCCCAATATTCCGTTGTTAATTCTGGTGATGGTTTTGGTTCTGGATCTGAGGATGTTGAGTTGAGAGGCTGGAATGGAGTTTTTGTTTTTGATTGTGGAGTTTTTGTTTTTGATTGTAGAGTTTTTGTTTTAGGGTATGTGATTTTAGAATCCCAATATTGGTCCGTCATTTCGGGTGACAGGTTTTCAAGATCGTTTGTTTCTTTTGTAGTGGGTTGATTTTTAGGTGGAATGTTTGGGACTTCCGGATTTTTTAAATTAGCTAACCTTTCGCTACGCCTAGTTGGTTCTTTTGGCGTTTTTCGAGTTCGCTTCTTCGCTGGTATAAGCAATCGTTTCCCTGATCGCTGACGTGTTGTTGTTTTGTGAGAATCTGGTGAACGAAAGTTCGGTGGTACTTTTCGTTTCACGCTTTTTCCGTCATTTTTGAGTCTTTTTGTTTTTCGTTTTGTACCTGTGGATGGTGATCTAAAAGTTGGTTGGACGGGTGGTTTACCACTATTTTCGTCGCTGGACGATTCTCCGATGTTCGTCAGCAACGGTTTGAATCCTTTTTTGTTTGAATTTTCATTCTCGGATTCTGTTTCGTGTTTCGTTCCGTTTTCACTATTTCGTGCCTTAGGGTTGTCGTTTTTGTTCTGGGTTCCATTGTTTTTTCGATTTTTGTCACCGTATAAGTAGCCGGTTGCCCCGTCAGGGCTGTTTTTTTCACGAAACTCGTTTTTGTTTAGCTGCGATAAGCTTTCTATTTTATCTGGCCTCGTTGGGCTTTCTGCTTTTTGTTGCCTCATTGGGCTTTTTCCGATTTGTTGCCTCGTTGGGCTCTTGTTTTCTTGCTGCCTCATTGGGCTTTTCGTTTTTTGTGGCCTCGTTGGGCTTTTTGTTTTTTGTGGCCTCGTTGGGCTCTCTGCTTTTTGTTGCCTCGTTGGGCTTTTTGTTTTTTATGGCCTCGTTTGGCTCTTGTTTTCCTGCTCTTCTTCCGTTGCACTATCGTCTATGTCTGTATACTTATATTTCGTTTCAGTATCATCTCGTTTCCTATGTTGTCTGCGTGGTTGTCGTTTATTCTCCTCGTCATCCGTTGTGTCGGTTGGACGTTTTTTGGAGAGTTTTTTGGAGAGTCGCCATTGTGGCTCCGTATTTTTCTTTGAGTTCAGCTCCTCAACCTTTTTGTTTATTGGTTGCATAAATTCTCCTCCGTTTTCCGATAACTCGGTGATTGATGTTTCGGTATCTATTATTAAATCTTTTGTTTTGGGTACACGCTCCGTTTTTTGTTTTGATTTTGTCTTTTTGGGTGGTTGATTTGTTTCTTGTTGGGTTTGTTTCTTTTGTTCCGTTACTAGTGTCATTGATTCGTCAGAGTCTGATTGGTATGTTCTCTGATACGCGGCTTGGCTGTCCTCCGATTCGTCGGTCGACAGTTCCCAGGTGTTTCGTTTTTTTCTAGGTGCTGGGTTTCCAAAACCCGTGTCGGTTGTTGATCGTCCGCGAGTTTGATGCGACGGTTCGGGAGACAGTTTTTGCTTTTTTGTCTCCTGATGTTTTGCGTTTTCAGATGAACTCTCCTCGCGTTGCCTGATTGGCATGATTTCTGCGGGGTTTCTCGAAAGAGCGTCAGCAACGACGTTCAATTTTCCGGGTTTGTGTACGATATCGTATTCGTAGCCGTTCAGGATTATTTGCCATCGTTGTAGCTGTTGCGGGATGTCGGGTTTGTTTTTTATATACGTTAGTGCTCTGTTGTCTGTGACAAGCGTGAACCGTTTTCCGTTTCGATACGTTTTAAAGTATTCTACCGCGTTTACTATTGCGAGTAATTATTTTCATCGCGTCGTACGCGATTTCGGTTTTTTTCAATGCTCTCGAGTAGAACGCTATCGGGTGATCGAAGTCTCCATGTTTTTGACTAAGTACCGCGCCTATTGCGTAGTCTGACGCGTCCGTGGTAAGTGTACACGGTTTGTCGAAGTCCGGATACTTTAGGACTGGACGTTCGGTGATCTTTGCCTTCAGATACTCGAACGCTGATTGGCATTCGTCCGTCCATTCGAATTTCTCTGATTTTTTTAGTTGTTGGGTTAAAGGAATCGCGATTTTTGCGAAGTCGCGGATGAAGCGGCGATAGTAGCCTGCAAGTGCTACGAATTGTTTAATTTCTTTCTTGTCTTTTGGTGTTGGGAAGTTTTTGACTGCGAAAATGTTGCTGGTATTCGGTCTGACGCCCCCGGCTGAAATTATGTGCCCTAGGTATGTCACTTCTCGGTTTAGGAAGTGGCATTTTTCGGTTTGTAGCGTTAATCCTGCCGAAGTCAGTCTTTTCGCTAAACTCTTAAATTTGTTTTCGTGTTCGGTGATGTCTCTTGCGTATATTACAATATCGTCCAGGTAGACGAATAGGTCTGTGCCTTGAAGACCGGATAGCACGACGTCCATCAACCTTTGCAAGGTTACTGGCGCGTTTTTAAGTCCGAATGGCATTCGGTGATATTCGTAATGTCCATTCGGGGTCGAAAAAGCTGTTTTGTGTCTGTCTGCTGGATGCATTTCTATTTGATAAAAACCGGACGCTAGGTCGAATGTTGAGAAATACCGGGCGTTTGCCAGTTGATCTAATATGTCTCTGATGTTTGGGAGTGGGTACGCGTCTGGCGTAGTTTTTTCGTTAAGTTTCCGAAAGTCTATCACGATTCTCCATTTTTTGTTGCCTTGCGCGTCTGGCTTTTTGAGAACGACCCAAACTGGAGAGTGGTAAGGGGAGAGAGATGGTTTTATTATCCCCTTGTTTAACATGTCGTTAACCTGGTTTTGTATTTCTCTCTTGTGTACTTGTGGAAATCTGTATTGTTTAGTGTTAATTGGTCTGTCATCTGTTGTAGGAATTTCGTGTTTTGCCAGTGTTGTGTGACCCAATCGATCTCCGGGTAGGCAGAACAGGTGTTGGTATTTTGAGACCAATTGGAGAACGTGATCTCGCTCTGTTTCGCTGAGGTGATCTAGTTGCAGAAGAGCTTGAAGAGCTTCGAGCCTACTCTGTTTGTCGAGTTGTACCGAGCGTACTTCTGCACGGTCCATTTTTGAGAAACCGTGAAGGTCGCTCGGTGTGAAGTTGTCAATTGGTTTTTCGCTGATAATCTCCACTGGTATTAATTCTACCGTCGGGACTATCAGGTTTATCTCGCTATTTTGCGCATTAATTGCGCAAAGGTACGCAATTCCGTTGTTGTTTTTTACTAAAGCGTTACCCATATAGAGACGTGGGCCTGCGTCGATTCTCGGGATGTATCCTTCCTCGAGATCGGCCGGTTTCAGTCTGATGGGTACGATGAGTTTCGATCTGCCTGGTATCGTCACTCGCTCGAACGTTTCGAACGGGACTGTATGACCAGCAAATTTGATGCACGCTTCGGTGTAGAGTATATCGGCTGGCGTCCCTCTAAAGAAGACGTCACCGAGTATAGCGTCTTGCATAATCGGGAATAAATCGTCGATTACGTGGAATTCGATGTTAAATTCCTTGATTCGGATGTAACATCTACCAATTGTTTTTGCTGTCCCGTCGGTGATACCGCTAAGCTCGTATATGAGCGTCGGGTCTATCTCCGTACTTCGGGCAACAAAGGAATCTTTTATGAGATTTATCTCTGCTCCAGTGTCAGCAAGAAATACAGCTTAGTTCGAATGTAGGTCTTGTGACTCTAGGGTTACGCTTGGTGGCTTATGTCTATTAGTTAATCCTAATTTTATTCTAGCTTTTCTAATTGTTACACTCCCGTCTATTTTTTTTTACATATGCCGATCCTACGTGTTTTAGGAGTTCGGGCTTGGTGTGCGCAACTTTTGCGTTTTCTCTTAGTTCGGGTTGGACGAGCGCTCCAGTGTCCTGCCTCCCGTCGCGCTGTTGCGAGAGGCGGGTCGCTCGTTTTTTTGGAGCACGCGCTCGAAAATTTGTTCGATTTGCGCTGCGTCGAGGCTCGATTGGTAATCGGATTTTCGTGAGTTTCGGGTGTTACTACCGCTTTGTCTTTCGCGTCAATTGTCACGATCGCGTGAATTATCTCGACTGTTTTGATCGTTTCGATAATTGCGATCTCGTGAATCGTCTCGTCGCGAGTTGTTTTGATTGTCGCGTGGATTATAACTGTCGCGCGAGTTGTTTTGATTGTCGCGTGGATTATAACTGTCGCGCGAGTTATTTTGGTAATTATCGCGATCGTTGTTGCGATAGTTGTCGCGAGAGTTGTCGCGAAAGTTGTTGCGATAGTTGTCGCGAGAGTTGCCGCGAGAGTTGTTGCGGTAGTTGTCGCGAGAGTTGTCGCGAGAGTTGTCGCGAGAGTTGTTGCGGTAGTTTTCGCGAGAGTTGTCGCGATAGTTGTTTCGACGATTGTCGTTCGACTTATTTCGATAATTACCTCGTGAGTTGTTTCGATAATTACCGCGTGAGTTGTTTTGATAATTACCACGCGAGTTGTTTTGGTAATTATCGCGCGAGTTGTCGCGATAATTATTGCGATAATTACCGCGTGAGTTGTTTTGGTAATTACGACTGTTGGCGCGTGTATTTGTGTTTTCGCGTAGACGCTGTACGGAATAGCACTCGGACGTCGAGTGTGTGGGATTTTCGCGATGAACTTCGCAAAATTTAAGTCCACTGTTGTTGGCAGTCTGAGTAAATCGAACCTTTGCTTTTTCTGGACTTTTATCTCGGGTTTCCGATTTGTCGAGTTTTGATGTTTGGTGCATTGCTTGTCTGCGAATGAGTTCATTTTCTATACTTAATGCCTCGTCAATGGCATCTTCGAGGGTTGCAAAATTTTTTGACATAATCATATTTCCTATTTGGTCAGCTAATCCGCGAATAAAAGTTCTTATAACTGTTTGTCTTGCCTCATTTATTCGTCCGTTTAAATAGGCCTGTTGGGCTTCAGCGCGGTAGACTTCTTTTAGCCTATTCTCGATTCGATTCGCGATTTTTGCGTACGCGTTGCGTAGACGAGAACAGATTCGCTGTAATTTTGTGTGTTTGATTTTAATTCGGTTTCGAGGTCCGATAGCTCAACTGGTTTGTCGAAAGCGCTCTTGAGATCCCTCAAGAGTGAATCTAATGTGTCGTTTTTTTTTTTGATTCGGTGATATCGGCTGCAACTTCCGACAGTTTAAGTTGTACTATCGTCAGGAATTGGGATCGATCGTTTTCCGCAACGAGTTTTGCAGCATTATTGCATGCGCATATGTAATTGTTAAGTGGCATATTTCTGCCATCGAAGTTTGGTACGAGATTTTGAACGTCGCGAAGCTTCATTGTGTTGGGTACGGGGTGATTATTGTCTTCATTGACCATTCTTACCTTTGATCCCTCAGACAATACTGAGCGGAAAAAACTATTCGCACTACTTGTTCGTGTGCGCCGAGGCCGTTTCGGCGGACTTATTTTAATCGAGCAGAAGTGAGGAAAGAAGAAATGTCCTTCATTTGTTTTTTCCTTATTATTATTATTTATATATATTTAAAAATGACTGAATTATTATCAAAAGTTGTTGTTTCTCTTTTTTCCCTTTTTTTAAAATTAATAACAGCTAAATGTTATCAATGTTTTTTTTTTTTTTTTGAAAAATCGCGAGAAAAGCATGAAATGATATTTTCTATACTGGATTTTGTTGCTCTTTTTTTGTAAACGTATTTTATTTTGTTTGAATTAATAGAAAAGAATGGACCGAAGAAGTTAATTGTTTATTTGTTTTTAGTTTTTTTTTTGTTCGTTCGAGTTGTATTATTATTATATATTTTTTTTTACAAAAAAGATGAATTTAATTAATTAATTATTATTTGCATGTAAAAATTTTGTTATATAACTGTAAAGGAGAGAAAACAAAGAAAATTTGAAAGTAAAAAAAAGAAAAAATTATTTATATTATTTATATAAAAGGAGTTATTTATTTTTGCATATGTATATTCGCTGCCGTCTGATATGAGGCGCGTTATTGTTTTTTATTTATTTATTATATTAATATATGTGTGTGTGTTTTTTTAAAATAATTATTAAGGAGGGAATAGGAAAATTGTTATTATTTTTTTTTATGTGTGTATATCACATGCTCTCGACGGTCGTACGCCACTGACACGCGTCGCATCAGCTGTCGGCGCTCGGTTCCCGCGGGATACTAATTCTCTTTCTTGAGAAGAAGTATTACGTATTTATATTGTTTTCCTTTTTGAGAAAAAATAATTCTGCTACGCTTTTTTTTTTAAATAGAACAAAATATGTATATATATATATAGAAGTTGGTACTCACATTACCACGATGATTGCAAATAATAGTTGCATAGATTTTCCTTTCCTTTTTCTTTATTATTATTTCCTGTTTCGTCCTTCCTTCCTTCTATTTTCTTTGGAATTTTTTTTTTGGTGGCGAATGGTGCGTCAGTGGTGGGCAGGGTCGCGTCGGTTCGGCGGATCACGGCCGTGGCGGATCGATGCCGCGGTCGATGACGGCTCGCTGGTGATAACGTCGGCCGCTGCATTGCGCGAGAACTTTCGGCGGTCGGTAACCCCGATGCCGCCCGCTCGTTCGCTCCGCACGCTCCGTGCACTCTCACTTGATACTCATAAGCTCTTTGTTTTTTTTGTTTGTTTGTTAATTGTGTCTCCTCTTTTTTTTTCACTGTTTTTTTTTGTTATTATTATTATTAAGATTTTATTTAATAAATGTCTTTTAAATGTATATATTTAACGTCTAGGTTATTTATAAAGTGTCTTGACACTGTATTTTTTTTTACACTGTATTGTTTTATTTTTTCAACTTTTTCGTGTTGTGTTTTTTTTTCACTGTTTGTAGTGTCTTTTCACTGTTGGGGGTTTTTTTTTTTTTATTCACTGTGTTGTTTCTTTTCCGTTTTTCACTGTTGATCACTGTGTTGTTTTTTTTCCACTTTGTTCACTGTATGTCACTGCTGTGTGTTTTTTTCCTGGTTCACTGTTTATGTTTTTTTTCACTTTTGGTTTTTTGGTGTGAGCGCGGCTCGAACACGATCGTCGGTTCCGGGTTTGTGTGAGCTGCGGCTCGAACACAAGTGTCGCGAAAAATGGTTTTTTTTTATAAAATGTTAAAATTTTTTTAAAATGCAGGCGTGTTTAGACGGTTCGTCACTTCTGACACCAATGTGACAGATGGTCGCTCGGTCAGGCACGCGTTGAATAAATGAATGAATGAAAATGATATGAAAAATACTGGTTTATTAGTCGGAGAGTTTCGTAGAGTATATTTAGAGGTATAATTCGGAGGTGTAAAGAGTGTACCGCACTGATCGTCGGTCGGAGCTGAACTGCCGTGAAGCGGGCGTGAAGCTGAGGGCTTCGCGCTCGCTTGACAATGGAATAAAGAGTCACGGAGTGTTTAGTCTAATAGATAAGTGGCCGCTCGCGGCGGTCCGGATGCACGATAGCCTTAAGGGCTTCTTTAAAGAGCGTATCGAACGGAAACTCCGTATCGATACGCTCGAATAAATATTCGAAGTTAAAATAATGAAATGTTAGGCTGCGGCCGTTACATTCATAAAATTATAACGAGTCGGTACTCGATTACGCGACTCGGACGCGTAAAATCGCGACTAGAATCGAAAGCAGACTAGAAGAAGTTTATCGAGCGGAAAATCAGCAGCAGTATCTGCAAAACCGTACCGACGAAGTTCGACGAACCGTCATAAAAGCTTTTATTCGCGGTCTTTTCGATCAAATTGCGAATATTATTATGCACAAAGATTTTTTAACCCTCGACAGCGCAGTCGACGAAGCGCTAAACATCGAAAACGAACTCGTACGTAGACAAAACATACACCAGGGACGAAAACGCGATAAATTGGCAACTAGGGACAAGAGCCCAGAAAAAGCGAAAGTTCGGTTCACGCAACTAACCGACAACGGACTAAAATTTTGCGAAGTCTACCGCGAAAACCCTACGCATTCAACATCAGAATGCTACGCCGTGCAACAACTACGCGAAAACACGAATACACGCATCAACAGCCGCCAATATCGTAACAACTCACCGGGAAATTTCCGAAACAGTTCTCGCGGAAATTTCCAGAACAATACTCGTGGCGGTTACTAAAATAACTCACGCGTTAATTATCAAAATAATCCGCCCAGCTACTATCAAAACGGACCACCCGGGAATTATCAAAATAATTCACGCGGGGGTTTCCATAACAATTCTCGCGGAAACTATCAAAACAATTCACGCGGAAACTATCAAAACAATTCCCGCGGAAACTACCACAACAATCCGCGAAAACTATCGTGATAGCTCGTGCGATTATCAGAGTAATCCACAGCAAAGCAATTCATGGGATTACAATTACCAAAATAACCCACAACAAAACAACTCGTGGGACCGTAATTACCAAAATTCCCACAACAAAGCAATCCGCGTGATCAAAACAACCGAGACAATTCGCGAGAGCGTAATTATCGTGATAACTCACGCGACCGAGATAATCGAGACAATTCGCGCGACCGAAATAGTCGAGATAACTCGCGAGACAGGCAGAACCCGAGCAATGGTCGAAACTCGCGAAAATCCGATTACCAATCGAGCCTGGATGCAGTGCAAATCGAACAAATTTTCGAGCGCGTGCTCCAAAAAAACGAGCGACCCGCCTCTCGCGACATCGCGACGGGAGGAAGGACACAAGAGCGCTCGTCCAACCCGAACTAAGTAAAGACGCAAAAGTTGCGCACGCCGAGCCCGAACTTCTAAACCACGTAGGGACGGCATATGTAAAAAAAACAGATGGTAGCGTAACAGTTAGAAAAGCTAAAATAAAATTAGGATTAACGAATAGACATAAGCCACCAAGAGTGACCCTAGAGTCACGAGACCTGTACTCGAGCCAGGCTGTATTTCTTGCTGACACTGGAGCAGAGATAAATCTCGTAAAAGATTCCTTTGTTGCCCGAAGTACGGAGATATACCCGACGCTCATATACGAGCTCAGTGGTATCACCGACGGAACAGCGAAAACAATTGGTAGATGTTACATCCGAATCAAGGAATTCAACATCGAATTCCACGTAGTCGACGATTTATTCCCGATTATGCAGGACGCCATACTCGGCGACGTCTTCTTCAGAGGAACGCCCGCCGATATACCTTACAGCGAAGCGTGCATAAAGTTTGCAGGCTATACAGTCCCGTTCGAAACATTCGAGCGAGTGACAATACCAGGCAGATCGAAACTCATCGTACCCATCAGGCTAAAACCGACCGATCTCAAGGAGGGATACATCCCGAGAATCGACGCAGGCCCATGTCTCTATATGGGTAACGCTTTAGTAAAAAACAACAACGGAATTGCGTACCTTTGCGCAATTAACTCGCAAAATTGCGAGATAAATCTAATAGTCCCGACGGTAGAACTAATACCAGTCGAAATTATCTCCCAAAAACCAATCGACAACTTCACACCGAGCGACCTTCACGATTTCTCGAACGGAGACCATGCAGAAAAAAGAAGAACGCGCAGAAAGAAGTACGCTCGGTACAACTCGACAAACAGAGCAAGCTTGAAACTCTTCAAGCTCTTCTGCAATTAGATCACCTTAACGAAACAGAGCGAGATCACGTTCTCCAGTTGGTTTCGGAATACCAACACCTGTTTTGTCTACCCGGAGATCGATTTGGTCACACAACACTAGTGAAACACGAAATTCCTACAACAGACGATAGAACCATTAACACCAAACAATATAGATTTCCACAGGTACACAAGAAGGAAATACAAAGTCAGGTCAACGACATGTTGAACAAGGGAATAATAAAACCATCCCTTTCCCCCTACAACTCTCCAGTTTGGGTTGTTCCCAAAAAACCAGACGCAAAAGGTTACAAAAAATGGAGAATTGTTATCGACTTCAGAAAACTCAACGAAAAAAATACGCCAGACGCGTATCCACTCCCAAACATTAGGGACATATTAGATCAACTAAGAAACGCCCGGTACTTTTCAACGTTCAACCTAGCGTCCGGTTCGACCTAGCGTCCGGTTTCTACCAAATAGAAATGCACCCAGCGGATAGACATAAAACAGCTTTTTCGAACCCGAATGGACATTACGAATATCACCGAATGCCATTTGGACTCAAAAACGCGCCAGCAACCTTTCAAAGGTTGATGCACGTCGTACTATCCGGTCTTCAAGGCACAGACCTATTCGTCTATCTGGACGATATTGTAATATACGCGAGAGACATCACCGAACACGAAAATAAATTTAAGAGTTTAGCGAAAAGACTGACTTCGGCAGGATTGACGCTACAAACCGAAAAATGCCACTTTCTAAACCGAGAATTGACATACCTAGGGCACATAATTTCAGCCGAAGGTTGTACTGCAAGTGCTACAAATTAAACAATTTGTAGCACTTGCAGGCTACTATCGACGCTTCATTCGCGACTTCGCAAAAATTGCGATTCCTTTAACCCAACAACTAAAGAAATCAGAAAAATTCGAATGGACGGACGAATGCCAATCAGCGTTCGAGTACCTGAAGGCAAAAATCACCGAACGTCCAGTCCTAAAGTATCCAGACTTTGACAAACCGTGTACACTTACCACGGACGCGTCAGACTACGCAATAGGCGCAGTACTTAGCCAAAAGTATGGAGACTTCGATCATCCAATAGCTTTCTCCTCGAGAGCATTAAAATAAACGGCGATCGCGTACGTCGCAATGAAAAAAGAGCTCTTAGCCATAGTAAACGCGGTAGAATACTTTAAAACGTATCTATACGGAAAGCGGTTCACGCTTGTCACAGACAACAGAGCACCAACGTATATAAAAAACAAACCCGACATCCCGCAACAGCTACAACGATGGCAGATAATACTCAACGGCTACGAATACGATATTCAGCACAAACCCGGAAAATTGAACGTCGTTGCTGACGCTCTCTCGAGAAACCCCGCAGAAATCATGCGAATCAGGCAACGCGAGGAGAGTTCATCCGAAAACGCAAAAGACCAGGAGACGAAAAAGCAAAAACTATCTCCCGAACCGTCGCATCAAACTCGCGGACGATCAACAACCGACTCGGGTTCTGGAAACCCAGCACCTAGAAAAAAAATAAACACACGGGAACTGTCGACCGACGAATTGGAGGACAGTCAAGCCGCGTATCAGAGAACATACCAATCAGACTCTGACGAATCAATGGAACTAGTAACGGAACAAAAGAAATAAACCCAACAAGAAACGAATCAAATACCAAAAAGGACAAAATCAAAACAAAAAACGGAGAGTGTACCCACAAAAAACGATTTAATAATAGATACCGAAACATCAATCACCGAGTTATCGGAAAACGAAGGTGAATTTATGCGACCAATCAAAAAAATGGTCGAGGAGCTGAACTCAAAAGAAAACACACAGCCACAATGGCGACTCTCCAAAAAACGTCCAACCGACACAACGGATGACGAGGAGGGTAAACGACAACCACGTCAACAACATAGGAAACGAGATGATACTGAAACAAAATATAAATATACCGATATAGATGATAGTGTACAGGGTAAGAAGAGAAAAACGAGAGCCCAACGAGGCCACAAAAAACAAAGAGCCCAACGAGGCCACAAAAAACGAAAAGCCCAATGAGGCAGCAAGAAAACAAGAGCCCAACAAGGCCACGAAAAACAAAGAGCCCAACGAGGCCACAAAAAACAAAAAGCCCAATGAGGCAACAAAAGGCGAAATGCCCAACGAGGCCACAAAAAACAAAAAGCCCAATGAGGCAACAAAAGGCGAAAAGCCCAACGAGGCCACAAAAAACAAAAAGCCCAACGAGGCAACAAAAAGAAAAGAGCCCAACAAGGCCAAATAAAACAGAAAGCTTATCGCAGCTAAACAAAATCGAGTTTCGCAAAAAAGTCAGCCCTGATGGGGCAACCGGCTACTTATACGGTGACAAAAGCGGAAAAAATAATAAAACTGAGAATAAAAACGACAACTCTAAAGCACGAAATAAGGAAAACGAAACGGAACACGAGACAGAATCCGAGAATGAAAATTCCAACAAAAAAGGATTTAAACCGTTGCCGACGAACATCGGAAAATCGTCCAGCGACGAACATAGTGGTAAACCACCCGTTCAACCAACTTTCAGATCACCATCCACGGGTATAAAACGAAAAACAAAGAACTCAAAAAACGACGGAACTAGCGTGAAACGGAAAGTACCACCGAACTTTCGTTCACCAGATTCTCATAAAACAATAACACGTCAGCGATCCAGAAAACGATTGCTTATACCAGCGAAAAAGCGAACTCGGAAAACGCCAAAAGAGCCAACCAGGCGTAGCGAAAGGTTAGCTAATTTAAAAAATCCGGAAATCCCAAACATCCAGCCTAGAAATAAACGCATTGTAAAAAACACAAACGATCTCAAAAACCTGTCACCCGAAAAGACCAATATTGGGATTCTAAAATCACACACAGTAATCCTAAAACAAAAGAACAAGTAAAATCGCAACCTAAAAAAAGGAACCCAATTTCAACCTCTAGACTCAACATCCTCAGATTCAGAACCAAAACCATCACCAGAATTAACAACGGAATACTGGGATTCTAGAGTCACTTACACTAACTACGACGAACCAGAAACTCCAATCCACCCTGATCCCAAAAATACACAATTAGAAAAGTTATCACCTATACCAATGTCACCTGAAATGACTCAGGATTACTGGGATTCAAAGGTCATAGAAATCCCCGATAACACACCAGTAACCGGGAAAACAATTATCCCACAAACAGAGCAACCAATCGCGGTGCCAAGCACTTCCAAACAAACAAAGCAACCGATCGCAGTGCCGAGTACTTCAACAGAACAGCCAATCGCCACACCAGGGTGCTCATGGCAAATCGACGACAGCACACCACTAATGGACATCGAACCAACATTTAGGTCACCAAGCTGGATCCCACACAAAACAACGGATAACTCGATATCAGACGAATCGTGACCAGCTACACCTCGAAAACCCTCTCGAGCATTAACGAACCGATATCACGATATGCCGCCATCATCAGAGAGTAATTCCAACAACGACTCGATATTCCAACCGTCGCAATACCATCGAAAGCGACTAACACCACGAGTAACTCCACCATCAACGAGGGGAGCCACGATAACAAACGATACACAGATAAGAAACAACATTGTAATAACGCAGGAAAACATCCTGGCACAGGAGGACAACATAGCGCACTTCCTGTCAGCTGATGGTGTCATGGACACAATGGTTTCGAAAATACTTGCAGAAAAATGTAAACTCACCCAATCGGTATTTTCGCAAACTAATCCAGGGATCGGACATATTTTCATCACACGTGACAAAACGAGACGTTATTTTACAATGATTTGCAAAAATAAATCAACAGACGCAACTAATACACTCACGATTCAGAAATGTCTAGAAACTCTCGTACAGACCCTAGTAAAAAACAAAATCACATCCTGTACTGTATCCAAAGACCCGGAAATTATCGATACATTTTTGTGGTCTAACATCAAAGGATACTTACGAGTACTCACAATCGACTCAAACATCACTTTTAGGCTATGCGAAGGCCTTATAACCGTCCCGAATCAGGAAAATAGACAAGATATTATCAGAGAGTTACACGGATCTATAGTCGGAGGTCACAAAGGCGTGACAAAAACGTATCAACGCATCCTCTCCCAGTACTACTGGCGAGGGTTAAAAAAAGACGTGGAAACGTTTATCCGATACTGCTTTAACTGCCAAAAAAATAAACTTGTCCGAGTAAAAAACAAGGCTCCGATGATTATCACGGATACACCAGCGCAGCCATTCGATAGAGTAGCTATCGACATCGTAGGCCCGCTGCGCGAAACGAAAAAAGGACACATATACATACTGAATGAGCTTGATTTGTTCAGCAAATTTAGTATAGCGGTACCACTAAAACATCAAACGTCGGTAGACGTAGCGCGGGTGCACTGTAAGACGCTAATATCCACTTTCGGCGCACTTCGTGCAATACTAACCGACCAAGGCACAAACTTCATGTCGGAAATGTTCAGAGATTTTGCGCATCTGTTTCAAATTAAACAGCATAAAACAACCGCATATCATCCACAATCGAACGCTGCGATCGAACGCAGTCACCATGTTCTTGTGGAATACCTAAAACATTTTATCGACAGTAATCGAGACTGGGATGAACTACTAACGTTCGCAACATTCTCATACAACACCAATATACATGAAAGCACAGGGTTTACCCCATATGAACTAGTTCTCGGTAGGAAGGCTCGAACTCCCTCAGAGTTCCCGCCACCCGAGAAAACAATAACCTACGACGATTACATGACAAATCTAATGAGAAACCTGAAAAACGTTCAGGAACTCGCTATAGAAAAGGTAATAAAGTTCAAAGAACGAACCACAAAATAGTACGATAAAAGAGTCGTAGAACCAAAGTATCAAGTAGGCGAACTCATACTTATAAAAAATGAGCGCAAAACAAGCAAATTCGATAGGGACTGGTTAGGCCCATACAAAATTCTAGAAATTCCAAGCAGACGTAACATAACAATACAATTAGACGATAATACGACCAAAACAGTACACGTCGATAAAATAAAATCGGCATATGTTGCAGATGCCACGCCGATACCGTAAAGGTGTCCACACCAGACGCCTTCAAAATCACTGCACTGACGAAAAACCCCGGATTATACTCAGAATCCTTGGGCCCACTCCATTCGTATCACACAACATGGACGCTCATCACGTATATAGACACACGCGGATTCACTTCCAGACGACAACAGATAGAGGAAAACCTCGATGCCGCTAGCGCATTTTGCTACTCCTTACAAGGGCATTGCCTAACAAGAGGACAACTACAGAACGTACAAGCACGACTAAAAAACATCGCTAACGTAGAAGCGACCCTAGAAGAATTGATCCCTTCTATTCAGATAAACTCAACCGGAAAACGTATGAAGGGAACACCATTAGAATTCGTAGTGAAAATTAGTAAAATAATTTTCGGTACCATGGACAGTGACGACGCAGACAAAATACTCACAAATAAACGCATTAGTAAACAGCACTGTCGAGTTGGCAGAAATCGTATAAAATCAAACACACATAATCAAATCAGGCTTTAACTTCTCTCAAAAACAAATCACTTCACTAGCGGATAGCGTAAGAGCCGAAATACGGGAAATAAAACTGGCACAAGCATCATTCCAACACGAACTACACATTATTCAGAGACTCATAACATAAAACCAGCTTAGTCGACGAATCACTTATCCAGTACGAAATTGACTTGGAAACGCTAACAAACGCCGTGCTCTTCGCCAAAATGGGTCAAATACACCCAGAAATACTCTCGACCAAAAAAATACTGACTTGCGCAGAAGCAATCCGAAAATCAACACCAAATACGATATTCCCCATACCACTTAGTACAGAATACGTTCCCGAGTTAACAAAAATAATCGACCTTGCAGCGTTCCATAACGGAGAACGACTCATTTACGTTATAAAAATTCCTCTTCTAGACCTAACACCGTACAAACTGTATCAACACTTATCAGTCCCGGTGCGCCAGCTCTCTGCAGCAAAAGGCGCAAGATTCGCATATGTAAAACCAGCAGTCCAGTACACCGCAGTCTCCGAGGATTTCGGTAGTTACTTCAACTTGAAAGACGAAAACGGATGTAAATTCATAGTCAACCGTTACATCTGCGAACAAAATCACCCAGTAGGACGAATCAGCGACGAAACTGAATGCGAGGTTCAACTTCTCGTTATCCCACAACTTAGCGATTTGGAGTTGTGTGACATCAGACTAAAAACATTGAAACAAACCTATTGGATAAAAATGCGGAACGCAAACGCATGGCTATTTGCAGCACCAAAGCCAGAAAGTCTGTATCTTCTTTGCGATAATCACGAATCAGCCATCGAAACAATAGAAAACACCGGAATACTGCAAATCAAACCCACTTGCCAAATAAAAACACGAACAATAACACTAACTCGATCAGTCGAAATAACATTAACAATCGAAGTAAAATTTACACACACAGCAATCCTGAACATTACAGACAGTTCTCGTTCAATGTCCGAGCGACACGGACGTATTTTTCGGTGCGGTCGCGAGGTGCCTATTTTGCCTGCTTCTGTGCCTAACGCGAGTAAATACACGGACATTATACGAGAGTGACAAGCAATTAAATAACCATCGGCGTGGGCAATCCACGCGTTCTCCAGATTTCGCTTAGGAATCTCTCTGAGTACAGAGAGATCTCCTGCGACCGATATCCAAAATGACGACACAAATAAACAGCAGCAACGCAAGCGCGGCGAGAACCCAAGTCTTTCCCAGTAAAGATCAAGCGATTATAGTCGACTCCATCGATGACTCTCACTTAGAAGAATACGCAACAGCAATCGCACAAAAAATAGGAAAGGAACATATAAAATTCATATCAAAAATCTCAAACGGTAGAATATGTACCTACGTATCGACGAAAGCTATCGCCGACGACCTAACAGAGAACCACAAAACAATCATAATCCAAGGCCATAGTCTGCCAATTCGCCCTCTATTAACAAAGAACCAGAGAGTCGTATTTTCAAACGTCCCACCGATCATCCCACACGTGGAAATAGAAAATAGTTTGAGAGCCAGGAACATCAACTTGACTTCACAGCTCCAATTTCTCCGCGCAGGATTAAAAACCCTGAGTTCTCGCACATACTAGGCTTCAGACGACAAGCCTTCGTGGCGCCGGACGATGTACCAAAACTTCCGGAAAAGATACAAATCCAATTCGACGACACAAACTATTCGATATTCGTATCAACGGACTCGCCTGGATGTTTTGTCTGTAAAAAAGTAGGCCATCTCGCCAAACAGTGTCCAGAACGTAACTCCGCCACCACTCCGACGCCGAGCCAAGCGACACCATCGTCAAATGAGAACCTCGTAAACCCGACAGAAGAAATGGAAACCGCGAGACTTCCCAACACCTCGTCGTCGACCAAGCGTTCTCTGTCGGAGTCCCCCCCGCTCTCCGACGATTCAAGCGTAGCTCCGATAAACAAACAAGACTATCCAGCGTTCCCATTGCCGGTAAGCGAGTTTACCTCGCAAAAAGAAAATTCGAACGATAAAGAAAATAGTAGAGGAAATCGGCACAACACAGGAGCCTTTCGACGACGTAGAAAAAGAGATGAATAGCAACCCGGACAAATACCCGCTGAATTTCAATCAATTCAAGAATTTCTGGGAAAAGGCCCGAAGCAAACAAACGCTGGACGAAGTAGCAATAGAGTTCTCTCTGAGTAAAGATATACTGAGTGGTATGATGAGAGGCTTATACCCCTTCCTAACAAACCGAGGTCTCAAAAATCTTTTCAGCAGAATGATCAAGAAATTGGAGTCCCCGCCGCAAAGTAGCAGCCAACCAGCCTCCGCATCTGAGGACAATTTCTCCGATTGCTCCATGGACTCGCAGCGAATGCAATGAACTTAGTACAGTGGAACCTCAACGGCTTCTACGCCCGACGTGAGTTCCTGCAAGTCCTTCGAAATAGGCACTCTCTAAACATATTATGCCTTCAAGAAACGAATTTTAAGAACGACCATTGCGCTGAAATACGGGGTTTTAATAAGTTTTTCAAAAATCGAACGAATACCGAACACGCGAGTGGGGGAGTCGCAACTTATGTCAAAAACAACGTCCCAAGCGAAGAAATCCCCCTTATCTCTAATATCGAAGCTGTGGCCGTCTCAGTCGCAATTCCGCATAAAGTTACGATATGCAACATCTATCTTCCCAATAGCAAAACTCTAACTTTGGCGGAACTAGAGGACTTAACGAATCAATTGCCCAGACCACTAATCATAACAGGGGATTTCAATAGCCACAGTACACTATGGGGATCAAATAAAACAGATAGTAGAGGAAAGACTGTAGAAAAATGGCTTGAAAATCACGATCTTGTGCTGCTAAACAAGAACGAACCCACACATTTCAACTGCGCCACAGGATCACTAAGCGCTATAGACCTCAGCATATGCTCGGCGAGCATTAGTCACGCGATAGAATGGACCATTTTCCCATCCACCTAAACTCAAACTTCAACTCCGGTAACTCAAGTGAACCCACCCAAAATATCGCGCCGTCCTGGAATTTTAACAAAGCAAACTGGGCGCTCTTCGCTGAGAAGATGGAGACTCTAATAACGGAAATCGATCACCTGGAATATGGGACCGAGGAGATGCTAGATATCTTCCTCACTCAAATCCGAAAGGCAGCGGACGTTTCAATACCGACAAGGAAAAACAGAGGAAAGCCCAAGGAAATCCCTTGGTGGAATCAGGAATGTAAAGATGCAATAAAAAAAGCAAAACACGCTTACAATACATACAAACGACACAGAACTTTGGAGAACAAAATAGAGCACAAAAGACTCAGGGCCTGCGCCAGAAGAGTGGTCAAAACCAGCAGAAGAGAATCGTGGCGTACATTCGTGTCCTCCTTAAACCGGAACTCTCCACCTAACGAAATTTGGAACGGACTAAAGCGAATCGCAGGCCAATCCAGATCCAGCTTCACTATCTTTCTGAAAGATGAATATGGAAATACCGTCTCCGATCCACAAGAAATGGCAGATCTACTCGCAGATACCTTCTCCTCAAACTCAGACGACCGGAACTACAGCCCCGAGTTCGCGAAATTCAAGTCCGATACGGAAAAAAGACTCAGACCCCCAGACATACAAGAACCAGCAATCGGAGAGCCTATCCCGGAGAACGACAACCCTATAAACTCCGCATTTTCCGAAGAAGAACTCCAAATAGCGCTATCCGGAAGCAAGAATTCAAGCCCAGGGCCTGATGGTATTCCCACTATCCTTATAAAAAACCTACCACTGTCGGGCATGAAGTTCCTCCTCAGAATGTTCAACCAGATATGGACATCAAACTCCTTTCCGCAGACTTGGAGATTGGCTACGGTTGTCCCAATCGCTAAGCCGGGAAAAGACCGCACAAGCCCGAAAAACTATAGACCAATTTCTCTGACGTGTAATTTATGCAAACTACTAGAGAAAATGATCAATCGTCGCCTTAAGTGGACAATTGAAGCGAACAACTGGCTCTCTCCTCTCCAAAGCGGCTTTCGACAACACCGATCAACCACCGACCACCTGATCCAGATGGAAAACCTCATATGCACCGCATTCTCAAATAATCTACATACTATAGGCGTCTCCATGGACATCGAGAAGGCGTATGAGATGATCTGGAGGCACCGAGTCATCGAGATTATGAAGGAGAAGGGATTGCAGGGACATATCATCGCCTTCACTGAAAACTTCCTAAGTGACAGATCGATCGTAGTCCGTGTTAAAAATTACTCATCGAAGATGGCCAAAACCCAAAACGGACCCCCCCAGGGGTCAGTAATGAGTGTAACCCTTTTCCTGCTCGCGATAGACGACATACTTAGCAATATAAACCCGCCAGCGAAGGGCCTCCTCTTCGCGGACGACCTGACGATCTTGTGCTCAGGGAAAAAATTGTCCACTACCCAAGAAATTCTTCAAGACACCCTTAACCAACTAATATCCTGGTCGAACAAATGCGGCTTCAAATTTTCCCAAACCAAATCGCAATTTATGGTGTTCTCCAAAATCTGTCCAACCAACGCGCCGCCTGTCGACCTCTACCTAAATAACCACAAACTCCAAAGGGTGAACACGATAAAAATATTAGGTCTAACTTTTAACACCACTATGTCCTGGGCACCTCACATAAAAATATTAAAAGCTCAATGCAAGAAACGACTGGATCTCCTGAAAGCCCTGGCCTCCAAAAATTGGGGAGCTGACCGAGAAATCCTCTTAGCAACTTACAGAGCAACAATCAGATCGAAACTCGACTATGGATGCATAATCTACAGCTCAGCCTCAGAGGACATCCTAAACATGCTAAACCCAATACAAACAACTGCAATTCGGTTATCAATTGGAGCATTCAAATCTAGCCCGAACCAGAGCGTTCTAGCCGAAGCGTTCGAACCGCCGATCTCCCTGAGAAGAATGGGACAAATATGCTCGACCCAAATAATCGAATCTCTCGCCCAAATCGACCCATCGAAATTCGAAAACCGCCCATGCCTTCCTAAGCCACTCCAACTGAGACAAAAACAAGCACAGGCTGAGCTCGACATCTCATTGCCAAAAGTTCACCGTAGAACCATAAATCCTCTCCCTCCGTGGAATACCATCCGCCCGAACATCAACCTAGACTTACATCTTTCACCGGCGAAGAGCCGCGAAGCTTTCAAAAATTTGACAAACAACAAGTACGCGCTCCACACAAAAATTTTCACGGACGGATCAATAATAAAAGATAAGCAAGGATGCGCCATTGTTTTCAATGACGCAGTAGTATCGTACAAACTACCGACAGCCTTTTCAATATTCTTCTGCGAGGCCTTCGCAGTTCTACAAGCGGTAAAAATCATCGAGGAAGTTTACACCCATCCGGTGGCAATCTTCACAGACTCCATGTCGACACTAGTAGCCATACAGAACACAACAAGTACAGACCCCCAAATCCAACACATACAAAAGGAACTTTTTGATCTCGGGATCAGAAACAAAGAAGTGCACCTGGTCTGGGTGCCAGCCCACAAGGACATCGAAGGAAACGAGAAAGCGGACAGCGCAGCGAAAGCAGCTACCTCAGAGGCGCCAAATTGCGAAAATGACATTACGATCTCACTACCGGAACACAAAAGCGCAATACGCCAAGCCGTTCTACACAAATGGAACGCGCTCTGGTCCACCAGCCGTCTGACGAAACTACACGACATAAGGGAATCCATCTGGGAAAAACCCCCGGAGTTCACAAAGAGGAAAGATCAAAGTGCTATAACACGGCTGAGAATCGGACACACAAACCTTACGCACGTCCACCTTTTTAAGAAATCCGAAGCTGAAATGTGCAATCTATGCAACTCGCAACTTTCAGTTCATCACATCAAAATGGAATGCCCCAAATATCAACCGCACGGGCCACTTTCCGGATACCAGAAACCCTAAAAAGCTGCCTCAACAAGAAGTCTGAAGCCACCCAAACTCTAAAATTCGCTAAGGAAATCGATATATTAGACAAACTGTAATATGTAACATATGAAGGAGTCGCTAATAACCTCCGATGTTGATGCGACATTAAATTTAAAAAAAAAAAAAAAAAAAACATTACAGAAATAATACGGAAATCAATCAAGAATATGGAAAACATAAACTACACAGAAATTATGACAGAAACTGAAACACTTACAGGCCTATCAAATCGACAAAAAACGAAGTGGCATTAAAAACCGTTATAGCCAAAGCACGAGAAATTTCAAAAACTCATTACATGAGTAACAGACTCTCTACACTCGAATCCATACTGAAATACAGCGGAATCTCTTTGGGTTCCATTATGCTGCTACTAGTTGTCGGATGGAAATTCTCCCTTTTCGGCAAAATATCTAGCTTATTCAAAATTCTGTCTTGCGTGGCAAAACGTCAAACGACGACAACGCAACAAGCCACCGAGGCTCCCGAATCGACCGTTGTCTACCATAGGCAACCAATGGAGTTAATCGAAACGCTAACGCAACCAACTACGGATTGCAGAGAGGTCGCAATCATAACAAACCACCCACCGCAACCAACCCGTAGACCGGTCTATGCGTTGACTTACTGCGATCGGAACAGCACACCATGAAGGAAGAAGCAACGAAAAAAAGAGAACCGCGTTAATAATCATAAATAATAACCAATATATTCATAACCATCTACATATACCCTTACTCATGGGAAATTAATCACGCATATACTACTCTCTTATCTTGTCACAATATACAAGTAATTTTAACCGCATCATGCATGGCTTGTTGTTGTGGTTGTTGTTTGTTGTTGATTGGCGATGCGAGCACTCAGTCCTCCTGGACCATTGTACTCGGGTCCCTTTTGGGACACTCGCAGAACACTAAGGTTGCGGCGGGGGTACGGCCTCTTCCGCAAAGCGGAGAAGCCCTCTAGTCCCTCACACACCGCTATTAAGTGGAGGGAGGTCTCCTCCTCTAGACCGCAGAAGCAGCATAGCGAGTCTACCTCCCATCCCATCCGCTTCAAATGCTGACGGGTGAACCAGTGGCCCGTAATAAGGCCCACCAGCCACCTCAGCTTTTGCCTATCGAGGGCTATCAGTTCCGAGCCCAGTCTCTCAGAGGGGCCCGCGAAAAGAGCCCTCGCGTGTCTGGACCCTGGCGCCGAGATCCACCGGATAATGAACTGCTCAGCAGTCCATCTCCTCATGATCTCCTTTATAACGCCCGGGGCTACCGGTACAGACGTAGGGGTGGCCGCTGTGGATCCTGCCAAACCCATCATGCATGGCTTAAAACTATTGCTTTTAATACCATTATTTTGTCACTTATTATTTCAACAAATACATACATACCTGACAGATAAAATAAACAACAACAAAAAACAACAGCAACAATGGACGGTCAGCCATCGACATCAGCATCCATTGCAAATATAAAAATCGAATGCCTCCTTTGCCCGAAGAGGATAAGGGCGAATAAGTTGGCCGACCATACGGCCAGATGCTATGCGGAGCTGAAAAAGCGGACGGCAAATTTGGGATCGCGACACACGGGATGCCCGATATGTTGCTGCGTGCTCCCAGCAAACCGACTGACGGCGCACCTAGATAAATGCGTCGCCTATTTGCTGAAGCTACAATCACACGATCAGCAACAACATTACAATCAACAACAAAAAGCAGAACGACAACAACCAACACCCGATTATGCACCGCACACACCCGAAGGACCACCACCACCGCTGGAAGAAGAAGATACAGAAGAAGACGCAGAACCCAAAGACACAAAAAACATAGATACCGAAAACACAAACGATACGAACGAAAAAACAGACGAGACAAACGAAAAACCAAACGGAAACGAAAACAGCGACAACAAAAACGAAACGCATTTCGACCCAAGAAAACTGACCTTTGAACAAGGTATGGAGTGGATTAACATCCAAGAGCTCGAGGGCTTACGAAAAATTAAAAACTTGGCTCAGACCAACATTTTCCTCGCAGAGTTGAATAAGGGAAATAGAAATATTTTTAAGGCACCAACTAAGCTCCCCAACATCGGAACACCAAAATAAAAATTAAATCAGACTCTACCATGACGGACGACAATAACAAAACTACATTGAATCATACACACAACCATTACACCTTTAAATCTTAATAAACGATCATACACATATAATACAACATATAATAATCACATAAATATATACAATAGGCATAAGCGCGACATGCGTCGCGTAGCGTCGGAGAGAATAGAGGGAAGCGAGAGACCCTCCTTATTGTTTTTTCATTTATAAAAACAAATTTTAGTTTATTGTTTCTTTTATCATTTTAGTCTTTTTCTTTCTTTTTTCAAATTTTTTATTTTTGTTATTTCTCTACGACCAATACATATGCAACGCTTTTTATTACCATAAATATTCGTGTTTATCATTTTACCCATTTCCAGAAACGACTTCCATCTTCTACCAATGAAACCAATCCAAATAACATGTCTAACCCACTAACCACCACTAATCAGAACTTAAAATGTTACAGGCACTACAACCATCAAAATTCGAAATTTATAACAGAAATACCAGGAAATAGGAAAACGGAATATTTACAACCAGGAAGGAGGAACCGAAAACGGACGAGTTTACAAAAAATGGAATAAATGTTTTGGAAAAACAAACATGGAACTTCACCAACCGAACCAAATAGGACAACATTTTAATTTTTTCTTAACCATTTGTAACACCAAATTTAAACCCATCCAATTTAACCAAACCATTCCCACTAACACGAACAAACTAAAACTAAAAGTTTTATTTAGTTACAGATATCAACAACCACCAACTATTTAAAAACAACAGGAGTGTACCGCAAATCAACAAACATAGAAACTAAGGGATTTCAATCATCCAAACCAACATGGACAACAACCAGGAGCTCTATTTCTTCAACAATCAACAATCAACAATCAACAATCAACCAATAACTACAACAAAACACACATTTAGAAAACATTACACAACTTACACAAAATGAAAATATCTTAGAAAAATCGAATAACTTTTCTTTCGATTATATCGAGTCACACTTAACAATTTTGCCAAATGTAAAATCCGTAATATCCGATGCGGGGGCATCGTTTCCTCCCAGAGGGGGAGTGTAACGGCCGCAACCTCATAATTTTATTCTTTTGACTTCGAATATTTATTCGAGCGTATCGATACGGAGTTTCCGTTCGATACGCTCTTCAAAGAAGCCCTTAAGGCTATCGCGCATCCGAACCGCCGCGAGCGGCCACTTATCAAATAGACTAAACATCCTTCGACTCTTTATGCCTTTGTAACAGCGAGCGCGAAGCCCTCAGCTTCACGCCCGCTTCAGTTAGTTCAGCTCCGACTGACACCGCGAACGGTACTTCCAAATTATACCTCCGAACAATTACACTCTCCGACTAATAAAGACCAGTATATTCAGACTTCATTCATTTAAGCAGTGCCTGACCATCGACCATCCGTCACAAAAAATAAAAAAATAAAAAAATAAGCCTATCAAAACAATCTAAAAATAAAAAATTTGAAAAAACTTAAATCATGAGAGCCAAGCAATGGTATACATACAAAAAAATTCTTCAAAAAACATGTTTATCAAAAACAAAGTTACATTTTTCTTTTAAATGTCTCAAAACAATCTTAAAAAAAAAATACAAGATGCAAACCTAGTAATAAGGGGATATAACTCTGTAAGGGAGGGGATCTGTATAGACCCGAGAGGGTGTACATGGAATAAAAACATACTACTACTACAAGATGCAAACAATCTTGACAAAAAAAAATTAAGATGTTAGTCATATTTATAAATCGGATGACAGTACAGTGAGATGGCGTACAAAAACTTGGCCTGCCAGTTTTTTTTACAATAGCTGTCGTACATGGTTCATTCAAATAATCGAAGGAACAGGGGGAACATCAAGTTTCCTACTTTACAAAATATGACATTGTCCACCAATGCGATATTAATCATCTCATGATCCGATCCAACCGTGTTGACGCTCGAAAAATCACGTCTTCGACTTACTACCTACTGCCTTTAGTTTGTGTTGGACCTGCTGCACACATGAGTAGCAGTCCCTGCGAACCAGCCACGTGATAACCATGTAACAGAGCATTAGAGATCAAGGGCCAGATTACAGAGCTTCCAACGACGCAATGGCTCCATGCTCCGAAACCGCTGCGTCGGAACAGCGTATCTCTGCTAAGTCTCTGCTAGGTCTAATACGAGGCCGATGCAGCTGAGTCTCGCTGACCAACGTGATACCATAGACGCAGGACATGAACTCACGATTCGCAAGCGTACCGTTCAAAACATTTGCGATTCGTTCTTCGAACACCCGCGAATATGGGCACAGCTGGGTATTATGGACGTTCGAGTTGGCAATGACTCTGTATTCTTCCGAGACCGTTACCAGGCAGCGTACAAAGTCATGCTGAATCTTACTGATCAGAGTTCTCTGGATTTTGTTTTTTGCGTTCGATTTGACTGCCGGTCGGTGGCTGGGTTCCCGCAACGGTTTCCTAAACCGTTGCGTTGTCTTGACTTGACCGCTCATCCTATATAAATACGCAAAACACACCGTCCACAAGAACAACAGCGTGTTCGATGCTCTAGTCGCAGACGCAGCCACCTCCAAAACCACCCATCACCTTCTCAACCAATGAACTATCCACTCTGCCCCAGCAAAGGGAGCCAAAAGGTGTAGTTACTTCCCCTCTCCCTCGATTATTTGAATGAACCATGTACGACAGCTATTGTAATAAAAACTGGCACGCCAAGATTTTGTACGCCATCCCACTGTACTGTCATCTGATTTATAAATATGATTAACATCTTAATTTTTTTTTGTCAAGATTGTTTGCATCTTGTAGTAGTAGTATGTTTTTATTCCATGTACACCCTCTCGGGTCTATACAGATCCCCTCCCTTACACAGTTATATACCCTTATTACTAGGTTTGCATCTTGTATTTTTTTTAAGATTGTTTTGAGACATTTAAAAGAAAAATGTAACTTTATTTTCGATAAACATGTTTTTTGAAGCATTTTTTTTGTATGAATACCATTGCTTGGCTCTCATGATTTAAGTTTTTTTTTATTTTTAGATTGTTTTGTGACTTATTTCTTTATTTTTTTTTAGATCTTTTTGATAGGCTTATTTTTTTATTTTTTTTATTTTTAGATTGTTTTGCAAAGCAAAAAATACTTTTTTTTTTTAAAGTAAAAACGTACGCCAAGTACTTATAAATTGTATGGTCGTTCAGAAAATATGTTTATAAAAAAAAACCTCTTAAAACGAAAAAATCTGCCAAAACAGATGTTTATCAAAACATTAAAAAAATATATATGTGTATCAAAATCTCAACAAAAAAAAAAAAAAAAATTGAAAAGAAATCAAATTAAACCAGCCAAGTAGTAGTACATACAAAAAAATTCTTGAAAAAATATGTTTATCAAAACAATTTAAAAAAAAATACAAGATGCAAAAAATCTTGACAGAAAAAACTTGGCGTGCCAGGTTATTTTTTACAATTACAGTTACTGCAGTTATTACAGTTACTTTCCCTCTCCATCGATTATTTGAATGAACCATGTACGACAGCTATTGGAAAAAAAACTGGCACGCCAAGTTTTTTCTGTCAAGATTTTTTGCATCTTGTATTTTTTTTAAATTGTTTTGATAAACATATTTTTTCAAGAATTTTTTTGTATGTACTACTACTTGGCTGGTTTGATTTGATTTCTTTTCAATTTTTTATTTTGTTTTGTTGAGATTTTGATACACATATATTTTTTTAATGCTTTGATAAACATCTGTTTTGGCAGATTTTTTCGTTTTAAGGGGTTTTTTTTTATAAACATATTTTCTGAACGACCATACAATTTTTAAGTACTTGGCGTACCTTTTTACTTTTTTTTAAAAGTATTTTTTGCTTTGATTTCATCTATTTTTGACATCCAGTCATGTAGTTTAATTGATTATTACCAACATACTGGGAATTAACCGAATCATCTTCCTGTAAAATATATTCGTGTAACATTTTATGGTGACGAAAGGCACCTTCGACTCCTTGAGTACCTGCTCCTGCTGCTCTGGACCTTTGAAGGCAGCTGCGTGAGGATCAGAAGGTGGTTTTCATCATGTGTAGCTGAAAAAAAACTTATCTCTCTCGCATAATGGATAAAGACATCTTTTGATTTTGACGCAGTGTGTCAGAGTGCGTCTGAAGTTCCAAAGCATCTAGGGCATCTGTATGTGGAGTTGTATATGCCTTTCGCCACTATATGCAACAAGTATATATAAAAATATAAATAATTTAAATTTTTACTGCTAACCTTCAATTCTTAAAAAAAAAAAACAGAATCATCGCTCTGTATTATTTGGACTTATATCGAAGGCCATGGTTTGCCAGTTCCGTCAGTAAAAGATTTATTCCCTGGTTTAGATACCTATACAAACAGAGGTAAATAAGTTCATGTTTTCCTGACGGAGCGTAGATTCCATTTAAAAAAACTGAACCATCTTTCTGTCAAATATATTTAAAAATATCAATTTTTGACAAAAGCCAAATTAAAACCAAACTTCAAAAATAGGTTAGTCATAAAAAGATCGAGGAATTAACTTTTAAAAAAGTCACATCCAACACATTATTATTTATTTATTTTTTATAATATGAATCAATTTTTTTACACGAGTTATTTTTATTTTTCATTCACGATACGAGTGGACACATTCACCTTTTTTTCATTCCGAACCGAACATCCGATATATCACATATCACACTTATTTTCTTAACAAAGAAGAACTTGTTTTGCCGAGCGATTAACCGAAGCGCGAAGTGCGCTGCGCTGATATACGACGAAATCCAAGAGAGATGGGTAAACAGAGACGGGTAGAGAGAAAGTACCGCGCTGATGCGAGCATCCGAGAGAGATGAAAGATGAGTCAGCTGGCGGACGCATGCGCAGTAGACGCGAGGACTCACATCACATCACAGGACAAGACCCTTTTATAATATTTTCGGACCTCAAGAGGGACACGATGTCCATATCTCAGTATCTACCGCAAAGTTATAATCGGAACTGGGCGCGTTGGAAAGCTTGTGTCTTATATATATGAAAAAAGTGTCGTCAGAATTCCGATCCGGTACTTCGTTTCCAAGAAAATCGAGAAGCAAGAATCCACTTCCGGCATTTTGGAGTATATGTACTTGGTAGCGTCTCGTCAACTCGCTTAAAAACTTTTTTTAAGTACTTGGCGTCGAGACGCTACCGCGTCTCTTGATAGGCTTATTTTTATTTTTTTATTTTTAGATTGTTTATTTTTTTATTTTTTGTAATACGTGCACGAAAAGTCCCGCTGTTCGTGCCTGTAAAGTGTGTCGAAAGTGGCGCTTTCTAGCAGAGGATGTGCGAAAAATGCTGTAGATACTAAAAGCAAAAAATACTTTTTTTTTTTAAAGTAAAAAGATACGCCAAGTACTTAAAATGTATTCTCGTCCAGAAAATATGGTTATCAAAAAACTTCTTAAAAAAAAGACGTTTATCAAAACAATCTTAAAAAAAATTAAAAAAAAGTCTCAAAATCTCAACAAAAAAAAAATTAAAAAAAAGATTAAATCATATGAGCCAAGTCATGGCAAACATAAAAAAATTCTTCAAAAAAGATGTTTATCAAAACAATCTTAAAGAAAAGTTCGACAAAAAAGTTGTTTAGCAAAACAATCTTAAAAAAAATGTCTCAAAACAATCTAAAAAAAAAGTTCGTCAAAAAAGATGTTTAGTAAAATAATCTTTAAAAAAATTCTTTAAAAAAATGTCTCAAAACAATATTAAAAAAAAAAAGATGCAAACAATCTTGACAAAAAAAATTAAGATGTTAATCATATTTATAAACCGGGCGATAGTACAGTGAGATAGCGTACAAAAACTTGGCGTGCCAGTTTTTTTTTTACAATAGCTGTCGTACATGGTTCATTCAAATAATCGCGGGAGAGGGGAAGTAACTGCACCTTTAGGCTTTCATTCGCTACTTGTGCAACTGCTACTTGACTCATATTCTATTTAGAATTACATGCATCCAATATTAGATATATGTCGAGACCTTGAGAAAATGAGAAATTGTATTAGTCAGCTAAAGTGGATTCTTATACAGTAGCACCTCGTTTGTCCGAAATAATATGGGGAGGGCGTTCTTCCAATAAGTGAAAACTCAGATAATACGGAAAACATATAATCCATAAAGTATTAGCACACAAGCATTGATGCTTCGCCCGGTTTATCCAAGTTGATTCGTTCCAAATGCACGGAACCTATCGATGTAAAAAGACTGGAATCGTAGATAGAAGGTACGTACTGCTACGCCCCTGACTTGCAGCCTGCAACACAGCAAACTGAAAACGATAGGTAGGTAGAAGACATGATTTTTCGAGCGTCAACACGCCCAGCTACGCCCCTGTGTTGCAGGCCAATCGCAAACTGAAGACGACGGTTGGGTTGGATCATGAGAGGATTAATATCGCATTGGCGGGCAATGTAATATTTTGAAAAGTAGGAGACACGGTGTTCCCCCCTGTTCCCTCGATTATTTGAATGAACCATGTACGACAGCTATTGTAAAAAAAAAAAAAAAAACTCTCCGCAGGGGTGGTAGAGGGGTGTACGGAGCTGTGGGATGATCCGTCAGTCATATGCTTGTCGCCGCTCGAACCACCGGGGACTGGCGACCCCGCGGTAACCGAGCTCGGGTCACGCAGGAGACTCGTAAGGGGGTCCGGGGCCTTTGCTTTGCAAATGGTCCTGGTCAACCAGCAACCTGTTCGAACGAGCACTGTTTCGGCCGGTGCCAAAGATCCATGGCCATCTCGTGAGAGTGCGTTCATGCGGGGGCGGGAAACTGCCCCCGTGCAGCTCTCGCGTACCGCTTGTTCGCCCAAGCGGGATGGCCGGGATTACCCGCGGTGGCTCGCACGAGCTACTGCGGCGCTTGCGAAAGTCCACCGACCCGGCACGCGAATTCTCATGCTATACCGCGTAGTCTTCCCGTTGCTTGGTCAGGACGAAAAAGCAGACCCGGTCAAGAGACCTCTGGCAAGTTCATCCCGTGAGATGCTCTGGGTGCTCATTCCCAGGTGCATTGATTATGGCTCCGTCGTAGGTAAATGCAGTAAAAGGAGACCATAGGTGGACGAACCAGGAGGTTGAGGCCGTCGAGAAGTGGAGGGCTCTCGCTTTGGTCTACCCCGGGTGGCTACCGAACCACTCGTGAGACTTAAAACAGTGGCTTGTACCACTAGTCAGTTATTGGACCCTAGAGGAGGTGACGATCAGTCTTCGAACGGTGTCTGATTGTCAAGACCTCTGCAAGAGGCGGTTTCTAGGGGGGCATACTGCATCGCATAAAGAGAAAGTAGATCGGATGTTCGTTGCGTTTGCTCTTAATGGGCGAGAGACCCTCACGGGTCGAGCAGAGAATGACGGTCTCGTGCCAGATTTCTTATACAATATCTGTAAAAAAAAAAAACTGGCACGCCGAGTTTTTGTACGCTATCTCACTGTACTATCGCCCGCTTTATAAATATGATTAACATCTTAATTTTTTTCGTCAAGATTGTTTGCATCTTATATTTTTTTTAAGATTGTTTTGATAAACATCTTTTTTGAAGCATTTTTTTTATGTTTACCATGACTTGGCTCATATGATTTGTGATGATGCTGTATTCGTTTAATATCTGAAATCGGGGTCGATCCGGGGAGTATAGGGTGAGGGAAAGGGGGAAATAACGTGCCAAAGTTTTGTGTAGTATAATAATGTGGTCTTTAATATTCAGTCGTAGTTTGAATAACAAATGTCAAAGAGAATCGAAAATAATTGCCGCTTCAACGCCGGTACTGGTACGTTGAAGGGATTTGGTGATCACAAAAAAAAGTCGATAATAATAATAAATAACAAAGATAGAAACTTGATTGCCGCTTCAACGCCGGTACTGGTACGTTGAACGGATTTGGTAATCGCAGAAAATATCAGTAATAATCAAAACAGAAAAGCTCGTAAAATAACAATCGTATTGAACGCAGTAAACAACAATAGAAATCAAAAGCAAAAATGAAAATCAGAACTAAAAAGAATGCACAAAAATCTCGATAATCGTTCGCTCAGAACACCAAAAAAATAAAGAAAAGAGAAGACAATTGATACTCAGAAAAAAATAAACTTAACAGAAAACTTATGAAAAGAATCGAGATCTATGATAAGTGTCGGGAAAGCATTCGCCTGGGTCAATCGCACGGAAAAGGGGGGGGCTGGCCGGTGAAAATTCTACATAAAAATGGTTGGACTTAATCAAAACCAAAAAGAATTAAAACTAATAAGAATGTCAATTTTTGCTTGGGCGCCAGCTACTTTCTCGGTGTAGCACCATAACTCAAAAAGAAGGAGCAAAAAGAGAAAAGAAATCTATTAATTTGCGCGGCACACGGCTAGCAAGGGAATGGGGGGGATGAGACTTCTCAGGCCGAGGGCACTGTCTAGGGCTTCTTGATGAATGACCTCGGCACACAAAAGAAAACAAACTAGTAAAAATCACAATACTGAAAATGGGGAACAATCGCAATAAATGAGTCTCTGGGGGTAGGGAAAAATAATAATAAATTAAAGGAATGCACGCTGAAAAATTTCGCGAATACCGGCACTCGCGCGCACGTATTGGAGATAATTAAGAAAAATGCCGGCGCACGTGGCAGCCGATACTCAGCGGTCGAGAAAATTATACAAATCAAGAAAAAAACGGCTTATACCTACAAAAAGGGGGTACGGGTAAATCTTCAGGGTGACACACAGTTGACCGAATGCGAAACTTGTATAATGACCAACCTCATCATATCGAAAGTCTCTAGCGCAGTTTAAGTCCGGAATCTTTAAACTAAATATCGAAGGAATCCACGGTCGAATGCAATTTCCGTACAGAATCCCCCGATAGGTTTGCATATTCTATTCAAAAAGATTAATGGTACAATGATTTTGTGATTAATATAAAAATCCCGATGAATCCACACATCGCACTCACTACCTACGAACGCCTACCCACTGCATACTGTAAAAAACTATAATATTTTTTCTTGCAGTCGTTTTGAGTGTGACGCGATTTTTAACCAACCCGATCGGTTGACAAATCGGTCTCCCGGATTTACAATTTTTACAACGACCTTTAGCACATTACTGCCTGAAATCATTAATGTAGAACAGATAGAATATCCGCGCTCAAATACAATTTTCGTATAGAATCACCTGAGACGTTTGCATAATACGTCAAAAAGTTTTATAAAACAATGATTTTCATGAGAAATACCGAAATAATCGAAATATTGAAACGGCGGACACCCGTTTCATATGTATCATCTACGAACCCCTCTCGACTGCATCTACATGAAAACTGGAATCTATCCTCATGAAGTAACGTTAAGCGAAAAACGATTTTGAACGTTTGTGTCCGGAGAAGAAGCTAAATTACCGACGGTTGGAGCTTGCCGCAAAGGTATGCATATTCGCCGATAGATGTCGCTGAAGTGTTGAGGTTAAATCGAAATTGCCGCAGCCAAGAAGTACTGTCAGAACCACATGGTCTGACAGTACATCTTGGCTGCGGCAATTTCGATATAACCTCAATATTTCAGCGACATCTATCAGCTAATATGCATTCCTTTCAGACAAATGGATACCTGCATTGCCGACGGCTCGCTTCTCTAAGCGTTGGTAATTCAGCTTCTTCTCCGGACACAAACGTTCGGAATCGTCTTCGCTTCACCTGACTTCATGAGGACAGATTCTAGTTTTCATGTAGTATGCAGTCGGGACGGGTTCCTGGATGGTGTCTACGAAACATGAGTCCGTCGGATTCCGATATTTCTCATGAAAATCATTGTATTATAAAACTTTTTGAGTCTATTATGCAAGCGTCTCAGGTAATTCTATACGAAAATTGTATTTGATTGCGTATATTCTATCTGTTCTACATTAATGATTTCAGGCAGTAATGTGCTAAAGGTCATTGTAAAAATTGTAAATCCGGGAGACCGATTTGTCAACCGATCGGGTTGGTTAAAAATCGCGTCACACTCAAAACGACTGCAAGAAAAAATATTATAGTTTTTTACAGTATGCAGTGGGTAGGCGTTCGTAGGTAGTCAGTGCGATGCGTGTATTCATCGGGGTTTTTATATTAATCACAAAATCATTATACCATTAAACTTTTTGAATAGATTATGCAAACCTATCGGGGGATTCTGTACGGAAATTGCATTGAACCGTGGATTCCTTCGATATTTAGTTTAAAGATTTCAGACTTAAACTGCGCTAGAGACTTTCGATATGATGAGGTTGGTCATTATACAAGTTCGCATTCGGTCAACTGTCTGTCACCCAATCTTCAGAGGGTCGGGGAGGCGGGAAAAGTCAAGAAAAGGGGCAAATGGGGAATACATATGCACTACTCACTCAACCTGGTCACTCGTACGATATCGGTTACAAATCTTTCCGATATCATTCTCAATATTCCTCTAGTCAAATTTCTGGGTTAGCCTCGGGTCGTTATAATTCCGTTATCTGTCCAAATCGGATCCTGGGCAATGGCTTATTATTTAGTACTCTCCGGGACGGAGTCTTGTCCAAACGTGGATAGCCGAGTCGTCGTAAATTTCCCTTACAATGGATCTCAATTACTCTCGTCTGTCACACACTCTCTCTCGTCGCACGCCTTGGCTCGAAATGAAGACAGCCTCGCTGCTTCCGGCTTCTTCTCCGACCTTAGGGTCGGTCGTGTACTGGAGCGACAGGTGTCGCGGTGATTAATTGGCTGATTCCGGGATTAGCTGTCGATGCGCGTCGGGATTGGTCCGTCGGCCTATGCGAATATTCGTCGCGACGGAAGACTCGTCGCGACGCTCGGCGCGCGCATCCTCGGCATCGATTGGCGAATCGATCGCTGGGCAAGCCTCGCCGTCGGGAGGTGGCGGATCCTTGTGGCGAGTCGAGGTAGTGTCCGGCTGACAGGTCTGACGGTCTTTACGGGGGTTAGGCTGTATCCGACCGCACGATTCACCTCGTCGGTTTACACTCGAGTTTTCGAGCCGAGAGGGAATCGTCGCTTGTGTTTGTTTTTGACGGCTGCAGTGGTTTTTCGTCGGCGATGGGACGTCCGGGGATTCTTCGGTGGAGTGGTGTTCTTCGTTCTTCGATCTTCGTTCTTCGTTGAGTGAACCGAGCTGGCGGTTGGAAGTGGGAGGTTAGGGTAATTCAGGGGGGGGGGGGGAGAGAAAGGGTTAATAAAAATACAAAAGTAATACAGTTCGTCGCTTAATCGTTAATTCAAGTTATGTTTTTTTAGGTGAGTGGTGGGCCTTCCAGCCAGGCTAGGGAAGGGCTTGTGACGTGCCACGTCACAGATTTAATCTTTTTTTTATGTTTTTTGTTGAGATTTTGAGACTTTTTTTTCTATTTTTTTTTATATTGTTTTCATAGGCATTTTTTTTAAGAAGTTTTTTTGTACCCATATTTTCTGGACGAGAATACATTTTAAGTACTTGGCGTACCTTTTTACTTAAAAAAAAAGTATTTTTTGCTTTGATTTCACCTATTTTTGACATCCGAATGGATGACTATCTAGTTTGATTGATTATTACCAACATGCAAGGATTACAGAACGAAAACATGACATATATATATATATATAAATATATATATAATATAAACATTATGTTTATAGTAGAAATAAGAAAGATGCTATATATAATAAAAGATCTTGGAAACGAAACGATTTTTTTTTTATTGGTTTGAGACATCTTTTTGGCAGATTTTTTTTTATTTTTGAGAGTTTTTTTTTCGATAAACATATTTTCTAAACAACAATACACATTTTAAGTACTTGGCGTACCTTTTTACTTTTAATTCATACATACTATTTAAGGTATGCACCAGGTATTACCAAAGAATTGTTTGGGAGCAGACCCTTTAAGGGCATTTTTAAGGGGCCTAAAGTCTCCAAACTAGTTCGGTCGCTGACGCAGATGCGTAGGCTGACCGGTAGCGATCCGATAAAAATCCGAAATAATTCATACATACTATTTAAGGTATGCACTATATATTATTTCGGATTTTTCTCGGATTGCTACCGCCAGCGGCCGTCTCCATGGGAGCGACCGACCTCGTTCGGAGACTTAAGACCCCTTAAAAAAGCATTTAAAGGGTCTGCTCCCGAGAAAACTCTTCGGTAATACATAGTGCATACCTTAAATAGTATGTATGAATTATTTCGGATTTTTCTCGGATTGCTACCGGACAGCCTATGCATCTGTGACAGCGACCCAACTCGTTTGGAGACTTTAGGCCCCTTAAAAATGCTCTTAAAGGGTCTGCTCCTGAGAAAACTCTTCGGTAATACATACTACATACGTTAAGGAGTATCTATGAATTATTTTGGAATTTTCTCGGATTGCTACCGCTAGTAGGTTGTCTCTATAATTATTTATACCGACGGACCCCTTAAAACATAGCCAAAGGGTCCGCCTTGCCTTATTGGGTAGTAAACATCTTAAATAAGATTTGTAATTTTTTTCAGAATTTAATGTCAAAGGGTTTTATGCGAAACGATTTTTTTTTCAACTATTAAGAGTGCCGCGCGCGCGGTGGTCCGCTAGCGGTGCGCGTACGTTGGCCGCTAACTCGGCCGCTAGCTTCAGCCTCATCGAAAGACGAGCCAGCTGATATGGCGAACGCATGCGCAGTAGACGCAAGGACTCACATCACATCACAGGACAGGACACTTTTATAATATTTTCGGACCTCAAGAGGGACACGATGCCCATATCTCAGCATCTACCGCAAAGTTATAATCGGAACTGGGCGCGTTGGAAAGCTTGTGTCTTATTTATATATGAAAAAAGTGTCGTCAGAATTCCGATCCGGTGCTTCGTTTCCGAGAAAATCGAGAAGCAAGAATCCACTTCCGGCATTTTGGAGTATATATACTTGGTAGCGTCTCGCCAACTCGCTTAAAAACTTTTTTAAAGTACTTAGCGTCGAGACGCTACTGCCTCTCTTGATTTTACATGCTAGTTTGTTTTCCGCACACTTTTTTCACACGCTAGTTCCTTTTCGCACACTTTTTTCACACTCTAGCTACTTTTGCGCACACTTTTTTAACACTCTAGTTACTTTTCGCGCACACTTATCTGGCACTGTAGTTATTTGTGCGAACGCACTTTACAGGCGCGGAAAGCGAGAATTTTCGTGCACTTGTCACAAAAAGTAGCATGCGATACTTGTACGAAAAAGCGGTCTCC
This sequence comes from Exephanes ischioxanthus, assembly GCA_958510785.1. NCBI lineage: Eukaryota > Metazoa > Arthropoda > Insecta > Hymenoptera > Ichneumonidae > Exephanes > Exephanes ischioxanthus. The sequence continues at coordinate 10,005,101 of OY294019.1, read as the reverse complement.
CGACGGCGGTTGGGAAGTAGGCAGCACTCGCCTCCTCTCGAGCTACAAACGTCACTCGGCTTCGCCCCATGCCGTTGTAGCTCTCGATCCGGCTCGTGCAGCCAACTTCACAACCTTCGTCGAAAGACCGCTTTTCCGTACTAGTATCGAAATAGTACATTTCGATACCAGTGCGAAAAAACTTTTTCTGACGAGTGTGACTTTGCAGCACGAGCCGAAGGCGAGTGTTGCAATCACACGAGTTCAGAAAACGTTTTTCGCACGAGTATCCGATAAAATTTTATTTCACAAGGTGTGAAAATGGGGGTTTTCGCACTCGAAGCGTGCGAAAAAACCGCCATTTTCTTCCGAGTGAAATAAAGTACTATGTCGCACTGGTATCGAATTGTACTATTTTGTTACGAATGCACGAAAATTACAACTTTTCGTACCTGTAAAAGTGCGTGCGGAAAAATAACTACAGTGCCAGATAGTGTGTGCGAAAAGTAATTAGAGTGGTAAAAAAGTGTGCGCAAAAGTAGCTAGAGTGAGAAAAAAGTGTGCGAAATACAAACTTGCGTATAAAATTAGTATCCACAGCATTTTTCGCGCGTCCTCTGCTAAATAGCGCCACTTTCGCCACACTTTACAGGCACGAAAAGCGGGACTTTTCGTGCACGTGTTACAAAAAAAAAAGTCTTGTAATTTCTTAATGAATACGTTTCACTGGACTTTGATCCCTCGTTATCCTCATAATGTACGGAACTTACCGCGGCAAAGAGCACGGCGCACAGAAAAATCGTGAGTTTCGTCATTGTTCTTAACTGCTTGCCTTGGCGAATACGACTCGATTATATTCAAGCGTTAAAAGTCGCTTCTTATATAAAGGAAGAAAAACCATGTCTTGACTGTTTATCGAATCAATAAATGGATGGGATAAAATTTAAACAAATGTTTCGCCACCTGTGTTGATAAACCTTGGTTCTACCCCCCGCCGAATACACCTATGATTATAATCTATCTATTTGTCGAAACGTTTTATATCCATCTATTTCTACCGTAAATAAGGAAACAAATACTCTGTATCCCTACTTTGTGGGACGCACTGACAATACAGAGAGACGCTTGCCACACAGACTAATGAACGTAATATTCAATGGTTCGGTTGATCCTCTTTGTTTTGCTGAGAAAGTAGAACGGTAGAGCGAGCTTATATCTCGACGCACGTGCTACGTGACCTAAATTTCGTCGGAATTTTCGTTCATACACCAATTGTAATATATTTTTTTATCTTTCGTTGCTAGATATGTTTACATGGAAAAAATTAGGATCATCTAAAAAAAAGGGTTAGGACGAAGAAAACCAAAAATTCTGCCGTATATTTGGTTTAAACCAGAGTGCGACAAACATTGATGCAGAACATATCGTCTTATCCAGCTGCTACAACCGCTGACCGACGTGACGACGCAATCTCGGTGTTGCTCACGGATTTGTGGTTTCTCCTTCTCGCTTCGTGTATCCCTCGTGCTATTAATTCCGTTTCGAACTGTGAAACATCGTTGCACCGTTAGTGTAGATAGTACTGTTTCAACATTATTGAATAGCATTTCAATGAAAGCTAGACAAACTTATTATTACGTCTCCACTCTACAAACATGTATGTTGTTTCAGTATGGTTTCTGGATGCAGCTGTTAACACGAGGTCACACAAAGGGGCTTTTACACACTTGTATTTGACGAAGTTTCAAAAGTAGCGGAGTATACGACGTATGTCGTGTAGGACAGGCACAAATGTAATTTATAACTCGAAAAATAGAATTACAGTAGAACCTCGTTTATCCATAGCGTGGAAGTTAGCAACGTTGCTGCAACGAATTCGTTGCCACCTGTCAAAGTTTTAAAATCGTTATCGATAGGCCCATTTTCCGTACACTTAACCTATCCTTTCATGGCATTGTGAACATAATAATCTGAATTCTGTGTCCCGATGAGTATCAGGGATAATGTTAATGATTTCTAAATGTTCCATGGACGAGAAGGTTAATGAAATGTCATAGGGATAAGAAAATATCATAAACAAAATATCACGAAAGCTCGACTGGCTGGTAAGAATTTTTTTCTCGAGGAACCAACAGTCCTAGGAAGCTAATTTTTTTTCGACTCTTCCAAAATATGCACAGAGCTGTATATGATTTTTTTCAACGCGATTAAACCTCCGGAAAGAATTTTCCTTCCCGTCAAACTGGCTCATCTGAGGGTTATTATTTTTTTTTCTCAAGGAGCCAAGAGTTCTTGGAAGCTAATTTTTTTTTACTCTTCCAAAATATGTTCAGAGCTGTGCATGATTTTTTTCAACGCGATTAAACCTCCGGAAAGAATTTTCGTTCCCCAAAAACTGGCTCATCTGAGGGTTATTATTTTTTTTTTCAAGGAACCAAGAGTCCTTGGAAGCTAATTTTTTTTCTACTCTTCCAAAATATTCACAGAGTTGTGTATGATTTTTTCAACGCGATTAAACCTCCGGAAAGACTTTTCCTTCTCGACAAACTGGCTCATCGGAGGGTTATTATTTTTTTTCTCAAGGAACCAAGAGTCCTTGAAAGCTAATTTTTTTTCTACTCTTCCAAAATATGTACAGAGCTCTATATGATTTTTTTCAACTCGATTAAACCTCCGAAAAGAATTTTCGTTCCCCAAAAACTGGCTCATTTGAGGGTTATTATTTTTTTTCTCAAGGAACCAAGAGTCCTTGGAAGCTAATTTTTATTCTACTCTTCCAAAATATGTACAGAGCTGTATATTATTTTTTTCAACTCGATTAAACCTCTGAAAAGAATTTGCGTTCCCCAAAAACTGGCTCATCTGAGGGTTATTATTTTTTTCTCAAGGAACCAAGAGTCCTTGGAAGCTAATTTTTTTCTACTCTTCCAAAATATGTACAGAGCTGTATATGGTTTTTTTCAACGCGATTAAACCGCCGGAAAGAATTTTCGTTCCCCAAAAACTGGCTCATCTGAGGGTTATTCTTTTTTTTTTCAAGGAACCAAGAGTCCTTGGAAGCTAATTTTTTTTCTACTCTTCCAAAATATGTACAGAGCTGTGTATGATTTCCTTCAACTCGATTAAACCTCCGGCAAGAATTTTCGTTCCCTAAAAACTGGCTCATCTGAGGGTTATTATTTGTTTTCTCAAGGAACCAAGAGTCCTTGGAAGCTAATTTTTATTCTACTCTTCCAAAATATGTACAGAGCTGTATATGATTTTTTTCGACTCGATTAAACCTCGTGAAAGAATTTGCGTTCCCCAAAAACTGGCTCATCTGAGGGTTATTATTTTTTTCTCAAGGAACCAAGAGTCCTTGGAAGCTAATTTTATTTCTACTCTTCCAAAATATGTACAGAGCTGTATATGATTTTTTTCAACGCGATTAAACCGCCGGAAAGAATTTTCGTTCCCCAAAAACTGGCTCATCTGAGGGTTATTCTTTTTTTTTCAAGGAACCAAGAGTCCTTGGAAGCTAATTTTTTTCCTACTCTTCCAAAATATGTACAGAGCTGTGTATGATTTCCTTCAACTCGATTAAACCTCCGGCAAGAATTTTCGTTCCCTAAAAACTGGCTCATCTGAGGGTTATTATTTGTTTTCTCAAGGAACCAAGAGTCCTTGGAAGCTAATTTTTATTCTACTCTTCCAAAATATGTACAGAGCTGTATATGATTTTTTTCAACGCGATTAAACCTCCGGAAAGAATTTTCGTTCCCCAAAAACTGGCTCATCTGAGGGTTATTATTTTTTCTCTCAAGGAACCAAGAGTCCTTGGAAGCTAATTTTATGTCTACTCTTCCAAAATATGTACAGAGCTGTATATGATTTTTTTCAACTCGATTAAACCTCCGGAAAGAATTTTCGTTCCCTAAAAACTGGCTCATTTGAGGGTTATTATTTTTTTTCTCAAGGAACCAAGAGTCCTTGGAAGCTAATTTTATTTCTACTCTTCCAAAATATGTACAGAGCTGTATATGATTTTTTTCAATGCGATTAAACCGCCGGAAAGAATTTTCGTTCCCCAAAAACTGGCTCATCTGAGGGTTATTCTTTTTTTTTTTCAAGGAACCAAGAGTCCTTGGAAGCTAATTTTTTTCCTACTCTTCCAAAATATGTACAGAGCTGTGTATGATTTCCTTCAACTCGATTAAACCTCCGGCAAGAATTTTCGTTCCCTAAAAACTGGCTCATCTGAGGGTTATTATTTGTTTTCTCAAGGAACCAAGAGTCCTTGGAAGCTAATTTTTATTCTACTCTTCCAAAATATGTACAGAGCTGTATATGATTTTTTTCAACGCGATTAAACCTCCGGAAAGAATTTTCGTTCCCCAAAAACTGGCTCATCTGAGGGTTATTATTTTTTTTCTCAAGGAACCAAGAGTCCTTGGAAGCTAATTTTATGTCTACTCTTCCAAAATATGTACAGAGCTGTATATGATTTTTTTCAACTCGATTAAACCTCCGAAAAGAATTTTCGTTCCCCAAAAACTGGCTCATCTGAGGGTTATTATTTTTTTTCTCAAGGAACCAAGAGTCCTTGGAAGCTAATTTTTTTCTACTTTTCCAAAATATGTACAGAGCTGTATATTATTTTTTTCAACTCGATTAAACCTCCGAAAAGAATTTGCGTTCCCCAAAAACTGGCTCATCTGAGGGTTATTATTTTTTTCTCAAGGAACCAAGAGTCCTTGGAAGCTAATTTTTTTCTACTCTTCCAAAATATGCACAGAGCTGTATATGATTTTTTTCAACGCGATTAAACCTCCGGAAAGACTTTTCCTTCTCGACAAACTGGCTCATCTGAGGGTTATTATTTTTTTTCTCAAGGAACTCAAGTCCTTGAAAGCTAATTTTTTTTCTACTCTTCCAAAATATGCACAGAGCTGTATATGATTTTTTTCAACGCGATTAAACCTCCGGAAAGAATTTTCCTTCTCGACAAACTGGCTCATCTGAGGGTTATTATTTTTTTTCTCAAGGAACCAAGAGTCCTTGTAAGCTAATTTTATTTCTACTCTTCCAAAATATGTACAGAGCTGTATATGATTTTTTTCAACTCGATTAAACCTCCGGAAAGAATTTTCGTTCCCCAAAAACTGGCTCATCTGAGGGTTATTATTTTTTTTTCTCAAGGAACCAAGAGTCCTTGGAAGCTAATTTTATGTCTACTCTTCCAAAATATGTACAGAGCTGTATATGATTTTTTTCAACTCGATTAAACCTCCGGAAAGAATTTTCGTTCCCCAAAAACTGGCTCATCTGAGGGTTATTATTTGTTTTCTCAAGGAACCAAGAGTCCTTGGAAGCTAATTTTTATTCTACTCTTCCAAAATATGTACAGAGCTGTATATGATTTTTTTCAACTCGATTAAACCTCCGGAAAGAATTTGCGTTCCCCAAAAACTGGCTCATCTGAGGGTTATTATTTTTTTCTCAAGGAACCAAGAGTCCTTGGAAGCTAATTTTATTTCTACTCTTCCAAAATATGTACAGAGCTGTATATGATTTTTTTCAACGCGATTAAACCGCCGGAAAGAATTTTCGTTCCCCAAAAACTGGCTCATCTGAGGGTTATTCTTTTTTTTTCAAGGAACCAAGAGTCCTTGGAAGCTAATTTTTTTCCTACTCTTCCAAAATATGTACAGAGCTGTGTATGATTTCCTTCAACTCGATTAAACCTCCGGCAAGAATTTTCGTTCCCTAAAAACTGGCTCATCTGAGGGTTATTATTTGTTTTCTCAAGGAACCAAGAGTCCTTGGAAGCTAATTTTTATTCTACTCTTCCAAAATATGTACAGAGCTGTATATGATTTTTTTCAACGCGATTAAACCTCCGGAAAGAATTTTCGTTCCCCAAAAACTGGCTCATCTGAGGGTTATTATTTTTTCTCTCAAGGAACCAAGAGTCCTTGGAAGCTAATTTTATGTCTACTCTTCCAAAATATGTACAGAGCTGTATATGATTTTTTTCAACTCGATTAAACCTCCGGAAAGAATTTTCGTTCCCTAAAAACTGGCTCATTTGAGGGTTATTATTTTTTTTCTCAAGGAACCAAGAGTCCTTGGAAGCTAATTTTATTTCTACTCTTCCAAAATATGTACAGAGCTGTATATGATTTTTTTCAATGCGATTAAACCGCCGGAAAGAATTTTCGTTCCCCAAAAACTGGCTCATCTGAGGGTTATTCTTTTTTTTTTTCAAGGAACCAAGAGTCCTTGGAAGCTAATTTTTTTCCTACTCTTCCAAAATATGTACAGAGCTGTGTATGATTTCCTTCAACTCGATTAAACCTCCGGCAAGAATTTTCGTTCCCTAAAAACTGGCTCATCTGAGGGTTATTATTTGTTTTCTCAAGGAACCAAGAGTCCTTGGAAGCTAATTTTTATTCTACTCTTCCAAAATATGTACAGAGCTGTATATGATTTTTTTCAACGCGATTAAACCTCCGGAAAGAATTTTCGTTCCCCAAAAACTGGCTCATCTGAGGGTTATTATTTTTTTTCTCAAGGAACCAAGAGTCCTTGGAAGCTAATTTTATGTCTACTCTTCCAAAATATGTACAGAGCTGTATATGATTTTTTTCAACTCGATTAAACCTCCGAAAAGAATTTTCGTTCCCCAAAAACTGGCTCATCTGAGGGTTATTATTTTTTTTCTCAAGGAACCAAGAGTCCTTGGAAGCTAATTTTTTTCTACTTTTCCAAAATATGTACAGAGCTGTATATTATTTTTTTCAACTCGATTAAACCTCCGAAAAGAATTTGCGTTCCCCAAAAACTGGCTCATCTGAGGGTTATTATTTTTTTCTCAAGGAACCAAGAGTCCTTGGAAGCTAATTTTTTTCTACTCTTCCAAAATATGCACAGAGCTGTATATGATTTTTTTCAACGCGATTAAACCTCCGGAAAGACTTTTCCTTCTCGACAAACTGGCTCATCTGAGGGTTATTATTTTTTTTCTCAAGGAACTCAAGTCCTTGAAAGCTAATTTTTTTTCTACTCTTCCAAAATATGCACAGAGCTGTATATGATTTTTTTCAACGCGATTAAACCTCCGGAAAGAATTTTCCTTCTCGACAAACTGGCTCATCTGAGGGTTATTATTTTTTTTCTCAAGGAACCAAGAGTCCTTGTAAGCTAATTTTATTTCTACTCTTCCAAAATATGTACAGAGCTGTATATGATTTTTTTCAACTCGATTAAACCTCCGGAAAGAATTTTCGTTCCCCAAAAACTGGCTCATCTGAGGGTTATTATTTTTTTTTCTCAAGGAACCAAGAGTCCTTGGAAGCTAATTTTATGTCTACTCTTCCAAAATATGTACAGAGCTGTATATGATTTTTTTCAACTCGATTAAACCTCCGGAAAGAATTTTCGTTCCCCAAAAACTGGCTCATCTGAGGGTTATTATTTTTTTTCTCAAGGAACCAAGAGTCCTTGGAAGCTAATTTTTATTCTACTCTTCCAAAATATGTACAGAGCTGTATATGATTTTTTTCAACGCGATTAAACCTCCGGAAAGAATTTTCGTTCCCCAAAAACTGGCTCATCTGAGGGTTATTATTTTTTTTCTCAAGGAACCAAGAGTCCTTGGAAGCTAATTTTATGTCTACTCTTCCAAAATATGTACAGAGCTGTATATGATTTTTTTCAACTCGATTAAACCTCCGGAAAGAATTTTCGTTCCCTAAAAACTGGCTCATCTGAGGGTTATTATTTTTTTTCTCAAGGAACCAAGAGTCCTTGGAATCTAATTTTTTTTCTACTCTTCCAAAATATGCACAGAGCTCTATATGATTTTTTTCAACTCGATTAAACCTCCGAAAAGAATTTTCGTTCCCCAAAAACTGGCTCATCTGAGGGTTATTATTTTTTTCTCAAGGAACCAAGAGTCCTTGGAAGCTAATTTTTTTCTACTCTTCCAAAATATGTACAGAGCTGTATATGATTTTTTTCAACTCGATTAAACCTCCGAAAAGAATTTGCGTTCCCCAAAAACTGGCTCATCTGAGGGTTATTATTTTTTTCTCAAGGAACCAAAAGTCCTTGGAAGCTAATTTTTTTCTACTCTTCCAAAATATGTACAGAGCTGTATATTATTTTTTTCAACTCGATTAAACCTCCGAAAAGAATTTGCGTTCCCCAAAAACTGGCTCATCTGAGGGTTATTCTTTTTTTTTTCAAGGAACCAAGAGTCCTTGGAAGCTAATTTTTTTCCTACTCTTCCAAAATATGTACAGAGCTGTGTATGATTTCCTTCAACTCGATTAAACCTCCGGCAAGAATTTTCGTTCCCTAAAAACTGGCTCATCTGAGGGTTATTATTTGTTTTCTCAAGGAACCAAGAGTCCTTGGAAGCTAATTTTTATTCTACTCTTCCAAAATATGTACAGAGCTGTATATGATTTTTTTCAACGCGATTAAACCTCCGGAAAGAATTTTCGTTCCCCAAAAACTGGCTCATCTGAGGGTTATTATTTTTTTTCTCAAGGAACCAAGAGTCCTTGGAAGCTAATTTTTTTCTACTCTTCCAAAATATGTACAGAGCTGTATATTATTTTTTTCAACTCGATTAAACCTCCGAAAAGAATTTGCGTTCCCCAAAAACTGGCTCATCTGAGGGTTATTATTTTTTTCTCAAGGAACCAAGAGTCCTTGGAAGCTAATTTTTTTCTACTCTTCCAAAATATGTACAGAGCTATATATGATTTTTTTCAACGCGATTAAACCGCCGGAAAGAATTTTCGTTCCCCAAAAACTGGCTCATCTGAGGGTTATTCTTTTTTTTTTCAAGGAACCAAGAGTCCTTGGAAGCTAATTTTTTTCCTACTCTTCCAAAATATGTACAGAGCTGTGTATGATTTCCTTCAACTCGATTAAACCTCCGGAAAGAATTTTCGTTCCCCAAAAACTGGCTCATCTGAGGGTTATTATTTTTTTTCTCAAGGAACCAAGAGTCCTTGGAAGCTAATTTTTTTCTACTCTTCTAAAATATGTACAGAGCTGTATATTATTTTTTTCAACTCGATTAAACCTCCGAAAAGAATTTGCGTTCCCCAAAAACTGGCTCATCTGAGGGTTATTATTTTTTTCTCAAGGAACCAAGAGTCCTTGGAAGCTAATTTTTTTCTACTCTTCCAAAATATGTACAGAGCTGTATATGGTTTTTTTCAACGCGATTAAACCGCTGGAAAGAATTTTCGTTCCCCAAAAACTGGCTCATCTGAGGGTTATTCTTTTTTTTTCAAGGAACCAAGAGTCCTTGGAAGCTAATTTTTTTCCTACTCTTCCAAAATATGTACAGAGCTGTGTATGATTTCCTTCAACTCGATTAAACCTCCGGCAAGAATTTTCGTTCCCTAAAAACTGGCTCATCTGAGGGTTATTATTTGTTTTCTCAAGGAACCAAGAGTCCTTGGAAGCTAATTTTTATTCTACTCTTCCAAAATATGTACAGAGCTGTATATGATTTTTTTCAACGCGATTAAACCTCCGGAAAGAATTTTCGTTCCCCAAAAACTGGCTCATCTGAGGGTTATTATTTTTTTTCTCAAGGAACCAAGAGTCCTTGGAAGCTAATTTTATGTCTACTCTTCCAAAATATGTACAGAGCTGTATATGATTTTTTTCAACTCGATTAAACCTCCGAAAAGAATTTTCGTTCCCCAAAAACTGGCTCATCTGAGGGTTATTATTTTTTTTCTCAAGGAACCAAGAGTCCTTGGAAGCTAATTTTTTTCTACTCTTCCAAAATATGTACAGAGCTGTATATTATTTTTTTCAACTCGATTAAACCTCCGAAAAGAATTTGCGTTCCCCAAAAACTGGCTCATCTGAGGGTTATTATTTTTTTCTCAAGGAACCAAGAGTCCTTGGAAGCTAATTTTTTTCTACTCTTCCAAAATATGTACAGAGCTGTATATGGTTTTTTTCAACGCGATTAAACCGCCGGAAAGAATTTTCGTTCCCCAAAAACTGGCTCATCTGAGGGTTATTCTTTTTTTTTCAAGGAACCAAGAGTGCTTGGAAGCTAATTTTTTTCCTACTCTTCCAAAATATGTACAGAGCTGTGTATGATTTCCTTCAACTCGATTAAACCTCCGGCAAGAATTTTCGTTCCCTAAAAACTGGCTCATCTGAGGGTTATTATTTGTTTTCTCAAGGAACCAAGAGTCCTTGGAAGCTAATTTTTATTCTACTCTTCCAAAATATGTACAGAGCTGTATATGATTTTTTTCAACGCGATTAAACCTCCGGAAAGAATTTTCGTTCCCCAAAAACTGGCTCATCTGAGGGTTATTATTTTTTTTCTCAAGGAACCAAGAGTCCTTGGAAGCTAATTTTTTTCTACTCTTCCAAAATATGTACAGAGCTGTATATTATTTTTTTCAACTCGATTAAACCTCCGAAAAGAATTTGCGTTCCCCAAAAACTGGCTCATCTGAGGGTTATTATTTTTTTCTCAAGGAACCAAGAGTCCTTGGAAGCTAATTTTTTTCCTACTCTTCCAAAATATGTACAGAGCTGTGTATGATTTCCTTCAACTCGATTAAACCTCCGGCAAGAATTTTCGTTCCCTAAAAACTGGCTCTTCTGAGGGTTATTATTTGTTTTCTCAAGGAACCAAGAGTCCTTGGAAGCTAATTTTTATTCTACTCTTCCAAAATATGTACAGAGCTGTATATGATTTTTTTCAACGCGATTAAACCTCCGGAAAGAATTTTCGTTCCCCAAAAACTGGCTCATCTGAGGATTATTATTTCTTTTCTCAAGGAACCAAGAGTCCTTGGAAGCTAATTTTATGTCTACTCTTCCAAAATATGTACAGAGCTGTATATGATTTTTTTCAACTCGATTAAACCTCCGGAAAGAATTTTCGTTCCCCAAAAACTGGCTCATCTGAGGGTTATTATTTTTTTTCTCAAGGAACCAAGAGTCCTTGGAAGCTAATTTTTTTCTACTCTTCCAAAATATGTACAGAGCTGTATATTATTTTTTTCAACTCGATTAAACCTCCGAAAAGAATTTGCGTTCCCCAAAAACTGGCTCATCTGAGGGTTATTATTTTTTTCTCAAGGAACCAAGAGTCCTTGGAAGCTAATTTTTTTCTACTCTTCCAAAATATGTACAGAGCTGTATATGGTTTTTTTCAACGCGATTAAACCGCCGGAAAGAATTTTCGTTCCCCAAAAACTGGCTCATCTGAGGGTTATTATTTGTTTTCTCAAGGAACCAAGAGTCCTTGGAAGCTAATTTTTATTCTACTCTTCCAAAATATGTACAGAGCTGTATATGATTTTTTTCAACGCGATTAAACCTCCGGAAAGAATTTTCGTTCCCCAAAAACTGGCTCATCTGAGGGTTATTATTTTTTTTCTCAAGGAACCAAGAGTCCTTGGAAGCTAATTTTTTTCTACTCTTCCAAAATATGTACAGAGCTGTATATTATTTTTTTCAACTCGATTAAACCTCCGAAAAGAATTTGCGTTCCCCAAAAACTGGCTCATCTGAGGGTTATTATTTTTTTCTCAAGGAACCAAGAGTCCTTGGAAGCTAATTTTTTTCCTACTCTTCCAAAATATGTACAGAGCTGTGTATGATTTCCTTCAACTCGATTAAACCTCCGGCAAGAATTTTCGTTCCCTAAAAACTGGCTCTTCTGAGGGTTATTATTTGTTTTCTCAAGGAACCAAGAGTCCTTGGAAGCTAATTTTTTTTCTACTCTTCCAAAATATGCACAGAGCTGTATATGATTTTTTTCAACGCGATTAAACCTCCGGAAAGAATTTTCCTTCTCGACAAACTGGCTCATCTGAGGGTTATTATTTTTTTTCTCAAGGAACCAAGAGTCCTTGTAAGCTAATTTTTTTTCTACTCTTCCAAAATATGCACAGAGCTGTATATGATTTTTTTCAACGCGATTAAACCTCCGGAAAGACTTTTCCTTCTCGACAAACTGGCTCATCGGAGGGTTATTATTTTTTTTCTCAAGGAACCAAGAGTCCTTGGAAGCTAATTTTTTTCTACTCTTCCAAAATATGTACAGAGCTGTATATTATTTTTTTCAACTCGATTAAACCTCCGAAAAGAATTTGCGTTCCCCAAAAACTGGCTCATCTGAGGGTTATTATTTTTTTCTCAAGGAACCAAGAGTCCTTGGAAGCTAATTTTTTTCTACTCTTCCAAAATATGTACAGAGCTGTATATGGTTTTTTTCAACGCGATTAAACCGCCGGAAAGAATTTTCGTTCCCCAAAAACTGGCTCATCTGAGGGTTATTATTTGTTTTCTCAAGGAACCAAGAGTCCTTGGAAGCTAATTTTTATTCTACTCTTCCAAAATATGTACAGAGCTGTATATGATTTTTTTCAACGCGATTAAACCTCCGGAAAGAATTTTCGTTCCCCAAAAACTGGCTCATCTGAGGGTTATTATTTTTTTTCTCAAGGAACCAAGAGTCCTTGGAAGCTAATTTTTTTCTACTCTTCCAAAATATGTACAGAGCTGTATATTATTTTTTTCAACTCGATTAAACCTCCGAAAAGAATTTGCGTTCCCCAAAAACTGGCTCATCTGAGGGTTATTATTTTTTTCTCAAGGAACCAAGAGTCCTTGGAAGCTAATTTTTTTCCTACTCTTCCAAAATATGTACAGAGCTGTGTATGATTTCCTTCAACTCGATTAAACCTCCGGCAAGAATTTTCGTTCCCTAAAAACTGGCTCTTCTGAGGGTTATTATTTGTTTTCTCAAGGAACCAAGAGTCCTTGGAAGCTAATTTTTTTTCTACTCTTCCAAAATATGCACAGAGCTGTATATGATTTTTTTCAACGCGATTAAACCTCCGGAAAGAATTTTCCTTCTCGACAAACTGGCTCATCTGAGGGTTATTATTTTTTTTCTCAAGGAACCAAGAGTCCTTGTAAGCTAATTTTTTTTCTACTCTTCCAAAATATGCACAGAGCTGTATATGATTTTTTTCAACGCGATTAAACCTCCGGAAAGACTTTTCCTTCTCGACAAACTGGCTCATCGGAGGGTTATTATTTTTTTTCTCAAGGAACCAAGAGTCCTTGAAAGCTAATTTTTTTTCTACTCTTCCAAAATATGTACAGAGCTCTTTATGATTTTTTTCAACTCGATTAAACCTCCGAAAAGAATTTTCGTTCCCCAAAAACTGGCTCATTTGAGGGTTATTATTTTTTTTCTCAAGGAACCAAGAGTCCTTGGAAGCTAATTTTTATTCTACTCTTCCAAAATATGTACAGAGCTGTATATGATTTTTTTCGACTCGATTAAACCTCCGGAAAGAATTTGCGTTCCCCAAAAACTGGCTCATCTGAGGGTTATTATTTTTTTCTCAAGGAACCAAGAGTCCTTGGAAGCTAATTTTATTTCTACTCTTCCAAAATATGTACAGAGCTGTATATGATTTTTTTCAACGCGATTAAACCGCCGGAAAGAATTTTCGTTCCCCAAAAACTGGCTCATCTGAGGGTTATTCTTTTTTTTTCAAGGAACCAAGAGTCCTTGGAAGCTAATTTTTTTCCTACTCTTCCAAAATATGTACAGAGCTGTGTATGATTTCCTTCAACTCGATTAAACCTCCGGCAAGAATTTTCGTTCCCTAAAAACTGGCTCATCTGAGGGTTATTATTTGTTTTCTCAAGGAACCAAGAGTCCTTGGAAGCTAATTTTTATTCTACTCTTCCAAAATATGTACAGAGCTGTATATGATTTTTTTCAACGCGATTAAACCTCCGGAAAGAATTTTCGTTCCCCAAAAACTGGCTCATCTGAGGGTTATTATTTTTTCTCTCAAGGAACCAAGAGTCCTTGGAAGCTAATTTTATGTCTACTCTTCCAAAATATGTACAGAGCTGTATATGATTTTTTTCAACTCGATTAAACCTCCGGAAAGAATTTTCGTTCCCTAAAAACTGGCTCATTTGAGGGTTATTATTTTTTTTCTCAAGGAACCAAGAGTCCTTGGAAGCTAATTTTATTTCTACTCTTCCAAAATATGTACAGAGCTGTATATGATTTTTTTCAATGCGATTAAACCGCCGGAAAGAATTTTCGTTCCCCAAAAACTGGCTCATCTGAGGGTTATTCTTTTTTTTTTTCAAGGAACCAAGAGTCCTTGGAAGCTAATTTTTTTCCTACTCTTCCAAAATATGTACAGAGCTGTGTATGATTTCCTTCAACTCGATTAAACCTCCGGCAAGAATTTTCGTTCCCTAAAAACTGGCTCATCTGAGGGTTATTATTTGTTTTCTCAAGGAACCAAGAGTCCTTGGAAGCTAATTTTTATTCTACTCTTCCAAAATATGTACAGAGCTGTATATGATTTTTTTCAACGCGATTAAACCTCCGGAAAGAATTTTCGTTCCCCAAAAACTGGCTCATCTGAGGGTTATTATTTTTTTTCTCAAGGAACCAAGAGTCCTTGGAAGCTAATTTTATGTCTACTCTTCCAAAATATGTACAGAGCTGTATATGATTTTTTTCAACTCGATTAAACCTCCGAAAAGAATTTTCGTTCCCCAAAAACTGGCTCATCTGAGGGTTATTATTTTTTTTCTCAAGGAACCAAGAGTCCTTGGAAGCTAATTTTTTTCTACTTTTCCAAAATATGTACAGAGCTGTATATTATTTTTTTCAACTCGATTAAACCTCCGAAAAGAATTTGCGTTCCCCAAAAACTGGCTCATCTGAGGGTTATTATTTTTTTCTCAAGGAACCAAGAGTCCTTGGAAGCTAATTTTTTTCTACTCTTCCAAAATATGCACAGAGCTGTATATGATTTTTTTCAACGCGATTAAACCTCCGGAAAGACTTTTCCTTCTCGACAAACTGGCTCATCTGAGGGTTATTATTTTTTTTCTCAAGGAACTCAAGTCCTTGAAAGCTAATTTTTTTTCTACTCTTCCAAAATATGCACAGAGCTGTATATGATTTTTTTCAACGCGATTAAACCTCCGGAAAGAATTTTCCTTCTCGACAAACTGGCTCATCTGAGGGTTATTATTTTTTTTCTCAAGGAACCAAGAGTCCTTGTAAGCTAATTTTATTTCTACTCTTCCAAAATATGTACAGAGCTGTATATGATTTTTTTCAACTCGATTAAACCTCCGGAAAGAATTTTCGTTCCCCAAAAACTGGCTCATCTGAGGGTTATTATTTTTTTTTCTCAAGGAACCAAGAGTCCTTGGAAGCTAATTTTATGTCTACTCTTCCAAAATATGTACAGAGCTGTATATGATTCTTTTCAACTCGATTAAACCTCCGGAAAGAATTTTCGTTCCCCAAAAACTGGCTCATCTGAGGGTTATTATTTGTTTTCTCAAGGAACCAAGAGTCCTTGGAAGCTAATTTTTATTCTACTCTTCCAAAATATGTACAGAGCTGTATATGATTTTTTTCGACTCGATTAAACCTCCGGAAAGAATTTGCGTTCCCCAAAAACTGGCTCATCTGAGGGTTATTATTTTTTTCTCAAGGAACCAAGAGTCCTTGGAAGCTAATTTTATTTCTACTCTTCCAAAATATGTACAGAGCTGTATATGATTTTTTTCAACGCGATTAAACCGCCGGAAAGAATTTTCGTTCCCCAAAAACTGGCTCATCTGAGGGTTATTCTTTTTTTTTCAAGGAACCAAGAGTCCTTGGAAGCTAATTTTTTTCCTACTCTTCCAAAATATGTACAGAGCTGTGTATGATTTCCTTCAACTCGATTAAACCTCCGGCAAGAATTTTCGTTCCCTAAAAACTGGCTCATCTGAGGGTTATTATTTGTTTTCTCAAGGAACCAAGAGTCCTTGGAAGCTAATTTTTATTCTACTCTTCCAAAATATGTACAGAGCTGTATATGATTTTTTTCAACGCGATTAAACCTCCGGAAAGAATTTTCGTTCCCCAAAAACTGGCTCATCTGAGGGTTATTATTTTTTCTCTCAAGGAACCAAGAGTCCTTGGAAGCTAATTTTATGTCTACTCTTCCAAAATATGTACAGAGCTGTATATGATTTTTTTCAACTCGATTAAACCTCCGGAAAGAATTTTCGTTCCCTAAAAACTGGCTCATTTGAGGGTTATTATTTTTTTTCTCAAGGAACCAAGAGTCCTTGGAAGCTAATTTTATTTCTACTCTTCCAAAATATGTACAGAGCTGTATATGATTTTTTTCAATGCGATTAAACCGCCGGAAAGAATTTTCGTTCCCCAAAAACTGGCTCATCTGAGGGTTATCCTTTTTTTTTTTCAAGGAACCAAGAGTCCTTGGAAGCTAATTTTTTTCCTACTCTTCCAAAATATGTACAGAGCTGTGTATGATTTCCTTCAACTCGATTAAACCTCCGGCAAGAATTTTCGTTCCCTAAAAACTGGCTCATCTGAGGGTTATTATTTGTTTTCTCAAGGAACCAAGAGTCCTTGGAAGCTAATTTTTATTCTACTCTTCCAAAATATGTACAGAGCTGTATATGATTTTTTTCAACGCGATTAAACCTCCGGAAAGAATTTTCGTTCCCCAAAAACTGGCTCATCTGAGGGTTATTATTTTTTTTCTCAAGGAACCAAGAGTCCTTGGAAGCTAATTTTATGTCTACTCTTCCAAAATATGTACAGAGCTGTATATGATTTTTTTCAACTCGATTAAACCTCCGAAAAGAATTTTCGTTCCCCAAAAACTGGCTCATCTGAGGGTTATTATTTTTTTTCTCAAGGAACCAAGAGTCCTTGGAAGCTAATTTTTTTCTACTTTTCCAAAATATGTACAGAGCTGTATATTATTTTTTTCAACTCGATTAAACCTCCGAAAAGAATTTGCGTTCCCCAAAAACTGGCTCATCTGAGGGTTATTATTTTTTTCTCAAGGAACCAAGAGTCCTTGGAAGCTAATTTTTTTCTACTCTTCCAAAATATGCACAGAGCTGTATATGATTTTTTTCAACGCGATTAAACCTCCGGAAAGACTTTTCCTTCTCGACAAACTGGCTCATCTGAGGGTTATTATTTTTTTTCTCAAGGAACTCAAGTCCTTGAAAGCTAATTTTTTTTCTACTCTTCCAAAATATGCACAGAGCTGTATATGATTTTTTTCAACGCGATTAAACCTCCGGAAAGAATTTTCCTTCTCGACAAACTGGCTCATCTGAGGGTTATTATTTTTTTTCTCAAGGAACCAAGAGTCCTTGTAAGCTAATTTTATTTCTACTCTTCCAAAATATGTACAGAGCTGTATATGATTTTTTTCAACTCGATTAAACCTCCGGAAAGAATTTTCGTTCCCCAAAAACTGGCTCATCTGAGGGTTATTATTTTTTTTTCTCAAGGAACCAAGAGTCCTTGGAAGCTAATTTTATGTCTACTCTTCCAAAATATGTACAGAGCTGTATATGATTTTTTTCAACTCGATTAAACCTCCGGAAAGAATTTTCGTTCCCCAAAAACTGGCTCATCTGAGGGTTATTATTTGTTTTCTCAAGGAACCAAGAGTCCTTGGAAGCTAATTTTTATTCTACTCTTCCAAAATATGTACAGAGCTGTATATGATTTTTTTCAACTCGATTAAACCTCCGGAAAGAATTTGCGTTCCCCAAAAACTGGCTCATCTGAGGGTTATTATTTTTTTCTCAAGGAACCAAGAGTCCTTGGAAGCTAATTTTATTTCTACTCTTCCAAAATATGTACAGAGCTGTATATGATTTTTTTCAACGCGATTAAACCGCCGGAAAGAATTTTCGTTCCCCAAAAACTGGCTCATCTGAGGGTTATTCTTTTTTTTTCAAGGAACCAAGAGTCCTTGGAAGCTAATTTTTTTCCTACTCTTCCAAAATATGTACAGAGCTGTGTATGATTTCCTTCAACTCGATTAAACCTCCGGCAAGAATTTTCGTTCCCTAAAAACTGGCTCATCTGAGGGTTATTATTTGTTTTCTCAAGGAACCAAGAGTCCTTGGAAGCTAATTTTTATTCTACTCTTCCAAAATATGTACAGAGCTGTATATGATTTTTTTCAACGCGATTAAACCTCCGGAAAGAATTTTCGTTCCCCAAAAACTGGCTCATCTGAGGGTTATTATTTTTTCTCTCAAGGAACCAAGAGTCCTTGGAAGCTAATTTTATGTCTACTCTTCCAAAATATGTACAGAGCTGTATATGATTTTTTTCAACTCGATTAAACCTCCGGAAAGAATTTTCGTTCCCTAAAAACTGGCTCATTTGAGGGTTATTATTTTTTTTCTCAAGGAACCAAGAGTCCTTGGAAGCTAATTTTATTTCTACTCTTCCAAAATATGTACAGAGCTGTATATGATTTTTTTCAATGCGATTAAACCGCCGGAAAGAATTTTCGTTCCCCAAAAACTGGCTCATCTGAGGGTTATTCTTTTTTTTTTTCAAGGAACCAAGAGTCCTTGGAAGCTAATTTTTTTCCTACTCTTCCAAAATATGTACAGAGCTGTGTATGATTTCCTTCAACTCGATTAAACCTCCGGCAAGAATTTTCGTTCCCTAAAAACTGGCTCATCTGAGGGTTATTATTTGTTTTCTCAAGGAACCAAGAGTCCTTGGAAGCTAATTTTTATTCTACTCTTCCAAAATATGTACAGAGCTGTATATGATTTTTTTCAACGCGATTAAACCTCCGGAAAGAATTTTCGTTCCCCAAAAACTGGCTCATCTGAGGGTTATTATTTTTTTTCTCAAGGAACCAAGAGTCCTTGGAAGCTAATTTTATGTCTACTCTTCCAAAATATGTACAGAGCTGTATATGATTTTTTTCAACTCGATTAAACCTCCGAAAAGAATTTTCGTTCCCCAAAAACTGGCTCATCTGAGGGTTATTATTTTTTTTCTCAAGGAACCAAGAGTCCTTGGAAGCTAATTTTTTTCTACTTTTCCAAAATATGTACAGAGCTGTATATTATTTTTTTCAACTCGATTAAACCTCCGAAAAGAATTTGCGTTCCCCAAAAACTGGCTCATCTGAGGGTTATTATTTTTTTCTCAAGGAACCAAGAGTCCTTGGAAGCTAATTTTTTTCTACTCTTCCAAAATATGCACAGAGCTGTATATGATTTTTTTCAACGCGATTAAACCTCCGGAAAGACTTTTCCTTCTCGACAAACTGGCTCATCTGAGGGTTATTATTTTTTTTCTCAAGGAACTCAAGTCCTTGAAAGCTAATTTTTTTTCTACTCTTCCAAAATATGCACAGAGCTGTATATGATTTTTTTCAACGCGATTAAACCTCCGGAAAGAATTTTCCTTCTCGACAAACTGGCTCATCTGAGGGTTATTATTTTTTTTCTCAAGGAACCAAGAGTCCTTGTAAGCTAATTTTATTTCTACTCTTCCAAAATATGTACAGAGCTGTATATGATTTTTTTCAACTCGATTAAACCTCCGGAAAGAATTTTCGTTCCCCAAAAACTGGCTCATCTGAGGGTTATTATTTTTTTTTCTCAAGGAACCAAGAGTCCTTGGAAGCTAATTTTATGTCTACTCTTCCAAAATATGTACAGAGCTGTATATGATTTTTTTCAACTCGATTAAACCTCCGGAAAGAATTTTCGTTCCCCAAAAACTGGCTCATCTGAGGGTTATTATTTGTTTTCTCAAGGAACCAAGAGTCCTTGGAAGCTAATTTTTATTCTACTCTTCCAAAATATGTACAGAGCTGTATATGATTTTTTTCGACTCGATTAAACCTCCGGAAAGAATTTGCGTTCCCCAAAAACTGGCTCATCTGAGGGTTATTATTTTTTTCTCAAGGAACCAAGAGTCCTTGGAAGCTAATTTTATTTCTACTCTTCCAAAATATGTACAGAGCTGTATATGATTTTTTTCAACGCGATTAAACCGCCGGAAAGAATTTTCGTTCCCCAAAAACTGGCTCATCTGAGGGTTATTCTTTTTTTTTCAAGGAACCAAGAGTCCTTGGAAGCTAATTTTTTTCCTACTCTTCCAAAATATGTACAGAGCTGTGTATGATTTCCTTCAACTCGATTAAACCTCCGGCAAGAATTTTCGTTCCCTAAAAACTGGCTCATCTGAGGGTTATTATTTGTTTTCTCAAGGAACCAAGAGTCCTTGGAAGCTAATTTTTATTCTACTCTTCCAAAATATGTACAGAGCTGTATATGATTTTTTTCAACGCGATTAAACCTCCGGAAAGAATTTTCGTTCCCCAAAAACTGGCTCATCTGAGGGTTATTATTTTTTCTCTCAAGGAACCAAGAGTCCTTGGAAGCTAATTTTATGTCTACTCTTCCAAAATATGTACAGAGCTGTATATGATTTTTTTCAACTCGATTAAACCTCCGGAAAGAATTTTCGTTCCCTAAAAACTGGCTCATTTGAGGGTTATTATTTTTTTTCTCAAGGAACCAAGAGTCCTTGGAAGCTAATTTTATTTCTACTCTTCCAAAATATGTACAGAGCTGTATATGATTTTTTTCAATGCGATTAAACCGCCGGAAAGAATTTTCGTTCCCCAAAAACTGGCTCATCTGAGGGTTATTCTTTTTTTTTTTCAAGGAACCAAGAGTCCTTGGAAGCTAATTTTTTTCCTACTCTTCCAAAATATGTACAGAGCTGTGTATGATTTCCTTCAACTCGATTAAACCTCCGGCAAGAATTTTCGTTCCCTAAAAACTGGCTCATCTGAGGGTTATTATTTGTTTTCTCAAGGAACCAAGAGTCCTTGGAAGCTAATTTTTATTCTACTCTTCCAAAATATGTACAGAGCTGTATATGATTTTTTTCAACGCGATTAAACCTCCGGAAAGAATTTTCGTTCCCCAAAAACTGGCTCATCTGAGGGTTATTATTTTTTTTCTCAAGGAACCAAGAGTCCTTGGAAGCTAATTTTATGTCTACTCTTCCAAAATATGTACAGAGCTGTATATGATTTTTTTCAACTCGATTAAACCTCCGAAAAGAATTTTCGTTCCCCAAAAACTGGCTCATCTGAGGGTTATTATTTTTTTTCTCAAGGAACCAAGAGTCCTTGGAAGCTAATTTTTTTCTACTTTTCCAAAATATGTACAGAGCTGTATATTATTTTTTTCAACTCGATTAAACCTCCGAAAAGAATTTGCGTTCCCCAAAAACTGGCTCATCTGAGGGTTATTATTTTTTTCTCAAGGAACCAAGAGTCCTTGGAAGCTAATTTTTTTCTACTCTTCCAAAATATGCACAGAGCTGTATATGATTTTTTTCAACGCGATTAAACCTCCTGAAAGACTTTTCCTTCTCGACAAACTGGCTCATCTGAGGGTTATTATTTTTTTTCTCAAGGAACTCAAGTCCTTGAAAGCTAATTTTTTTTCTACTCTTCCAAAATATGCACAGAGCTGTATATGATTTTTTTCAACGCGATTAAACCTCCGGAAAGAATTTTCCTTCTCGACAAACTGGCTCATCTGAGGGTTATTATTTTTTTTCTCAAGGAACCAAGAGTCCTTGTAAGCTAATTTTATTTCTACTCTTCCAAAATATGTACAGAGCTGTATATGATTTTTTTCAACTCGATTAAACCTCCGGAAAGAATTTTCGTTCCCCAAAAACTGGCTCATCTGAGGGTTATTATTTTTTTTTCTCAAGGAACCAAGAGTCCTTGGAAGCTAATTTTATGTCTACTCTTCCAAAATATGTACAGAGCTGTATATGATTTTTTTCAACTCGATTAAACCTCCGGAAAGAATTTTCGTTCCACAAAAACTGGCTCATCTGAGGGTTATTATTTGTTTTCTCAAGGAACCAAGAGTCCTTGGAAGCTAATTTTTATTCTACTCTTCCAAAATATGTACAGAGCTGTATATGATTTTTTTCAACTCGATTAAACCTCCGGAAAGAATTTGCGTTCCCCAAAAACTGGCTCATCTGAGGGTTATTATTTTTTTCTCAAGGAACCAAGAGTCCTTGGAAGCTAATTTTATTTCTACTCTTCCAAAATATGTACAGAGCTGTATATGATTTTTTTCAACGCGATTAAACCGCCGGAAAGAATTTTCGTTCCCCAAAAACTGGCTCATCTGAGGGTTATTCTTTTTTTTTCAAGGAACCAAGAGTCCTTGGAAGCTAATTTTTTTCCTACTCTTCCAAAATATGTACAGAGCTGTGTATGATTTCCTTCAACTCGATTAAACCTCCGGCAAGAATTTTCGTTCCCTAAAAACTGGCTCATCTGAGGGTTATTATTTGTTTTCTCAAGGAACCAAGAGTCCTTGGAAGCTAATTTTTATTCTACTCTTCCAAAATATGTACAGAGCTGTATATGATTTTTTTCAACGCGATTAAACCTCCGGAAAGAATTTTCGTTCCCCAAAAACTGGCTCATCTGAGGGTTATTATTTTTTCTCTCAAGGAACCAAGAGTCCTTGGAAGCTAATTTTATGTCTACTCTTCCAAAATATGTACAGAGCTGTATATGATTTTTTTCAACTCGATTAAACCTCCGGAAAGAATTTTCGTTCCCTAAAAACTGGCTCATTTGAGGGTTATTATTTTTTTTCTCAAGGAACCAAGAGTCCTTGGAAGCTAATTTTATTTCTACTCTTCCAAAATATGTACAGAGCTGTATATGATTTTTTTCAATGCGATTAAACCGCCGGAAAGAATTTTCGTTCCCCAAAAACTGGCTCATCTGAGGGTTATTCTTTTTTTTTTTCAAGGAACCAAGAGTCCTTGGAAGCTAATTTTTTTCCTACTCTTCCAAAATATGTACAGAGCTGTGTATGATTTCCTTCAACTCGATTAAACCTCCGGCAAGAATTTTCGTTCCGTAAAAACTGGCTCATCTGAGGGTTATTATTTTTTTTCTCAAGGAACCAAGAGTCCTTGGAAGCTAATTTTTATTCTACTCTTCCAAAATATGTACAGAGCTGTATATGATTTTTTTCTACGCGATTAAACCTCCGGAAAGAATTTTCGTTCCCCAAAAACTGGCTCATCTGAGGGTTATTATTTTTTTTCTCAAGGAACCAAGAGTCCTTGGAAGGTAATTTTATGTCTACTCTTCCAAAATATGTACAGAGCTGTATATGATTTTTTTCAACTCGATTAAACCTCCGGAAAGAATTTTCGTTCCCTAAAAACTGGCTCATCTGAGGGTTATTATTTTTTTTCTCAAGGAACCAAGAGTCCTTGGAAGCTAATTTTTTTTCTACTCTTCCAAAATATGCACAGAGCTCTATATGATTTTTTTCAACTCGATTAAACCTCCGAAAAGAATTTTCGTTCCCCAAAAACTGGCTCATCTGAGGGTTATTATTTTTTTTCTCAAGGAAGCAAGAGTCCTTGGAAGCTAATTTTTATTCTACTCTTCCAAAATATGTACAGAGCTGTATATGATTTTTTTCAACGCGATTAAACCTCCGGAAAGAATTTTCGTTCCCCAAAAACTGGCTCATCTGAGGGTTATTATTTTTTTTCTCAAGGAACCAAGCGTCCTTGGAAGCTAATTTTATGTCTACTCTTCCAAAATATGTACAGAGCTGTATATGATTTTTTTCAACTCGATTAAACCTCCGGAAAGAATTTTCGTTCCCTAAAAACTGGCTCATTTGAGGGTTATTATTTTTTTTCTCAAGGAACCAAGAGTCCTTGGAAGCTAATTTTTTTAATACTCTTCCAAAATATGCACAGAGCTGTATATGATTTTTTTCAACGCGATTAAACCTCCGGAAAGAATTTTCGTTCCCCAAAAACTGGCTCATCTGAGGGTTATTATTTTTTTTCTCAAGGAACCAAGAGTCCTTGGAAGCTAATTTTATGTCTACTCTTCCAAAATATGTACAGAGCTCTATATGATTTTTTTCAACTCGATTAAACCTCCGAAAAGAATTTTCGTTCCCCAAAAACTGGCTCATCTGAGGGTTATTATTTTTTTTCTCAAGGAACCAAGAGTCCTTGGAAGCTAATTTTTTTCTACTCTTCCAAAATATGTACAGAGCTGTATATGATTTTTTTCAACTCGATTAAACCTCCGAAAAGAATTTGCGTTCCCCAAAAACTGGCTCATCTGAGGGTTATTATTTTTTTCTCAAGGAACCAAGAGTCCTTGGAAGCTAATTTTTTTCCTACTCTTCCAAAATATGTACAGAGCTGTGTATGATTTCCTTCAACTCGATTAAACCTCCGGCAAGAATTTTCGTTCCCTAAAAACTGGCTCATCTGAGGGTTATTATTTGTTTTCTCAAGGAACCAAGAGTCCTTGGAAGCTAATTTTTATTCTACTCTTCCAAAATATGTACAGAGCTGTATATGATTTTTTTCAACGCGATTAAACCTCGGGAAAGAATTTTCGTTCCCCAAAAACTGGCTCATCTGAGGGTTATTATTTTTTTTCTCAAGGAACCAAGAGTCCTTGGAAGCTAATTTTTTTTCTACTCTTCCAAAATATGCACAGAGCTGTATATGATTTTTTTCAACGCGATTAAACCTCCGAAAAGAATTTTCGTTCCCCAAAAACTGGCTCATCTGAGGGTTATTATTTTTTTTCTCAAGGAACCAAGAGTCCTTGGAAGCTAATTTTTATTCTACTCTTCCAAAATATGTACAGAGCTGTATATGATTTTTTTCAACTCGATTAAACCTCCGGAAAGAATTTTCGTTCCCTAAAAACTGGCTCATTTGAGGGTTATTATTTTTTTTCTCAAGGAACCAAGAGTCCTTGGAAGCTAATTTTTTTAATACTCTTCCAAAATATGCACAGAGCTGTATATGATTTTTTTCAACGCGATTAAACCTCCGGAAAGAATTTTCGTTCCCCAAAAACTGGCTCATCTGAGGGTTATTATTTTTTTTCTCAAGGAACCAAGAGTCCTTGGAAGCTAATTTTATGTCTACTCTTCCAAAATATGTACAGAGCTGTATATGATTTTTTTCAACTCGATTAAACCTCCGGAAAGAATTTTCGTTCCCCAAAAACTGGCTCATCTGAGGGTTATTATTTTTTTTCTCAAGGAACCAAGAGTCCTTGGAAGCTAATTTTTATTCTACTCTTCCAAAATATGTACAGAGCTGTATATGATTTTTTTCTACGCGATTAAGCCTCCGGAAAGAATTTTCGTTTCCCAAAAACTGGCGCATCTGAGGGTTATTATTTTTTTTCTCAAGGAACCAAAAGTCCTTGGAAGGTAATTTTATGTCTACTCTTCCAAAATATGTACAGAGCTGTATATGATTTTTTTCAACTCGATTAAACCTCCGGAAAGAATTTTCGTTCCCTAAAAACTGGCTCATCTGAGGGTTATTATTTTTTTTCTCAAGGAACCAAGAGTCCTTGGAAGCTAATTTTTTTTCTACTCTTCCAAAATATGTACAGAGCTCTAAATGATTTTTTTCAACTCGATTAAACCTCCGAAAAGAATTTTCGTTCCCCAAAAACTGGCTCATCTGAGGGTTATTATTTTTTTTCTCAAGGAACCAAGAGTCCTTGGAAGCTAATTTTTTTCTACTCTTCCAAAATATGTACAGAGCTGTATATGATTTTTTTCAACTCGATTAAACCTCCGAAAAGAATTTGCGTTCCCCAAAAACTGGCTCATCTGGGGGTTATTATTTTTTTCTCAAGGAACCAAGAGTCCTTGGAAGCTAATTTTTTTCCTACTCTTCCAAAATATGTACAGAGCTGTGTATGATTTCCTTCAACTCGATTAAACCTCCGGCAAGAATTTTCGTTCCCTAAAAACTGGCTCATCTGAGGGTTATTATTTGTTTTCTCAAGGAACCAAGAGTCCTTGGAAGCTAATTTTTATTCTACTCTTCCAAAATATGTACAGAGCTGTATATGATTTTTTTCAACGCGATTAAACCTCCCGAAAGAATTTTCGTTCCCCAAAAACTGGCTCATCTGAGGGTTATTATTTTTTTTTCTCAAGGAACCAAGAGTCCTTGGAAGCTAATTTTATGTCTACTCTTCCAAAATATGTACAGAGCTGTATATGATTTTTTTCAACTCGATTAAACCTCCGAAAAGAATTTGCGTTCCCCAAAAACTGGCTCATCTGAGGGTTATTATTTTTTTTCTCAAGGAACCAAGAGTCCTTGGAAGGTAATTTTATGTCTACTCTTCCAAAATATGTACAGAGCTGTATTTGATTTTTTTCAACTCGATTAAACCTCCGGAAAGAATTTTCGTTCCCTAAAAACTGGCTCATCTGAGGGTTATAATTTTTTTTCTCAAGGAACCAAGAGTCCTTGGAAGCTAATTTTTTTTCTACTCTTCCAAAATATGTACAGAGCTCTAAATGATTTTTTTCAACTCGATTAAACCTCCGAAAAGAATTTTCGTTCCCCAAAAACTGGCTCATCTGAGGGTTATTATTTTTTTTCTCAAGGAACCAAGAGTCCTTGGAAGCTAATTTTTTTCTACTCTTCCAAAATATGTACAGAGCTGTATATGATTTTTTTCAACTCGATTAAACCTCCGAAAAGAATTTGCGTTCCCCAAAAACTGGCTCATCTGATGGTTATTATTTTTTTCTCAAGGAACCAAGAGTCCTTGGAAGCTAATTTTTTTCCTACTCTTCCAAAATATGTACAGAGCTGTGTATGATTTCCTTCAACTCGATTAAACCTCCGGCAAGAATTTTCGTTCCCTAAAAACTGGCTCATCTGAGGGTTATTATTTGTTTTCTCAAGGAACCAAGAGTCCTTGGAAGCTAATTTTTATTCTACTCTTCCAAAATATGTACAGAGCTGTATATGATTTTTTTCAACGCGATTAAACCTCCGGAAAGAATTTTCGTTCCCCAAAAACTGGCTCATCTGAGGGTTATTATTTTTTTTCTCAAGGAACCAAGAGTCCTTGGAAGCTAATTTTATGTCTACTCTTCCAAAATATGTACAGAGCTGTATATGATTTTTTTCAACTCGATTAAACCTCCGAAAAGAATTTGCGTTCCCCAAAAACTGGCTCATCTGAGGGTTATTATTTTTTTTCTCAAGGAACCAAGAGTCCTTGGAAGCTAATTTTATGTCTACTCTTCCAAAATATGTACAGAGCTGTATATGATTTTTTTCAACTCGATTAAACCTCCGAAAAGAATTTTCGTTCCCCAAAAACTGGCTCATCTGAGGGTTATTATTTTTTTTTCTCAAGGAACCAAGAGTCCTTGGAAGCTAATTTTTTTCTCAAGGAACCAAGAGTCCTTGGAAGCTAATTTTTTTCTACTCTTCCAAAATATGTACAGAGCTGTATATGGTTTTTTTCAACGCGATTAAACCGCTGGAAAGAATTTTCGTTCCCCAAAAACTGGCTCATCTGAGGGTTATTCTTTTTTTTTCAAGGAACCAAGAGTCCTTGGAAGCTAATTTTATGTCTACTCTTCCAAAATATGTACAGAGCTGTATATGATTTTTTTCAACTCGATTAAACCTCCGAAAAGAATTTTCGTTCCCCAAAAACTGGCTCATCTGAGGGTTATTATTTTTTTCCTCAAGGAACCAAGAGTCCTTGGAAGCTAATTTTTTTCTACTCTTCCAAAATATGTACAGAGCTGTATATTATTTTTTTCAACTCGATTAAACCTCCGA
Source organism: Exephanes ischioxanthus (assembly GCA_958510785.1). Classification (NCBI taxonomy): domain Eukaryota; kingdom Metazoa; phylum Arthropoda; class Insecta; order Hymenoptera; family Ichneumonidae; genus Exephanes; species Exephanes ischioxanthus. Next base: position 9,977,530 of record OY294019.1, on the reverse strand, counting down.
AAAGAATTTGCGTTCCCCAAAAACTGGCTCATCTGAGGGTTATTATTTTTTTCTCAAGGAACCAAGAGTCCTTGGAAGCTAATTTTTTTCTACTCTTCCAAAATATGTACAGAGCTGTATATGGTTTTTTTCAACGCGATTAAACCGCTGGAAAGAATTTTCGTTCCCCAAAAACTGGCTCATCTGAGGGTTATTCTTTTTTTTTCAAGGAACCAAGAGTCCTTGGAAGCTAATTTTTTTCCTACTCTTCCAAAATATGTACAGAGCTGTGTATGATTTTTTTCTACGCGATTAAACCTCCGGAAAGAATTTTCGTTCCCCAAAAACTGGCTCATCTGAGGGTTATTATTTTTTTTCTCAAGGAACCAAGAGTCCTTGGAAGGTAATTTTATGTCTACTCTTCCAAAATATGTACAGAGCTGTATATGATTTTTTTCAACTCGATTAAACCTCCGGCAAGAATTTTCGTTCCCTAAAAACTGGCTCATCTGAGGGTTATTATTTTTTTCTCAAGGAACCAAGAGTCCTTGGAAGCTAATTTTTATTCTACTCTTCCAAAATATGTACAGAGCTGTATATGATTTTTTTCAACGCGATTAAACCTCCGGAAAGAATTTTCGTTCCCCAAAAACTGGCTCATCTGAGGGTTATTATTTTTTTTCTCAAGGAACCAAGAGTCCTTGGAAGCTAATTTTTTTCTACTCTTCCAAAATATGTACAGAGCTGTATATTATTTTTTTCAACTCGATTAAACCTCCGAAAAGAATTTGCGTTCCCCAAAAACTGGCTCATCTGAGGGTTATTATTTTTTTCTCAAGGAACCAAGAGTCCTTGGAAGCTAATTTTTTTCCTACTCTTCCATAATATGTACAGAGCTGTGTATGATTTCCTTCAACTCGATTAAACCTCCGGCAAGAATTTTCGTTCCCTAAAAACTGGCTCTTCTGAGGGTTATTATTTGTTTTCTCAAGGAACCAAGAGTCCTTGGAAGCTAATTTTTATTCTACTCTTCCAAAATATGTACAGAGCTGTATATGATTTTTTTCAACGCGATTAAACCTCCGGAAAGAATTTTCGTTCCCCAAAAACTGGCTCATCTGAGGATTATTATTTTTTTTCTCAAGGAACCAAGAGTCCTTGGAAGCTAATTTTATGTCTACTCTTCCAAAATATGTACAGAGCTGTATATGATTTTTTTCAACTCGATTAAACCTCCGGAAAGAATTTTCGTTCCCCAAAAACTGGCTCATCTGAGGGTTATTATATTTTTTCTCAAGGAACCAAGAGTCCTTGGAAGCTAATTTTTTTCTACTCTTCCAAAATATGTACAGAGCTGTATATTATTTTTTTCAACTCGATTAAACCTCCGAAAAGAATTTGCGTTCCCCAAAAACTGGCTCATCTGAGGGTTATTATTTTTTTCTCAAGGAACCAAGAGTCCTTGGAAGCTAATTTTTTTCTACTCTTCCAAAATATGCACAGAGCTGTATATGATTTTTTTCAACGCGATTAAACCTCCGGAAAGACTTTTCCTTCTCGACAAACTGGCTCATCTGAGGGTTATTATTTTTTTTCTCAAGGAACTCAAGTCCTTGAAAGCTAATTTTTTTTCTACTCTTCCAAAATATGCACAGAGCTGTATATGATTTTTTTCAACGCGATTAAACCTCCGGAAAGAATTTTCCTTCTCGACAAACTGGCTCATCTGAGGGTTATTATTTTTTTTCTCAAGGAACCAAGAGTCCTTGTAAGCTAATTTTATTTCTACTCTTCCAAAATATGTACAGAGCTGTATATGATTTTTTTCAACTCGATTAAACCTCCGGAAAGAATTTTCGTTCCCCAAAAACTGGCTCATCTGAGGGTTATTATTTTTTTTTCTCAAGGAACCAAGAGTCCTTGGAAGCTAATTTTATGTCTACTCTTCCAAAATATGTACAGAGCTGTATATGATTTTTTTCAACTCGATTAAACCTCCGGAAAGAATTTTCGTTCCCCAAAAACTGGCTCATCTGAGGGTTATTATTTGTTTTCTCAAGGAACCAAGAGTCCTTGGAAGCTAATTTTTATTCTACTCTTCCAAAATATGTACAGAGCTGTATATGATTTTTTTCGACTCGATTAAACCTCCGGAAAGAATTTGCGTTCCCCAAAAACTGGCTCATCTGAGGGTTATTATTTTTTTCTCAAGGAACCAAGAGTCCTTGGAAGCTAATTTTATTTCTACTCTTCCAAAATATGTACAGAGCTGTATATGATTTTTTTCAACGCGATTAAACCGCCGGAAAGAATTTTCGTTCCCCAAAAACTGGCTCATCTGAGGGTTATTCTTTTTTTTTCAAGGAACCAAGAGTCCTTGGAAGCTAATTTTTTTCCTACTCTTCCAAAATATGTACAGAGCTGTGTATGATTTCCTTCAACTCGATTAAACCTCCGGCAAGAATTTTCGTTCCCTAAAAACTGGCTCATCTGAGGGTTATTATTTGTTTTCTCAAGGAACCAAGAGTCCTTGGAAGCTAATTTTTATTCTACTCTTCCAAAATATGTACAGAGCTGTATATGATTTTTTTCAACGCGATTAAACCTCCGGAAAGAATTTTCGTTCCCCAAAAACTGGCTCATCTGAGGGTTATTATTTTTTCTCTCAAGGAACCAAGAGTCCTTGGAAGCTAATTTTATGTCTACTCTTCCAAAATATGTACAGAGCTGTATATGATTTTTTTCAACTCGATTAAACCTCCGGAAAGAATTTTCGTTCCCTAAAAACTGGCTCATTTGAGGGTTATTATTTTTTTTCTCAAGGAACCAAGAGTCCTTGGAAGCTAATTTTATTTCTACTCTTCCAAAATATGTACAGAGCTGTATATGATTTTTTTCAATGCGATTAAACCGCCGGAAAGAATTTTCGTTCCCCAAAAACTGGCTCATCTGAGGGTTATTCTTTTTTTTTTTCAAGGAACCAAGAGTCCTTGGAAGCTAATTTTTTTCCTACTCTTCCAAAATATGTACAGAGCTGTGTATGATTTCCTTCAACTCGATTAAACCTCCGGCAAGAATTTTCGTTCCCTAAAAACTGGCTCATCTGAGGGTTATTATTTGTTTTCTCAAGGAACCAAGAGTCCTTGGAAGCTAATTTTTATTCTACTCTTCCAAAATATGTACAGAGCTGTATATGATTTTTTTCAACGCGATTAAACCTCCGGAAAGAATTTTCGTTCCCCAAAAACTGGCTCATCTGAGGGTTATTATTTTTTTTCTCAAGGAACCAAGAGTCCTTGGAAGCTAATTTTATGTCTACTCTTCCAAAATATGTACAGAGCTGTATATGATTTTTTTCAACTCGATTAAACCTCCGAAAAGAATTTTCGTTCCCCAAAAACTGGCTCATCTGAGGGTTATTATTTTTTTTCTCAAGGAACCAAGAGTCCTTGGAAGCTAATTTTTTTCTACTTTTCCAAAATATGTACAGAGCTGTATATTATTTTTTTCAACTCGATTAAACCTCCGAAAAGAATTTGCGTTCCCCAAAAACTGGCTCATCTGAGGGTTATTATTTTTTTCTCAAGGAACCAAGAGTCCTTGGAAGCTAATTTTTTTCTACTCTTCCAAAATATGCACAGAGCTGTATATGATTTTTTTCAACGCGATTAAACCTCCTGAAAGACTTTTCCTTCTCGACAAACTGGCTCATCTGAGGGTTATTATTTTTTTTCTCAAGGAACTCAAGTCCTTGAAAGCTAATTTTTTTTCTACTCTTCCAAAATATGCACAGAGCTGTATATGATTTTTTTCAACGCGATTAAACCTCCGGAAAGAATTTTCCTTCTCGACAAACTGGCTCATCTGAGGGTTATTATTTTTTTTCTCAAGGAACCAAGAGTCCTTGTAAGCTAATTTTATTTCTACTCTTCCAAAATATGTACAGAGCTGTATATGATTTTTTTCAACTCGATTAAACCTCCGGAAAGAATTTTCGTTCCCCAAAAACTGGCTCATCTGAGGGTTATTATTTTTTTTTCTCAAGGAACCAAGAGTCCTTGGAAGCTAATTTTATGTCTACTCTTCCAAAATATGTACAGAGCTGTATATGATTTTTTTCAACTCGATTAAACCTCCGGAAAGAATTTTCGTTCCACAAAAACTGGCTCATCTGAGGGTTATTATTTGTTTTCTCAAGGAACCAAGAGTCCTTGGAAGCTAATTTTTATTCTACTCTTCCAAAATATGTACAGAGCTGTATATGATTTTTTTCAACTCGATTAAACCTCCGGAAAGAATTTGCGTTCCCCAAAAACTGGCTCATCTGAGGGTTATTATTTTTTTCTCAAGGAACCAAGAGTCCTTGGAAGCTAATTTTATTTCTACTCTTCCAAAATATGTACAGAGCTGTATATGATTTTTTTCAACGCGATTAAACCGCCGGAAAGAATTTTCGTTCCCCAAAAACTGGCTCATCTGAGGGTTATTCTTTTTTTTTCAAGGAACCAAGAGTCCTTGGAAGCTAATTTTTTTCCTACTCTTCCAAAATATGTACAGAGCTGTGTATGATTTCCTTCAACTCGATTAAACCTCCGGCAAGAATTTTCGTTCCCTAAAAACTGGCTCATCTGAGGGTTATTATTTGTTTTCTCAAGGAACCAAGAGTCCTTGGAAGCTAATTTTTATTCTACTCTTCCAAAATATGTACAGAGCTGTATATGATTTTTTTCAACGCGATTAAACCTCCGGAAAGAATTTTCGTTCCCCAAAAACTGGCTCATCTGAGGGTTATTATTTTTTCTCTCAAGGAACCAAGAGTCCTTGGAAGCTAATTTTATGTCTACTCTTCCAAAATATGTACAGAGCTGTATATGATTTTTTTCAACTCGATTAAACCTCCGGAAAGAATTTTCGTTCCCTAAAAACTGGCTCATTTGAGGGTTATTATTTTTTTTCTCAAGGAACCAAGAGTCCTTGGAAGCTAATTTTATTTCTACTCTTCCAAAATATGTACAGAGCTGTATATGATTTTTTTCAATGCGATTAAACCGCCGGAAAGAATTTTCGTTCCCCAAAAACTGGCTCATCTGAGGGTTATTCTTTTTTTTTTTCAAGGAACCAAGAGTCCTTGGAAGCTAATTTTTTTCCTACTCTTCCAAAATATGTACAGAGCTGTGTATGATTTCCTTCAACTCGATTAAACCTCCGGCAAGAATTTTCGTTCCGTAAAAACTGGCTCATCTGAGGGTTATTATTTTTTTTCTCAAGGAACCAAGAGTCCTTGGAAGCTAATTTTTATTCTACTCTTCCAAAATATGTACAGAGCTGTATATGATTTTTTTCTACGCGATTAAACCTCCGGAAAGAATTTTCGTTCCCCAAAAACTGGCTCATCTGAGGGTTATTATTTTTTTTCTCAAGGAACCAAGAGTCCTTGGAAGGTAATTTTATGTCTACTCTTCCAAAATATGTACAGAGCTGTATATGATTTTTTTCAACTCGATTAAACCTCCGGAAAGAATTTTCGTTCCCTAAAAACTGGCTCATCTGAGGGTTATTATTTTTTTTCTCAAGGAACCAAGAGTCCTTGGAAGCTAATTTTTTTTCTACTCTTCCAAAATATGCACAGAGCTCTATATGATTTTTTTCAACTCGATTAAACCTCCGAAAAGAATTTTCGTTCCCCAAAAACTGGCTCATCTGAGGGTTATTATTTTTTTTCTCAAGGAAGCAAGAGTCCTTGGAAGCTAATTTTTATTCTACTCTTCCAAAATATGTACAGAGCTGTATATGATTTTTTTCAACGCGATTAAACCTCCGGAAAGAATTTTCGTTCCCCAAAAACTGGCTCATCTGAGGGTTATTATTTTTTTTCTCAAGGAACCAAGCGTCCTTGGAAGCTAATTTTATGTCTACTCTTCCAAAATATGTACAGAGCTGTATATGATTTTTTTCAACTCGATTAAACCTCCGGAAAGAATTTTCGTTCCCTAAAAACTGGCTCATTTGAGGGTTATTATTTTTTTTCTCAAGGAACCAAGAGTCCTTGGAAGCTAATTTTTTTAATACTCTTCCAAAATATGCACAGAGCTGTATATGATTTTTTTCAACGCGATTAAACCTCCGGAAAGAATTTTCGTTCCCCAAAAACTGGCTCATCTGAGGGTTATTATTTTTTTTCTCAAGGAACCAAGAGTCCTTGGAAGCTAATTTTATGTCTACTCTTCCAAAATATGTACAGAGCTCTATATGATTTTTTTCAACTCGATTAAACCTCCGAAAAGAATTTTCGTTCCCCAAAAACTGGCTCATCTGAGGGTTATTATTTTTTTTCTCAAGGAACCAAGAGTCCTTGGAAGCTAATTTTTTTCTACTCTTCCAAAATATGTACAGAGCTGTATATGATTTTTTTCAACTCGATTAAACCTCCGAAAAGAATTTGCGTTCCCCAAAAACTGGCTCATCTGAGGGTTATTATTTTTTTCTCAAGGAACCAAGAGTCCTTGGAAGCTAATTTTTTTCCTACTCTTCCAAAATATGTACAGAGCTGTGTATGATTTCCTTCAACTCGATTAAACCTCCGGCAAGAATTTTCGTTCCCTAAAAACTGGCTCATCTGAGGGTTATTATTTGTTTTCTCAAGGAACCAAGAGTCCTTGGAAGCTAATTTTTATTCTACTCTTCCAAAATATGTACAGAGCTGTATATGATTTTTTTCAACGCGATTAAACCTCGGGAAAGAATTTTCGTTCCCCAAAAACTGGCTCATCTGAGGGTTATTATTTTTTTTCTCAAGGAACCAAGAGTCCTTGGAAGCTAATTTTTTTTCTACTCTTCCAAAATATGCACAGAGCTGTATATGATTTTTTTCAACGCGATTAAACCTCCGAAAAGAATTTTCGTTCCCCAAAAACTGGCTCATCTGAGGGTTATTATTTTTTTTCTCAAGGAACCAAGAGTCCTTGGAAGCTAATTTTTATTCTACTCTTCCAAAATATGTACAGAGCTGTATATGATTTTTTTCAACTCGATTAAACCTCCGGAAAGAATTTTCGTTCCCTAAAAACTGGCTCATTTGAGGGTTATTATTTTTTTTCTCAAGGAACCAAGAGTCCTTGGAAGCTAATTTTTTTAATACTCTTCCAAAATATGCACAGAGCTGTATATGATTTTTTTCAACGCGATTAAACCTCCGGAAAGAATTTTCGTTCCCCAAAAACTGGCTCATCTGAGGGTTATTATTTTTTTTCTCAAGGAACCAAGAGTCCTTGGAAGCTAATTTTATGTCTACTCTTCCAAAATATGTACAGAGCTGTATATGATTTTTTTCAACTCGATTAAACCTCCGGAAAGAATTTTCGTTCCCCAAAAACTGGCTCATCTGAGGGTTATTATTTTTTTTCTCAAGGAACCAAGAGTCCTTGGAAGCTAATTTTTATTCTACTCTTCCAAAATATGTACAGAGCTGTATATGATTTTTTTCTACGCGATTAAGCCTCCGGAAAGAATTTTCGTTTCCCAAAAACTGGCGCATCTGAGGGTTATTATTTTTTTTCTCAAGGAACCAAAAGTCCTTGGAAGGTAATTTTATGTCTACTCTTCCAAAATATGTACAGAGCTGTATATGATTTTTTTCAACTCGATTAAACCTCCGGAAAGAATTTTCGTTCCCTAAAAACTGGCTCATCTGAGGGTTATTATTTTTTTTCTCAAGGAACCAAGAGTCCTTGGAAGCTAATTTTTTTTCTACTCTTCCAAAATATGTACAGAGCTCTAAATGATTTTTTTCAACTCGATTAAACCTCCGAAAAGAATTTTCGTTCCCCAAAAACTGGCTCATCTGAGGGTTATTATTTTTTTTCTCAAGGAACCAAGAGTCCTTGGAAGCTAATTTTTTTCTACTCTTCCAAAATATGTACAGAGCTGTATATGATTTTTTTCAACTCGATTAAACCTCCGAAAAGAATTTGCGTTCCCCAAAAACTGGCTCATCTGGGGGTTATTATTTTTTTCTCAAGGAACCAAGAGTCCTTGGAAGCTAATTTTTTTCCTACTCTTCCAAAATATGTACAGAGCTGTGTATGATTTCCTTCAACTCGATTAAACCTCCGGCAAGAATTTTCGTTCCCTAAAAACTGGCTCATCTGAGGGTTATTATTTGTTTTCTCAAGGAACCAAGAGTCCTTGGAAGCTAATTTTTATTCTACTCTTCCAAAATATGTACAGAGCTGTATATGATTTTTTTCAACGCGATTAAACCTCCCGAAAGAATTTTCGTTCCCCAAAAACTGGCTCATCTGAGGGTTATTATTTTTTTTTCTCAAGGAACCAAGAGTCCTTGGAAGCTAATTTTATGTCTACTCTTCCAAAATATGTACAGAGCTGTATATGATTTTTTTCAACTCGATTAAACCTCCGAAAAGAATTTGCGTTCCCCAAAAACTGGCTCATCTGAGGGTTATTATTTTTTTTCTCAAGGAACCAAGAGTCCTTGGAAGGTAATTTTATGTCTACTCTTCCAAAATATGTACAGAGCTGTATTTGATTTTTTTCAACTCGATTAAACCTCCGGAAAGAATTTTCGTTCCCTAAAAACTGGCTCATCTGAGGGTTATAATTTTTTTTCTCAAGGAACCAAGAGTCCTTGGAAGCTAATTTTTTTTCTACTCTTCCAAAATATGTACAGAGCTCTAAATGATTTTTTTCAACTCGATTAAACCTCCGAAAAGAATTTTCGTTCCCCAAAAACTGGCTCATCTGAGGGTTATTATTTTTTTTCTCAAGGAACCAAGAGTCCTTGGAAGCTAATTTTTTTCTACTCTTCCAAAATATGTACAGAGCTGTATATGATTTTTTTCAACTCGATTAAACCTCCGAAAAGAATTTGCGTTCCCCAAAAACTGGCTCATCTGATGGTTATTATTTTTTTCTCAAGGAACCAAGAGTCCTTGGAAGCTAATTTTTTTCCTACTCTTCCAAAATATGTACAGAGCTGTGTATGATTTCCTTCAACTCGATTAAACCTCCGGCAAGAATTTTCGTTCCCTAAAAACTGGCTCATCTGAGGGTTATTATTTGTTTTCTCAAGGAACCAAGAGTCCTTGGAAGCTAATTTTTATTCTACTCTTCCAAAATATGTACAGAGCTGTATATGATTTTTTTCAACGCGATTAAACCTCCGGAAAGAATTTTCGTTCCCCAAAAACTGGCTCATCTGAGGGTTATTATTTTTTTTCTCAAGGAACCAAGAGTCCTTGGAAGCTAATTTTATGTCTACTCTTCCAAAATATGTACAGAGCTGTATATGATTTTTTTCAACTCGATTAAACCTCCGAAAAGAATTTGCGTTCCCCAAAAACTGGCTCATCTGAGGGTTATTATTTTTTTTCTCAAGGAACCAAGAGTCCTTGGAAGCTAATTTTATGTCTACTCTTCCAAAATATGTACAGAGCTGTATATGATTTTTTTCAACTCGATTAAACCTCCGAAAAGAATTTTCGTTCCCCAAAAACTGGCTCATCTGAGGGTTATTATTTTTTTTTCTCAAGGAACCAAGAGTCCTTGGAAGCTAATTTTTTTCTCAAGGAACCAAGAGTCCTTGGAAGCTAATTTTTTTCTACTCTTCCAAAATATGTACAGAGCTGTATATGGTTTTTTTCAACGCGATTAAACCGCTGGAAAGAATTTTCGTTCCCCAAAAACTGGCTCATCTGAGGGTTATTCTTTTTTTTTCAAGGAACCAAGAGTCCTTGGAAGCTAATTTTATGTCTACTCTTCCAAAATATGTACAGAGCTGTATATGATTTTTTTCAACTCGATTAAACCTCCGAAAAGAATTTTCGTTCCCCAAAAACTGGCTCATCTGAGGGTTATTATTTTTTTCCTCAAGGAACCAAGAGTCCTTGGAAGCTAATTTTTTTCTACTCTTCCAAAATATGTACAGAGCTGTATATTATTTTTTTCAACTCGATTAAACCTCCGAAAAGAATTTGCGTTCCCCAAAAACTGGCTCATCTGAGGGTTATTATTTTTTTCTCAAGGAACCAAGAGTCCTTGGAAGCTAATTTTTTTCTACTCTTCCAAAATATGTACAGAGCTGTATATGGTTTTTTTCAACGCGATTAAACCGCTGGAAAGAATTTTCGTTCCCCAAAAACTGGCTCATCTGAGGGTTATTCTTTTTTTTTCAAGGAACCAAGAGTCCTTGGAAGCTAATTTTTTTCCTACTCTTCCAAAATATGTACAGAGCTGTGTATGATTTTTTTCTACGCGATTAAACCTCCGGAAAGAATTTTCGTTCCCCAAAAACTGGCTCATCTGAGGGTTATTATTTTTTTTCTCAAGGAACCAAGAGTCCTTGGAAGGTAATTTTATGTCTACTCTTCCAAAATATGTACAGAGCTGTATATGATTTTTTTCAACTCGATTAAACCTCCGGCAAGAATTTTCGTTCCCTAAAAACTGGCTCATCTGAGGGTTATTATTTTTTTCTCAAGGAACCAAGAGTCCTTGGAAGCTAATTTTTATTCTACTCTTCCAAAATATGTACAGAGCTGTATATGATTTTTTTCAACGCGATTAAACCTCCGGAAAGAATTTTCGTTCCCCAAAAACTGGCTCATCTGAGGGTTATTATTTTTTTTCTCAAGGAACCAAGAGTCCTTGGAAGCTAATTTTTTTCTACTCTTCCAAAATATGTACAGAGCTGTATATTATTTTTTTCAACTCGATTAAACCTCCGAAAAGAATTTGCGTTCCCCAAAAACTGGCTCATCTGAGGGTTATTATTTTTTTCTCAAGGAACCAAGAGTCCTTGGAAGCTAATTTTTTTCCTACTCTTCCATAATATGTACAGAGCTGTGTATGATTTCCTTCAACTCGATTAAACCTCCGGCAAGAATTTTCGTTCCCTAAAAACTGGCTCTTCTGAGGGTTATTATTTGTTTTCTCAAGGAACCAAGAGTCCTTGGAAGCTAATTTTTATTCTACTCTTCCAAAATATGTACAGAGCTGTATATGATTTTTTTCAACGCGATTAAACCTCCGGAAAGAATTTTCGTTCCCCAAAAACTGGCTCATCTGAGGATTATTATTTTTTTTCTCAAGGAACCAAGAGTCCTTGGAAGCTAATTTTATGTCTACTCTTCCAAAATATGTACAGAGCTGTATATGATTTTTTTCAACTCGATTAAACCTCCGGAAAGAATTTTCGTTCCCCAAAAACTGGCTCATCTGAGGGTTATTATATTTTTTCTCAAGGAACCAAGAGTCCTTGGAAGCTAATTTTTTTCTACTCTTCCAAAATATGTACAGAGCTGTATATTATTTTTTTCAACTCGATTAAACCTCCGAAAAGAATTTGCGTTCCCCAAAAACTGGCTCATCTGAGGGTTATTATTTTTTTCTCAAGGAACCAAGAGTCCTTGGAAGCTAATTTTTTTCTACTCTTCCAAAATATGTACAGAGCTGTATATGGTTTTTTTCAACGCGATTAAACCGCCGGAAAGAATTTTCGTTCCCCAAAAACTGGCTCATCTGAGGGTTATTATTTGTTTTCTCAAGGAACCAAGAGTCCTTGGAAGCTAATTTTTATTCTACTCTTCCAAAATATGTACAGAGCTGTATATGATTTTTTTCAACGCGATTAAACCTCCGGAAAGAATTTTCGTTCCCCAAAAACTGGCTCATCTGAGGGTTATTATTTTTTTTCTCAAGGAACCAAGAGTCCTTGGAAGCTAATTTTTTTCTACTCTGCCAAAATATGTACAGAGCTGTATATTATTTTTTTCAACTCGATTAAACCTCCGAAAAGAATTTGCGTTCCCCAAAAACTGGCTCATCTGAGGGTTATTATTTTTTTCTCAAGGAACCAAGAGTCCTTGGAAGCTAATTTTTTTCCTACTCTTCCAAAATATGTACAGAGCTGTGTATGATTTCCTTCAACTCGATTAAACCTCCGGCAAGAATTTTCGTTCCCTAAAAACTGGCTCTTCTGAGGGTTATTATTTGTTTTCTCAAGGAACCAAGAGTCCTTGGAAGCTAATTTTTTTTCTACTCTTCCAAAATATGCACAGAGCTGTATATGATTTTTTTCAACGCGATTAAACCTCCGGAAAGAATTTTCCTTCTCGACAAACTGGCTCATCTGAGGGTTATTATTTTTTTTCTCAAGGAACCAAGAGTCCTTGTAAGCTAATTTTATTTCTACTCTTCCAAAATATGTACAGAGCTGTATATGATTTTTTTCAACTCGATTAAACCTCCGGAAAGAATTTTCGTTCCCCAAAAACTGGCTCATCTGAGGGTTATTATTTTTCTTCTCAAGGAACCAAGAGTCCTTGGAAGCTAATTTTATGTCTACTCTTCCAAAATATGTACAGAGCTGTATATGATTTTTTTCAACTCGATTAAACCTCCGGAAAGAATTTTCGTTCCCCAAAAACTGGCTCATCTGAGGGTTATTATTGTTTTTCTCAAGGAACCAAGAGTCCTTGGAAGCTAATTTTTATTCTACTCTTCCAAAATATGTACAGAGCTGTATATGATTTTTTTCTACGCGATTAAACCTCCGGAAAGAATTTTCGTTCCCCAAAAACTGGCTCATCTGAGGGTTATTATTTTTTTTCTCAAGGAACCAAGAGTCCTTGGAAGCTAATTTTATGGCTACTCTTCCAAAATATGTACAGAGCTGTATATGATTTTTTTCAACGCGATTAAACCTCCGGAAAGAATTTTCGTTCCCCAAAAACTGGCTCATCTGAGGGTTATTATTGTTTTTCTCAAGGAACCAAGAGTCCTTCGAAGCTAATTTTTATTCTACTCTTCCAAAATATGTACAGAGCTGTATATGATTTTTTTCAACGCGATTAAACCTCCGGAAAGAATTTTCGTTCCCCAAAAACTGGCTCATCTGAGGGTTATTATTTTTTTTCTCAAGGAACCAAGAGTCCTTGGAAGCTAATTTTCTGTCTACTCTTCCAAAATATGTACAGAGCTGTATATGGTTTTTTTCAACGCGATTAAACCTCCGGAAAGAATTTTCCTTCTCGACAAACTGGCTCATCTGAGGGTTATTATTTTTTTTCTCAAGGAACCAAGAGTCCTTGTAAGCTAATTTTATTTCTACTCTTCCAAAATATGTACAGAGCTGTATGGAGTGTATGAGTGCGTGAGGACGTGCGAGAGCGAGAGCGTGCGAGTACGATGATGCGTAGCTGGACGGCGTGATGCGTGTTGGAGTGGGGGCTTCGGGCCTCGAGAGCGTGTCTCACGGCAGTCGCACTGTAACCCCCGAATAAACGAGTCATTATTGAATATCTGGTGTAACCCCTTACTATCCGATAGTCTAACTGGCGACGAGGATAAAACGAGCATAGGCTATAGGCTTGATGGGCGACAAGTCAAAAAGTAAACCGAAAACGGCCTGGATCCAGGAATTGTCAAAGGAACAAATACGTGAAGAATTGAGTGAAAGGGAAATCGAGTGGAATGAAGATGAAACCCTCGAGAAGCTTCGCGTTAAGTTACGGACAGCAGTAAAAGAGCTAATCCAGCAGCCGGAACAGGGGACTGAAATAACTGGCGAGCACAGTAGACAAAAAGACGACAGACCAGCAGAAGATACGGGGACACAGAAACCAAAGATGGAATACCGAAGCCAACTGGATTTCAAACTTGGAGTAGACGATTGGGAACAATTTGTAGAACGAATTGAATTGTACTTCGAGGCGAACGAGATTACAGATGAAGCGAAGAAAAGAGCAATTCTGTTAACGAAGGTGAGCGCGGATACATACGCGGCGATTCGAAAAGTGTGTGCTCCGAAAAAGCCAGCGGAAACGAGTTTGAATACCATAATGGAAAAAATGGCGCAATATTTTAAACCGAAAGTAAGTGTCCAGGTCCTACGGGATCGAGTGAGACAACGCATGCAGCTGGGAAACGAGACAGTCGTACAGTACATAGCCGCGTTGCAGGAATTAGCAAGAGACTGTAAGTTTGCCAACGCGGATGAAGCAGTAAAAGACCAACTCCTAAATGGGATCCGTAACCGCGATATAAAAGTGGCGTTATTCAGAGAAGAAGATCTAACGTTGGCTACAGCGACGACAATAGCCACAGCGTACGAGGCGGCGAACCGGAGCGCCGACGAAATCACAACACAGGTGCGCGCAGAGGAGAGAGAGCCAAGCGAAGTCTCGAACGAGGTAAACCGTTTGGAGAGAGCAAACACATCGCAACAATACAATACCAAGCGAAGAGGAGGAGCGAGAGGTACGAGAGGAAGAGGAACGACGACAAATTCACAACAACAGCGAAGACCGGCGACCGGATCATCGGCGTCCGAAGACTGTACATGCTGCGGTAGAAAGGGACATAAGATTAGAGACTGCTGGCATAAAGAGAAAGAGTGTCATAACTGTGGGAAGAGGGGCCACCTCGAAGCGGTATGTAGGGCGCGAAAACAACGAAAGGTAAAAAACATTTGCGAAAAAGAGTCCGACACGGACGCAAGCGGGAACGATTCAGATTCCGATCGTGACTTTTTGTCACTAGCGATTAAGAAAGCTGACGTAAACGCCGTAAGAATTAAACCACAGTACCTTAAATTAATAATAGAGGGAAATCATGTTGACATGGAAATTGACGGCGGCGCAGCGGTATCTTTGATTAGCGATAAATTGAGAAAGCGTTGGTTCGCGGAAACACCCTTACACCCACCCGATGTAACGTTGAAATATTATGGGGGGGAAACTTGCCCGCTGATTGGCATGCTGGAAAATATATCGTTTGAATATGGGAGCGTCACCGCAACGGGAAATCTGTACGTAGCCAATACAAACGGGAAGCCGTTAATAGGTAGAGAGTGGTTACACGCGCTCGGGTTATGGCCACTGGGAGTAGCCCAGACGCCACGAGAAACCAATGACAAAGGAAAAGACAGGGTTAAATTAAAACATGTGGAAGAACGAGGTCGGACACGAGTAGATAAGATAGAGAATTTTTTCAAGAAATACCCAAACCTCATCACAGAGGGAAGCGGCACATTTAATAAAGCAGAGTTTAAAATCCACATAAAGGAAAACGCGGTGCCGAAATATCACAAGGCAAGGGTCCTACCGTTTGCGTTGCAAGACAAAGTGGCGCGAGAAATAGACAGACTCGTAAGCGAGGGAATACTCTCGCCGGTAGATGTGTGTGAGTGGGGGACGCCCGTAGTCCCAGTTATAAAAAAAAACGGAGAAGTACGACTGTGTGGGGACTACAAGGTAACGCTAAATCCGTATTTAATCGTAGATAAACACCCGCTGCCGCGCATAGACCATTTGATAGCAGGTTTACAAGGAGGGAAAGTTTTTTCTAAAATCGATCTGAAGGAAGCCTACGCGCAAGTCCCGGTTAGCGCCGAGTCAAAGAAATACCTCACAATAAGCACACACAAAGGGCTTTTCGAACCGAATAAATTACCGTATGGAATAGCGTCGGCACCAGGCTTCTTTCAGAAACAGATGGAACAGATTTTATCCGGCATACCTAACGTCTATGTTTTCCTAGATGACATTGTAATAAAGGGGTTTAGCAACGAAGACAATTTGTCAACGACGGGAAGAGTATTTGAAGTATTAAACGAGTGCGGACTTAAATTACGAAAAGAAAAATGCTGTTTGTTAAAAAAAAAAATCCGTTATCTAGGAGTCGAAATTGATGCAGAAGGTATACATGTATTGAAAGAGAGGGTAGAAGCGATCGATCGAGCCCCTCATCCGAAAAATATTAAAGAACTACAGGCGTTCCTGGGAACCATAAACTTCTATGGGAAATTTGTTAAGGACCGAAGCACAAAACTATATCCTTTGCACGAATGTCTACGGAAAAACAAGTTTGAGTGGACAAAAAGCTGCCAAAAAGCGTTCGAACAAGCAAAAAAAGATTTAAAATCGGCAGAAGTATTAATAAATTACGATCCAAAAAAGGAACTTATTTTGACATGCGACGCCTCCGATTATGGTTTATCCGCAGTGCTATCGCACCCGACACCGGACGGGGATCGACCGATCGCATTCGCATCAAAAACATTGTTAGCAAGCGAAAAAAAGTACGCACCGATAGATAAAGAAGCGAGGGCGATTATTTTCGGCGTGCAAAAGTATTACGATTATTTATACGGGCGTGACTTTACTCTAAGAACAGACAATCAGCCGTTAGTTCGCATATTGGGACCAAAAAAAGGAATCCCAATTATGGCAGCACGAAGGTTGCAAAGATACGCTATTTTCTTATCCGCGTTCCGATTCCGCGTAGAATATGTACGTTCAGCGGAAAATGTAGCCGATGGATTCTCAAGACTTCCAATGCCCGAGGAAAAAACGAAAGAAAACAGAACGGAGATGACATATTTAAAATACGTGGCCGACCAAAAGTTTGTATGTTTTGATTACAAACAAATCGCGAAAGAAACGCGCCGAGATAAAGAATTAGCACAGGTAACAAAGTACATGATGCTAGGGTGGCCACACCGAAAAAACATACCAGATGGTCTGCAAAAGTATGAGACCCGGAAAGACGAGCTAACAATAGAAGAAAACTGCCTAATGTGGGGCTACCGTGTCATTATACCAGAAAAATTGCAAGAAGAGGTACTCAGTGAGCTGCACGCAACGCATGCAGGAATAGTCAGAATGAAATCGATCGCGAGATCGTTTTTCTGGTGGAAAAAAATTGACCAGGACGTCGAAAAACGGGCACGGGGCTGCAAGGAATGCGCGGAGACACGAGACGCACCACCGAAATCGCCAGCGAGAGTCTGGAATTGGCCCGAAAAGCCGTGGCAACGACTACACACAGATTTCATTGGACCTTTTCAAGGACACAACTTCTTGCTGATCATCGACGCACGCACGAAGTGGCCAGAAGTTGAGATAATGAAGTCAACGACAGCAAGCGCAACGATATCAGTGTTCGAAAAAATATTTGCGCGTTTCGGACTGCCGCACCACTTGGTCAGCGACAATGGAACACAATATGCGAGTGCAGAGTTTGCGGAGTTTCTACGACCGTTAGGAGTGAAGCACTCGTTCGCACCAGTAAAACACCCGGCGACAAATGGTGCGGCCGAAAATTTCGTGAAAGTGTTTAAGAGAAAAGTCAAGGCAATGTTGACAGATGGGAAGAAGATACAGCAAGCAATCGACATGTTCCTTTTCGATTACCGGACAACCAGGCACTGCACCACGGGCGAATCGCCCGCGAAACTAATGTTCAACCGGGAACTACGAACGCGTTTTAGCTTGCTGCAACCAGACATTACTCAGTCAGTACTTCAAAAACAAGCTCAACAGATTGAAAAGAAAGGAGGCAGCAGACGTGTCAATTTTGCGGAAGGGGAAGCGGTCTGGGCTCGAGATTTTCGGAAGAATGCCGGGAACTGGAGCAAAGCTAAAGTAATCGCACAGCTCGGGCCAGTTACATACAGAATACGTTTCGACGACAACGTGGAAACAAAACGACATGCAAATCAATTGACCGGAAGGCCGGAAACATCGATGGAACGAAACGCCAAAGCACCAAACCACGAGGAACCAGAACCACGACGATCGGCAAGACTTCGGGATAAAGCGAGAGATAAACAGTAAATTAAACGGGGGAGAGTTGGAGTGTATGAGTGCGTGAGGACGTGCGAGAGCGAGAGCGTGCGAGTACGATGATGCGTAGCTGGACGGCGTGATGCGTGTTGGAGTGGGGGCTTCGGGCCTCGAGAGCGTGTCTCACGGCAGTCGCACTGTAACCCCCGAATAAACGAGTCATTATTGAATATCTGGTGTAACCCCTTACTATCCGATAGTCTACTGTATATGATTTTTTTCAACTCGATTAAACCTCCGGAAAGAATTTTCGTTCCCCAAAAACGGGCTCATCTGAGGGTTATTATTTTTCTTCTCAAGGAACCAAGAGTCCTTGGAAGCTAATTTTATGTCTACTCTTCCAAAATATGTACAGAGCTGTATATGATTTTTTTCAACTCGATTAAACCTCCGGAAAGAATTTTCGTTCCCCAAAAACTGGCTCATCTGAGGGTTATTATTTTTTTTCTCAAGGAACCAAGAGTCCTTGGAAGCTAATTTTTATTCTACTCTTCCAAAATATGTACAGAGCTGTATATGATTTTTTTCTACGCGATTAAACCTCCGGAAAGAATTTTCGTTCCCCAAAAACTGGCTCATCTGAGGGTTATTATTTTTTTTCTCAAGGAACCAAGAGTCCTTGGAAGGTAATTTTATGTCTACTCTTCCAAAATATGTACAGAGCTGTATATGATTTTTTTCAACGCGATTAAACCTCCGGAAAGAATTTTCGTTCCTCAAAAACTGGCTCATCTGAGGGTTATTATTTTTTTTCTCAAGGAACCAAGAGTCCTTGGAAGCTAATTTTTTTTCTACTCTTCCAAAATATGCACAGAGCTGTATATGATTTTTTTCAACGCGATTAAACCTCCGAAAATAATTTTCGTTCCCCAAAAACTGGCTCATCTGAGGGTTATTATTTTTTTTCTCAAGGAACCAAGAGTCCTTGGAAGCTAATTTTTATTCTACTCTTCCAAAATATGTACAGAGCTGTATATGATTTTTTTCAACGCGATTAAACCTCCGGAAAGAATTTTCGTTCCCCAAAAACTGGCTCATCTGAGGGTTATTATTTTTTTCTCAAGGAACCAAGAGTCCTTGGAAGCTAATTTTTTTCTACTCTTCCAAAATATGTACAGAGCTATATATGATTTTTTTCAACGCGATTAAACCGCCGGAAAGAATTTTCGTTCCCCAAAAACTGGCTCATCTGAGGGTTATTCTTTTTTTTTTCAAGGAACCAAGAGTCCTTGGAAGCTAATTTTTTTCCTACTCTTCCAAAATATGTACAGAGCTGTGTATGATTTCCTTCAACTCGATTAAACCTCCGGAAAGAATTTTCGTTCCCCAAAAACTGGCTCATCTGAGGGTTATTATTTTTTTTCTCAAGGAACCAAGAGTCCTTGGAAGCTAATTTTTTTCTACTCTTCTAAAATATGTACAGAGCTGTATATTATTTTTTTCAACTCGATTAAACCTCCGAAAAGAATTTGCGTTCCCCAAAAACTGGCTCATCTGAGGGTTATTATTTTTTTCTCAAGGAACCAAGAGTCCTTGGAAGCTAATTTTTTTCTACTCTTCCAAAATATGTACAGAGCTGTATATGGTTTTTTTCAACGCGATTAAACCGCTGGAAAGAATTTTCGTTCCCCAAAAACTGGCTCATCTGAGGGTTATTCTTTTTTTTTCAAGGAACCAAGAGTCCTTGGAAGCTAATTTTTTTCCTACTCTTCCAAAATATGTACAGAGCTGTGTATGATTTCCTTCAACTCGATTAAACCTCCGGCAAGAATTTTCGTTCCCTAAAAACTGGCTCATCTGTGGGTTATTATTTTTTTTCTCAAGGAACCAAGAGTCCTTGTAAGCTAATTTTTATTCTACTCTTCCAAAATATGTACAGAGCTGTATATGATTTTTGTCAACTCGATTAAACCTCCGGAAAGAATTTTCGTTCCCCAAAAACTGGCTCATCTGAGGGTTACTATTTTTCTTCTCAAGGAACCAAGAGTCCTTGGAAGCTAATTTTATGTCTACTCTTCCAAAATATGTACAGAGCTGTATATGATTTTTTTCAACTCGATTAAACCTCCGGAAAGAATTTTCGTTCCCCAAAAACTGGCTCATCTGAGGGTTATTATTTTTTTTCTCAAGGAACCAAGAGTCCTTGGAAGCTAATTTTTATTCTACTCTTCCAAAATATGTACAGAGATGTGTATGATTTCCTTCAACTCGATTAAACCTCCGGCAAGAATTTTCGTTCCCTAAAAACTGGCTCATCTGAGGGTTATTATTTGTTTTCTCAAGGAACCAAGAGTCCTTGGAAGCTAATTTTTATTCTACTCTTCCAAAATATGTACAGAGCTGTATATGATTTTTTTCAACGCGATTAAACCTCCGGAAAGAATTTTCGTTCCCCAAAAACTGGCTCATCTGAGGGTTATTATTTTTTTTCTCAAGGAACCAAGAGTCCTTGGAAGCTAATTTTATGTCTACTCTTCCAAAATATGTACAGAGCTGTATATGATTTTTTTCAACTCGATTAAACCTCCGAAAAGAATTTTCGTTCCCCAAAAACTGGCTCATCTGAGGGTTATTATTTTTTTTCTCAAGGAACCAAGAGTCCTTGGAAGCTAATTTTTTTCTACTCTTCCAAAATATGTACAGAGCTGTATATTATTTTTTTCAACTCGATTAAACCTCCGAAAAGAATTTGCGTTCCCCAAAAACTGGCTCATCTGAGGGTTATTATTTTTTTCTCAAGGAACCAAGAGTCCTTGGAAGCTAATTTTTTTCTACTCTTCCAAAATATGTACAGAGCTGTATATGGTTTTTTTCAACGCGATTAAACCGCCGGAAAGAATTTTCGTTCCCCAAAAACTGGCTCATCTGAGGGTTATTCTTTTTTTTTCAAGGAACCAAGAGTCCTTGGAAGCTAATTTTTTTCCTACTCTTCCAAAATATGTACAGAGCTGTGTATGATTTCCTTCAACTCGATTAAACCTCCGGCAAGAATTTTCGTTCCCTAAAAACTGGCTCATCTGAGGGTTATTATTTGTTTTCTCAAGGAACCAAGAGTCCTTGGAATCTAATTTTATGTCTACTCTTCCAAAATATGTACAGAGCTGTATATGATTTTTTTCAACTCGATTAAACCTCCGAAAAGAATTTTCGTTCCCCAAAAACTGGCTCATCTGAGGGTTATTATTTTTTTTCTCAAGGAACCAAGAGTCCTTGGAAGCTAATTTTTTTCTACTCTTCCAAAATATGTACAGAGCTGTATATTATTTTTTTCAACTCGATTAAACCTCCGAAAAGAATTTGCGTTCCCCAAAAACTGGCTCATCTGAGGGTTATTATTTTTTTCTCAAGGAACCAAGAGTCCTTGGAAGCTAATTTTTTTCTACTCTTCCAAAATATGTACAGAGCTGTATATGGTTTTTTTCATCGCGATTAAACCGCCGGCAAGAATTTTCGTTCCCCAAAAACTGGCTCATCTGAGGGTTATTCTTTTTTTTCAAGGAACCAAGAGTCCTTGGAAGCTAATTTTTTTCCTACTCTTCCAAAATATGTACAGAGCTGTGTATGATTTCCTTCAACTCGATTAAACCTCCGGCAAGAATTTTCGTTCCCTAAAAACTGGCTCATCTGAGGGTTATTATTTGTTTTCTCAAGGAACCAAGAGTCCTTGGAAGC
The DNA here is from genome assembly GCA_958510785.1 of Exephanes ischioxanthus. Taxonomy (NCBI): domain Eukaryota; kingdom Metazoa; phylum Arthropoda; class Insecta; order Hymenoptera; family Ichneumonidae; genus Exephanes; species Exephanes ischioxanthus. The sequence continues at coordinate 9,956,237 of OY294019.1, read as the reverse complement.
TAATTTTTATTCTACTCTTCCAAAATATGTACAGAGCTGTATATGATTTTTTTCAACGCGATTAAACCTCCGGAAAGAATTTTCGTTCCCCAAAAACTGGCTCATCTGAGGGTTATTATTTTTTTTCTCAAGGAACCAAGAGTCCTTGGAAGCTAATTTTATGTCTACTCTTCCAAAATATGTACAGAGCTGTATATTATTTTTTTCAACTCGATTAAACCTCCGAAAAGAATTTGCGTTCCCCAAAAACTGGCTCATCTGAGGGTTATTATTTTTTTCTCAAGGAACCAAGAGTCCTTGGAAGCTAATTTTTTTCTACTCTTCCAAAATATGTACAGAGCTATATATGATTTTTTTCAACGCGATTAAACCGCCGGAAAGAATTTTCGTTCCCCAAAAACTGGCTCATCTGAGGGTTATTCTTTTTTTTTTCAAGGAACCAAGAGTCCTTGGAAGCTAATTTTTTTCCTACTCTTCCAAAATATGTACAGAGCTGTGTATGATTTCCTTCAACTCGATTAAACCTCCGGAAAGAATTTTCGTTCCCCAAAAACTGGCTCATCTGAGGGTTATTATTTTTTTTCTCAAGGAACCAAGAGTCCTTGGAAGCTAATTTTTTTCTACTCTTCTAAAATATGTACAGAGCTGTATATTATTTTTTTCAACTCGATTAAACCTCCGAAAAGAATTTGCGTTCCCCAAAAACTGGCTCATCTGAGGGTTATTATTTTTTTCTCAAGGAACCAAGAGTCCTTGGAAGCTAATTTTTTTCTACTCTTCCAAAATATGTACAGAGCTGTATATGGTTTTTTTCAACGCGATTAAACCGCTGGAAAGAATTTTCGTTCCCCAAAAACTGGCTCATCTGAGGGTTATTCTTTTTTTTTCAAGGAACCAAGAGTCCTTGGAAGCTAATTTTTTTCCTACTCTTCCAAAATATGTACAGAGCTGTGTATGATTTCCTTCAACTCGATTAAACCTCCGGCAAGAATTTTCGTTCCCTAAAAACTGGCTCATCTGTGGGTTATTATTTTTTTTCTCAAGGAACCAAGAGTCCTTGTAAGCTAATTTTTATTCTACTCTTCCAAAATATGTACAGAGCTGTATATGATTTTTTTCAACTCGATTAAACCTCCGGAAAGAATTTTCGTTCCCCAAAAACTGGCTCATCTGAGGGTTATTATTTTTCTTCTCAAGGAACCAAGAGTCCTTGGAAGCTAATTTTATGTCTACTCTTCCAAAATATGTACAGAGCTGTATATGATTTTTTTCAACTCGATTAAACCTCCGGAAAGAATTTTCGTTCCCCAAAAACTGGCTCATCTGAGGGTTATTATTTTTTTTCTCAAGGAACCAAGAGTCCTTGGAAGCTAATTTTTATTCTACTCTTCCAAAATATGTACAGAGATGTGTATGATTTCCTTCAACTCGATTAAACCTCCGGCAAGAATTTTCGTTCCCTAAAAACTGGCTCATCTGAGGGTTATTATTTGTTTTCTCAAGGAACCAAGAGTCCTTGGAAGCTAATTTTTATTCTACTCTTCCAAAATATGTACAGAGCTGTATATGATTTTTTTCAACGCGATTAAACCTCCGGAAAGAATTTTCGTTCCCCAAAAACTGGCTCATCTGAGGGTTATTATTTTTTTTCTCAAGGAACCAAGAGTCCTTGGAAGCTAATTTTATGTCTACTCTTCCAAAATATGTACAGAGCTGTATATGATTTTTTTCAACTCGATTAAACCTCCGAAAAGAATTTTCGTTCCCCAAAAACTGGCTCATCTGAGGGTTATTATTTTTTTTCTCAAGGAACCAAGAGTCCTTGGAAGCTAATTTTTTTCTACTCTTCCAAAATATGTACAGAGCTGTATATTATTTTTTTCAACTCGATTAAACCTCCGAAAAGAATTTGCGTTCCCCAAAAACTGGCTCATCTGAGGGTTATTATTTTTTTCTCAAGGAACCAAGAGTCCTTGGAAGCTAATTTTTTTCTACTCTTCCAAAATATGTACAGAGCTGTATATGGTTTTTTTCAACGCGATTAAACCGCCGGAAAGAATTTTCGTTCCCCAAAAACTGGCTCATCTGAGGGTTATTATTTGTTTTCTCAAGGAACCAAGAGTCCTTGGAAGCTAATTTTTATTCTACTCTTCCAAAATATGTACAGAGCTGTATATGATTTTTTTCAACGCGATTAAACCTCCGGAAAGAATTTTCGTTCCCCAAAAACTGGCTCATCTGAGGGTTATTATTTTTTTTCTCAAGGAACCAAGAGTCCTTGGAAGCTAATTTTATGTCTACTCTTCCAAAATATGTACAGAGCTGTATATGATTTTTTTCAACTCGATTAAACCTCCGAAAAGAATTTGCGTTCCCCAAAAACTGGCTCATCTGAGGGTTATTATTTTTTTTCTCAAGGAACCAAGAGTCCTTGGAAGCTAATTTTATGTCTACTCTTCCAAAATATGTACAGAGCTGTATATGATTTTTTTCAACTCGATTAAACCTCCGAAAAGAATTTTCGTTCCCCAAAAACTGGCTCATCTGAGGGTTATTATTTTTTTTTCTCAAGGAACCAAGAGTCCTTGGAAGCTAATTTTTTTCTCAAGGAACCAAGAGTCCTTGGAAGCTAATTTTTTTCTACTCTTCCAAAATATGTACAGAGCTGTATATGGTTTTTTTCAACGCGATTAAACCGCTGGAAAGAATTTTCGTTCCCCAAAAACTGGCTCATCTGAGGGTTATTCTTTTTTTTTCAAGGAACCAAGAGTCCTTGGAAGCTAATTTTTTTCCTACTCTTCCAAAATATGTACAGAGCTGTGTATGATTTCCTTCAACTCGATTAAACCTCCGGCGAGAATTTTCGTTCCCTAAAAACTGGCTCATCTGAGGGTTATTATTTGTTTTCTCAAGGAACCAAGAGTCCTTGGAAGCAAATTTTTATTCTACTCTTCCAAAATATGTACAGAGCTGTATATGATTTTTTTCAACGCGATTAAACCTCCGGAAAGAATTTTCGTTCCCCAAAAACTGGCTCATCTGAGGGTTATTATTTTTTTTCTCAAGGAACCAAGAGTCCTTGGAAGCTAATTTTATGTCTACTCTTCCAAAATATGTACAGAGCTGTATATGATTTTTTTCAACTCGATTAAACCTCCGAAAAGAATTTTCGTTCCCCAAAAACTGGCTCATCTGAGGGTTATTATTTTTTTTCTCAAGGAACCAAGAGTCCTTGGAAGCTAATTTTTTTCTACTCTTCCAAAATATGTACAGAGCTGTATATTATTTTTTTCAACTCGATTAAACCTCCGAAAAGAATTTGCGTTCCCCAAAAACTGGCTCATCTGAGGGTTATTATTTTTTTCTCAAGGAACCAAGAGTCCTTGGAAGCTAATTTTTTTCTACTCTTCCAAAATATGTACAGAGCTGTATATGGTTTTTTTCAACGCGATTAAACCTCCGGAAAGAATTTTCCTTCTCGACAAACTGGCTCATCTGAGGGTTATTATTTTTTTTCTCAAGGAACCAAGAGTCCTTGGAAGCTAATTTTTTTCTACTCTTCTAAAATATGTACAGAGCTGTATATTATTTTTTTCAACTCGATTAAACCTCCGAAAAGAATTTGCGTTCCCCAAAAACTGGCTCATCTGAGGGTTATTATTTTTTTCTCAAGGAACCAAGAGTCCTTGGAAGCTAATTTTTTTCTACTCTTCCAAAATATGTACAGAGCTGTATATGGTTTTTTTCAACGCGATTAAACCGCTGGAAAGAATTTTCGTTCCCCAAAAACTGGCTCATCTGAGGGTTATTCTTTTTTTTTCAAGGAACCAAGAGTCCTTGGAAGCTAATTTTTTTCCTACTCTTCCAAAATATGTACAGAGCTGTGTATGATTTTTTTCTACGCGATTAAACCTCCGGAAAGAATTTTCGTTCCCCAAAAACTGGCTCATCTGAGGGTTATTATTTTTTTTCTCAAGGAACCAAGAGTCCTTGGAAGGTAATTTTATGTCTACTCTTCCAAAATATGTACAGAGCTGTATATGATTTTTTTCAACTCGATTAAACCTCCGGAAAGAATTTTCGTTCCCTAAAAACTGGCTCATCTGAGGGTTATTATTTTTTTCTCAAGGAACCAAGAGTCCTTGGAAGCTAATTTTTTTCCTACTCTTCCAAAATATGTACAGAGCTGTGTATGATTTCCTTCAACTCGATTAAACCTCCGGCAAGAATTTTCGTTCCCTAAAAACTGGCTCATCTGAGGGTTATTATTTGTTTTCTCAAGGAACCAAGAGTCCTTGGAAGCTAATTTTATGTCTACTCTTCCAAAATATGTACAGAGCTGTATATGATTTTTTTCAACTCGATTAAACCTCCGAAAAGAATTTTCGTTCCCCAAAAACTGGCTCATCTGAGGGTTATTATTTTTTTTCTCAAGGAACCAAGAGTCCTTGGAAGCTAATTTTTTTCTACTCTTCCAAAATATGTACAGAGCTGTATATTATTTTTTTCAACTCGATTAAACCTCCGAAAAGAATTTGCGTTCCCCAAAAACTGGCTCATCTGAGGGTTATTATTTTTTTCTCAAGGAACCAAGAGTCCTTGGAAGCTAATTTTTTTCTACTCTTCCAAAATATGTACAGAGCTGTATATGGTTTTTTTCAACGCGATTAAACCGCCGGCAAGAATTTTCGTTCCCCAAAAACTGGCTCATCTGAGGGTTATTCTTTTTTTTTCAAGGAACCAAGAGTCCTTGGAAGCTAATTTTTTTCCTACTCTTCCAAAATATGTACAGAGCTGTGTATGATTTCCTTCAACTCGATTAAACCTCCGGCAAGAATTTTCGTTCCCTAAAAACTGGCTCATCTGAGGGTTATTATTTGTTTTCTCAAGGAACCAAGAGTCCTTGGAAGCTAATTTTTATTCTACTCTTCCAAAATATGTACAGAGCTGTATATGATTTTTTTCAACGCGATTAAACCTCCGGAAAGAATTTTCGTTCCCCAAAAACTGGCTCATCTGAGGGTTATTATTTTTTTTCTCAAGGAACCAAGAGTCCTTGGAAGCTAATTTTATGTCTACTCTTCCAAAATATGTACAGAGCTGTATATTATTTTTTTCAACTCGATTAAACCTCCGAAAAGAATTTGCGTTCCCCAAAAACTGGCTCATCTGAGGGTTATTATTTTTTTCTCAAGGAACCAAGAGTCCTTGGAAGCTAATTTTTTTCTACTCTTCCAAAATATGTACAGAGCTATATATGATTTTTTTCAACGCGATTAAACCGCCGGAAAGAATTTTCGTTCCCCAAAAACTGGCTCATCTGAGGGTTATTCTTTTTTTTTTCAAGGAACCAAGAGTCCTTGGAAGCTAATTTTTTTCCTACTCTTCCAAAATATGTACAGAGCTGTATATTATTTTTTTCAACTCGATTAAACCTCCGAAAAGAATTTGCGTTCCCCAAAAACTGGCTCATCTGAGGGTTATTATTTTTTTCTCAAGGAACCAAGAGTCCTTGGAAGCTAATTTTTTTCTACTCTTCCAAAATATGTACAGAGCTGTATATTATTTTTTTCAACTCGATTAAACCTGCGAAAAGAATTTGCGTTCCCCAAAAACTGGCTCATCTGAGGGTTATTATTTTTTTCTCAAGGAACCAAGAGTCCTTGGAAGCTAATTTTTTTCTACTCTTCCAAAATATGTACAGAGCTGTATATGGTTTTTTTCAACGCGATTAAACCGCCGGAAAGAATTTTCGTTCCCCAAAAACTGGCTCATCTGAGGGTTATTCTTTTTTTTTCAAGGAACCAAGAGTCCTTGGAAGCTAATTTTTTTCCTACTCTTCCAAAATATGTACAGAGCTGTGTATGATTTCCTTCAACTCGATTAAACCTCCGGCAAGAATTTTCGTTCCCTAAAAACTGGCTCATCTGAGGGTTATTATTTGTTTTCTCAAGGAACCAAGAGTCCTTGGAAGCTAATTTTTATTCTACTCTTCCAAAATATGTACAGAGCTGTATATGATTTTTTTCAACGCGATTAAACCTCCGGAAAGAATTTTCGTTCCCCAAAAACTGGCTCATCTGAGGGTTATTATTTTTTTTCTCAAGGAACCAAGAGTCCTTGGAAGCTAATTTTTTTCTACTCTTCCAAAATATGTACAGAGCTGTATATTATTTTTTTCAACTCGATTAAACCTCCGAAAAGAATTTGCGTTCCCCAAAAACTGGCTCATCTGAGGGTTATTATTTTTTTCTCAAGGAACCAAGAGTCCTTGGAAGCTAATTTTTTTCCTACTCTTCCAAAATATGTACAGAGCTGTGTATGATTTCCTTCAACTCGATTAAACCTCCGGCAAGAATTTTCGTTCCCTAAAAACTGGCTCTTCTGAGGGTTATTATTTGTTTTCTCAAGGAACCAAGAGTCCTTGGAAGCTAATTTTTATTCTACTCTTCCAAAATATGTACAGAGCTGTATATGATTTTTTTCAACGCGATTAAACCTCCGGAAAGAATTTTCGTTCCCCAAAAACTGGCTCATCTGAGGATTATTATTTTTTTTCTCAAGGAACCAAGAGTCCTTGGAAGCTAATTTTATGTCTACTCTTCCAAAATATGTACAGAGCTGTATATGATTTTTTTCAACTCGATTAAACCTCCGGAAAGAATTTTCGTTCCCCAAAAACTGGCTCATCTGAGGGTTATTATTTTTTTTCTCAAGGAACCAAGAGTCCTTGGAAGCTAATTTTTTTCTACTCTTCCAAAATATGTACAGAGCTGTATATTATTTTTTTCAACTCGATTAAACCTCCGAAAAGAATTTGCGTTCCCCAAAAACTGGCTCATCTGAGGGTTATTATTTTTTTCTCAAGGAACCAAGAGTCCTTGGAGGCTAATTTTTTTCTACTCTTCCAAAATATGTACAGAGCTGTATATGGTTTTTTTCAACGCGATTAAACCGCCGGAAAGAATTTTCGTTCCCCAAAAACTGGCTCATCTGAGGGTTATTATTTGTTTTCTCAAGGAACCAAGAGTCCTTGGAAGCTAATTTTTATTCTACTCTTCCAAAATATGTACAGAGCTGTATATGATTTTTTTCAACGCGATTAAACCTCCGGAAAGAATTTTCGTTCCCCAAAAACTGGCTCATCTGAGGGTTATTATTTTTTTTCTCAAGGAACCAAGAGTCCTTGGAAGCTAATTTTTTTCTACTCTTCCAAAATATGTACAGAGCTGTATATTATTTTTTTCAACTCGATTAAACCTCCGAAAAGAATTTGCGTTCCCCAAAAACTGGCTCATCTGAGGGTTATTATTTTTTTCTCAAGGAACCAAGAGTCCTTGGAAGCTAATTTTTTTCCTACTCTTCCAAAATATGTACAGAGCTGTGTATGATTTCCTTCAACTCGATTAAACCTCCGGCAAGAATTTTCGTTCCCTAAAAACTGGCTCTTCTGAGGGTTATTATTTGTTTTCTCAAGGAACCAAGAGTCCTTGGAAGCTAATTTTTTTTCTACTCTTCCAAAATATGCACAGAGCTGTATATGATTTTTTTCAACGCGATTAAACCTCCGGAAAGAATTTTCCTTCTCGACAAACTGGCTCATCTGAGGGTTATTATTTTTTTTCTCAAGGAACCAAGAGTCCTTGTAAGCTAATTTTATTTCTACTCTTCCAAAATATGTACAGAGCTGTATATGATTTTTTTCAACTCGATTAAACCTCCGGAAAGAATTTTCGTTCCCCAAAAACTGGCTCATCTGAGGGTTATTATTTTTCTTCTCAAGGAACCAAGAGTCCTTGGAAGCTAATTTTATGTCTACTCTTCCAAAATATGTACAGAGCTGTATATGATTTTTTTCAACTCGATTAAACCTCCGGAAAGAATTTTCGTTCCCCAAAAACTGGCTCATCTGAGGGTTATTATTGTTTTTCTCAAGGAACCAAGAGTCCTTGGAAGCTAATTTTTATTCTACTCTTCCAAAATATGTACAGAGCTGTATATGATTTTTTTCTACGCGATTAAACCTCCGGAAAGAATTTTCGTTCCCCAAAAACTGGCTCATCTGAGGGTTATTATTTTTTTTCTCAAGGAACCAAGAGTCCTTGGAAGCTAATTTTATGGCTACTCTTCCAAAATATGTACAGAGCTGTATATGATTTTTTTCAACGCGATTAAACCTCCGGAAAGAATTTTCGTTCCCCAAAAACTGGCTCATCTGAGGGTTATTATTGTTTTTCTCAAGGAACCAAGAGTCCTTCGAAGCTAATTTTTATTCTACTCTTCCAAAATATGTACAGAGCTGTATATGATTTTTTTCAACGCGATTAAACCTCCGGAAAGAATTTTCGTTCCCCAAAAACTGGCTCATCTGAGGGTTATTATTTTTTTTCTCAAGGAACCAAGAGTCCTTGGAAGCTAATTTTCTGTCTACTCTTCCAAAATATGTACAGAGCTGTATATGGTTTTTTTCAACGCGATTAAACCTCCGGAAAGAATTTTCCTTCTCGACAAACTGGCTCATCTGAGGGTTATTATTTTTTTTCTCAAGGAACCAAGAGTCCTTGTAAGCTAATTTTATTTCTACTCTTCCAAAATATGTACAGAGCTGTATATGATTTTTTTCAACTCGATTAAACCTCCGGAAAGAATTTTCGTTCCCCAAAAACGGGCTCATCTGAGGGTTATTATTTTTCTTCTCAAGGAACCAAGAGTCCTTGGAAGCTAATTTTATGTCTACTCTTCCAAAATATGTACAGAGCTGTATATGATTTTTTTCAACTCGATTAAACCTACGGAAAGAATTTTCGTTCCCCAAAAACTGGCTCATCTGAGGGTTATTATTTTTTTTCTCAAGGAACCAAGAGTCCTTGGAAGCTAATTTTTATTCTACTCTTCCAAAATATGTACAGAGCTGTATATGATTTTTTTCTACGCGATTAAACCTCCGGAAAGAATTTTCGTTCCCCAAAAACTGGCTCATCTGAGGGTTATTATTTTTTTTCTCAAGGAACCAAGAGTCCTTGGAAGGTAATTTTATGTCTACTCTTCCAAAATATGTACAGAGCTGTATATGATTTTTTTCAACGCGATTAAACCTCCGGAAAGAATTTTCGTTCCTCAAAAACTGGCTCATCTGAGGGTTATTATTTTTTTTCTCAAGGAACCAAGAGTCCTTGGAAGCTATTTTTTTTTCTACTCTTCCAAAATATGCACAGAGCTGTATATGATTTTTTTCAACGCGATTAAACCTCCGAAAATAATTTTCGTTCCCCAAAAACTGGCTCATCTGAGGGTTATTATTTTTTTTCTCAAGGAACCAAGAGTCCTTGGAAGCTAATTTTTATTCTACTCTTCCAAAATATGTACAGAGCTGTATATGATTTTTTTCAACGCGATTAAACCTCCGGAAAGAATTTTCGTTCCCCAAAAACTGGCTCATCTGAGGGTTATTATTTTTTTCTCAAGGAACCAAGAGTCCTTGGAAGCTAATTTTTTTCTACTCTTCCAAAATATGTACAGAGCTATATATGATTTTTTTCAACGCGATTAAACCGCCGGAAAGAATTTTCGTTCCCCAAAAACTGGCTCATCTGAGGGTTATTCTTTTTTTTTTCAAGGAACCAAGAGTCCTTGGAAGCTAATTTTTTTCCTACTCTTCCAAAATATGTACAGAGCTGTGTATGATTTCCTTCAACTCGATTAAACCTCCGGAAAGAATTTTCGTTCCCCAAAAACTGGCTCATCTGAGGGTTATTATTTTTTTTCTCAAGGAACCAAGAGTCCTTGGAAGCTAATTTTTTTCTACTCTTCTAAAATATGTACAGAGCTGTATATTATTTTTTTCAACTCGATTAAACCTCCGAAAAGAATTTGCGTTCCCCAAAAACTGGCTCATCTGAGGGTTATTATTTTTTTCTCAAGGAACCAAGAGTCCTTGGAAGCTAATTTTTTTCTACTCTTCCAAAATATGTACAGAGCTGTATATGGTTTTTTTCAACGCGATTAAACCGCTGGAAAGAATTTTCGTTCCCCAAAAACTGGCTCATCTGAGGGTTATTCTTTTTTTTTCAAGGAACCAAGAGTCCTTGGAAGCTAATTTTTTTCCTACTCTTCCAAAATATGTGCAGAGCTGTGTATGATTTCCTTCAACTCGATTAAACCTCCGGCAAGAATTTTCGTTCCCTAAAAACTGGCTCATCTGTGGGTTATTATTTTTTTTCTCAAGGAACCAAGAGTCCTTGTAAGCTAATTTTTATTCTACTCTTCCAAAATATGTACAGAGCTGTATATGATTTTTTTCAACTCGATTAAACCTCCGGAAAGAATTTTCGTTCCCCAAAAACTGGCTCATCTGAGGGTTATTATTTTTCTTCTCAAGGAACCAAGAGTCCTTGGAAGCTAATTTTATGTCTACTCTTCCAAAATATGTACAGAGCTGTATATGATTTTTTTCAACTCGATTAAACCTCCGGAAAGAATTTTCGTTCCCCAAAAACTGGCTCATCTGAGGGTTATTATTTTTTTTCTCAAGGAACCAAGAGTCCTTGGAAGCTAATTTTTATTCTACTCTTCCAAAATATGTACAGAGATGTGTATGATTTCCTTCAACTCGATTAAACCTCCGGCAAGAATTTTCGTTCCCTAAAAACTGGCTCATCTGAGGGTTATTATTTGTTTTCTCAAGGAACCAAGAGTCCTTGGAAGCTAATTTTTATTCTACTCTTCCAAAATATGTACAGAGCTGTATATGATTTTTTTCAACGCGATTAAACCTCCGGAAAGAATTTTCGTTCCCCAAAAACTGGCTCATCTGAGGGTTATTATTTTTTTTCTCAAGGAACCAAGAGTCCTTGGAAGCTAATTTTATGTCTACTCTTCCAAAATATGTACAGAGCTGTATATGATTTTTTTCAACTCGATTAAACCTCCGAAAAGAATTTTCGTTCCCCAAAAACTGGCTCATCTGAGGGTTATTATTTTTTTTCTCAAGGAACCAAGAGTCCTTGGAAGCTAATTTTTTTCTACTCTTCCAAAATATGTACAGAGCTGTATATTATTTTTTTCAACTCGATTAAACCTCCGAAAAGAATTTGCGTTCCCCAAAAACTGGCTCATCTGAGGGTTATTATTTTTTTCTCAAGGAACCAAGAGTCCTTGGAAGCTAATTTTTTTCTACTCTTCCAAAATATGTACAGAGCTGTATATGGTTTTTTTCAACGCGATTAAACCGCCGGAAAGAATTTTCGTTCCCCAAAAACTGGCTCATCTGAGGGTTATTCTTTTTTTTTCAAGGAACCAAGAGTCCTTGGAAGCTAATTTTTTTCCTACTCTTCCAAAATATGTACAGAGCTGTGTATGATTTCCTTCAACTCGATTAAACCTCCGGCAAGAATTTTCGTTCCCTAAAAACTGGCTCATCTGAGGGTTATTATTTGTTTTCTCAAGGAACCAAGAGTCCTTGGAATCTAATTTTATGTCTACTCTTCCAAAATATGTACAGAGCTGTATATGATTTTTTTCAACTCGATTAAACCTCCGAAAAGAATTTTCGTTCCCCAAAAACTGGCTCATCTGAGGGTTATTATTTTTTTTCTCAAGGAACCAAGAGTCCTTGGAAGCTAATTTTTTTCTACTCTTCCAAAATATGTACAGAGCTGTATATTATTTTTTTCAACTCGATTAAACCTCCGAAAAGAATTTGCGTTCCCCAAAAACTGGCTCATCTGAGGGTTATTATTTTTTTCTCAAGGAACCAAGAGTCCTTGGAAGCTAATTTTTTTCTACTCTTCCAAAATATGTACAGAGCTGTATATGGTTTTTTTCAACGCGATTAAACCGCCGGCAAGAATTTTCGTTCCCCAAAAACTGGCTCATCTGAGGGTTATTCTTTTTTTTCAAGGAACCAAGAGTCCTTGGAAGCTAATTTTTTTCCTACTCTTCCAAAATATGTACAGAGCTGTGTATGATTTCCTTCAACTCGATTAAACCTCCGGCAAGAATTTTCGTTCCCTAAAAACTGGCTCATCTGAGGGTTATTATTTGTTTTCTCAAGGAACCAAGAGTCCTTGGAAGCTAATTTTTATTCTACTCTTCCAAAATATGTACAGAGCTGTATATGATTTTTTTCAACGCGATTAAACCTCCGGAAAGAATTTTCGTTCCCCAAAAACTGGCTCATCTGAGGGTTATTATTTTTTTTCTCAAGGAACCAAGAGTCCTTGGAAGCTAATTTAATGTCTACTCTTCCAAAATATGTACAGAGCTGTATATTATTTTTTTCAACTCGATTAAACCTCCGAAAAGAATTTGCGTTCCCCAAAAACTGGCTCATCTGAGGGTTATTATTTTTTTCTCAAGGAACCAAGAGTCCTTGGAAGCTAATTTTTTTCTACTCTTCCAAAATATGTACAGAGCTATATATGATTTTTTTCAACGCGATTAAACCGCCGGAAAGAATTTTCGTTCCCCAAAAACTGGCTCATCTGAGGGTTATTCTTTTTTTTTTCAAGGAACCAAGAGTCCTTGGAAGCTAATTTTTTTCCTACTCTTCCAAAATATGTACAGAGCTGTGTATGATTTCCTTCAACTCGATTAAACCTCCGGAAAGAATTTTCGTTCCCCAAAAACTGGCTCATCTGAGGGTTATTATTTTTTTTCTCAAGGAACCAAGAGTCCTTGGAAGCTAATTTTTTTCTACTCTTCTAAAATATGTACAGAGCTGTATATTATTTTTTTCAACTCGATTAAACCTCCGAAAAGAATTTGCGTTCCCCAAAAACTGGCTCATCTGAGGGTTATTATTTTTTTCTCAAGGAACCAAGAGTCCTTGGAAGCTAATTTTTTTCTACTCTTCCAAAATATGTACAGAGCTGTATATGGTTTTTTTCAACGCGATTAAACCGCTGGAAAGAATTTTCGTTCCCCAAAAACTGGCTCATCTGAGGGTTATTCTTTTTTTTTCAAGGAACCAAGAGTCCTTGGAAGCTAATTTTTTTCCTACTCTTCCAAAATATGTACAGAGCTGTGTATGATTTCCTTCAACTCGATTAAACCTCCGGCAAGAATTTTCGTTCCCTAAAAACTGGCTCATCTGTGGGTTATTATTTTTTTTCTCAAGGAACCAAGAGTCCTTGTAAGCTAATTTTTATTCTACTCTTCCAAAATATGTACAGAGCTGTATATGATTTTTTTCAACTCGATTAAACCTCCGGAAAGAATTTTCGTTCCCCAAAAACTGGCTCATCTGAGGGTTATTATTTTTCTTCTCAAGGAACCAAGAGTCCTTGGAAGCTAATTTTATGTCTACTCTTCCAAAATATGTACAGAGCTGTATATGATTTTTTTCAACTCGATTAAACCTCCGGAAAGAATTTTCGTTCCCCAAAAACTGGCTCATCTGAGGGTTATTATTTTTTTTCTCAAGGAACCAAGAGTCCTTGGAAGCTAATTTTTATTCTACTCTTCCAAAATATGTACAGAGATGTGTATGATTTCCTTCAACTCGATTAAACCTCCGGCAAGAATTTTCGTTCCCTAAAAACTGGCTCATCTGAGGGTTATTATTTGTTTTCTCAAGGAACCAAGAGTCCTTGGAAGCTAATTTTTATTCTACTCTTCCAAAATATGTACAGAGCTGTATATGATTTTTTTCAACGCGATTAAACCTCCGGAAAGAATTTTCGTTCCCCAAAAACTGGCTCATCTGAGGGTTATTATTTTTTTTCTCAAGGAACCAAGAGTCCTTGGAAGCTAATTTTATGTCTACTCTTCCAAAATATGTACAGAGCTGTATATGATTTTTTTCAACTCGATTAAACCTCCGAAAAGAATTTTCGTTCCCCAAAAACTGGCTCATCTGAGGGTTATTATTTTTTTTCTCAAGGAACCAAGAGTCCTTGGAAGCTAATTTTTTTCTACTCTTCCAAAATATGTACAGAGCTGTATATTATTTTTTTCAACTCGATTAAACCTCCGAAAAGAATTTGCGTTCCCCAAAAACTGGCTCATCTGAGGGTTATTATTTTTTTCTCAAGGAACCAAGAGTCCTTGGAAGCTAATTTTTTTCTACTCTTCCAAAATATGTACAGAGCTGTATATGGTTTTTTTCAACGCGATTAAACCGCCGGAAAGAATTTTCGTTCCCCAAAAACTGGCTCATCTGAGGGTTATTCTTTTTTTTTCAAGGAACCAAGAGTGCTTGGAAGCTAATTTTTTTCCTACTCTTCCAAAATATGTACAGAGCTGTGTATGATTTCCTTCAACTCGATTAAACCTCCGGCAAGAATTTTCGTTCCCTAAAAACTGGCTCATCTGAGGGTTATTATTTGTTTTCTCAAGGAACCAAGAGTCCTTGGAAGCTAATTTTTATTCTACTCTTCCAAAATATGTACAGAGCTGTATATGATTTTTTTCAACGCGATTAAACCTCCGGAAAGAATTTTCGTTCCCCAAAAACTGGCTCATCTGAGGGTTATTATTTTTTTTCTCAAGGAACCAAGAGTCCTTGGAAGCTAATTTTTTTCTACTCTTCCAAAATATGTACAGAGCTGTATATTATTTTTTTCAACTCGATTAAACCTCCGAAAAGAATTTGCGTTCCCCAAAAACTGGCTCATCTGAGGGTTATTATTTTTTTCTCAAGGAACCAAGAGTCCTTGGAAGCTAATTTTTTTCCTACTCTTCCAAAATATGTACAGAGCTGTGTATGATTTCCTTCAACTCGATTAAACCTCCGGCAAGAATTTTCGTTCCCTAAAAACTGGCTCTTCTGAGGGTTATTATTTGTTTTCTCAAGGAACCAAGAGTCCTTGGAAGCTAATTTTTATTCTACTCTTCCAAAATATGTACAGAGCTGTATATGATTTTTTTCAACGCGATTAAACCTCCGGAAAGAATTTTCGTTCCCCAAAAACTGGCTCATCTGAGGATTATTATTTTTTTTCTCAAGGAACCAAGAGTCCTTGGAAGCTAATTTTATGTCTACTCTTCCAAAATATGTACAGAGCTGTATATGATTTTTTTCAACTCGATTAAACCTCCGGAAAGAATTTTCGTTCCCCAAAAACTGGCTCATCTGAGGGTTATTATTTTTTTTCTCAAGGAACCAAGAGTCCTTGGAAGCTAATTTTTTTCTACTCTTCCAAAATATGTACAGAGCTGTATATTATTTTTTTCAACTCGATTAAACCTCCGAAAAGAATTTGCGTTCCCCAAAAACTGGCTCATCTGAGGGTTATTATTTTTTTCTCAAGGAACCAAGAGTCCTTGGAAGCTAATTTTTTTCTACTCTTCCAAAATATGTACAGAGCTGTATATGGTTTTTTTCAACGCGATTAAACCGCCGGAAAGAATTTTCGTTCCCCAAAAACTGGCTCATCTGAGGGTTATTATTTGTTTTCTCAAGGAACCAAGAGTCCTTGGAAGCTAATTTTTATTCTACTCTTCCAAAATATGTACAGAGCTGTATATGATTTTTTTCAACGCGATTAAACCTCCGGAAAGAATTTTCGTTCCCCAAAAACTGGCTCATCTGAGGGTTATTATTTTTTTTCTCAAGGAACCAAGAGTCCTTGGAAGCTAATTTTTTTCTACTCTTCCAAAATATGTACAGAGCTGTATATTATTTTTTTCAACTCGATTAAACCTCCGAAAAGAATTTGCGTTCCCCAAAAACTGGCTCATCTGAGGGTTATTATTTTTTTCTCAAGGAACCAAGAGTCCTTGGAAGCTAATTTTTTTCCTACTCTTCCAAAATATGTACAGAGCTGTGTATGATTTCCTTCAACTCGATTAAACCTCCGGCAAGAATTTTCGTTCCCTAAAAACTGGCT
Source organism: Exephanes ischioxanthus (assembly GCA_958510785.1). Classification (NCBI taxonomy): domain Eukaryota; kingdom Metazoa; phylum Arthropoda; class Insecta; order Hymenoptera; family Ichneumonidae; genus Exephanes; species Exephanes ischioxanthus. The sequence goes on along the minus strand of OY294019.1, from coordinate 9,940,407 downwards.
CTTCTGAGGGTTATTATTTGTTTTCTCAAGGAACCAAGAGTCCTTGGAAGCTAATTTTTTTTCTACTCTTCCAAAATATGCACAGAGCTGTATATGATTTTTTTCAACGCGATTAAACCTCCGGAAAGAATTTTCCTTCTCGACAAACTGGCTCATCTGAGGGTTATTATTTTTTTTCTCAAGGAACCAAGAGTCCTTGTAAGCTAATTTTTTTTCTACTCTTCCAAAATATGCACAGAGCTGTATATGATTTTTTTCAACGCGATTAAACCTCCGGAAAGACTTTTCCTTCTCGACAAACTGGCTCATCGGAGGGTTATTATTTTTTTTCTCAAGGAACCAAGAGTCCTTGAAAGCTAATTTTTTTTCTACTCTTCCAAAATATGTACAGAGCTCTTTATGATTTTTTTCAACTCGATTAAACCTCCGGAAAGAATTTTCGTTCCCCAAAAACTGGCTCATCTGAGGGTTATTATTTTTTTTCTCAAGGAACCAAGAGTCCTTGGAAGCTAATTTTTTTCTACTCTTCCAAAATATGTACAGAGCTGTATATTATTTTTTTCAACTCGATTAAACCTCCGAAAAGAATTTGCGTTCCCCAAAAACTGGCTCATCTGAGGGTTATTATTTTTTTCTCAAGGAACCAAGAGTCCTTGGAAGCTAATTTTTTTCTACTCTTCCAAAATATGTACAGAGCTGTATATGGTTTTTTTCAACGCGATTAAACCGCCGGAAAGAATTTTCGTTCCCCAAAAACTGGCTCATCTGAGGGTTATTATTTGTTTTCTCAAGGAACCAAGAGTCCTTGGAAGCTAATTTTTATTCTACTCTTCCAAAATATGTACAGAGCTGTATATGATTTTTTTCAACGCGATTAAACCTCCGGAAAGAATTTTCGTTCCCCAAAAACTGGCTCATCTGAGGGTTATTATTTTTTTTCTCAAGGAACCAAGAGTCCTTGGAAGCTAATTTTTTTCTACTCTTCCAAAATATGTACAGAGCTGTATATTATTTTTTTCAACTCGATTAAACCTCCGAAAAGAATTTGCGTTCCCCAAAAACTGGCTCATCTGAGGGTTATTATTTTTTTCTCAAGGAACCAAGAGTCCTTGGAAGCTAATTTTTTTCCTACTCTTCCAAAATATGTACAGAGCTGTGTATGATTTCCTTCAACTCGATTAAACCTCCGGCAAGAATTTTCGTTCCCTAAAAACTGGCTCTTCTGAGGGTTATTATTTGTTTTCTCAAGGAACCAAGAGTCCTTGGAAGCTAATTTTTTTTCTACTCTTCCAAAATATGCACAGAGCTGTATATGATTTTTTTCAACGCGATTAAACCTCCGGAAAGAATTTTCCTTCTCGACAAACTGGCTCATCTGAGGGTTATTATTTTTTTTCTCAAGGAACCAAGAGTCCTTGTAAGCTAATTTTTTTTCTACTCTTCCAAAATATGCACAGAGCTGTATATGATTTTTTTCAACGCGATTAAACCTCCGGAAAGACTTTTCCTTCTCGACAAACTGGCTCATCGGAGGGTTATTATTTTTTTTCTCAAGGAACCAAGAGTCCTTGAAAGCTAATTTTTTTTCTACTCTTCCAAAATATGTACAGAGCTCTTTATGATTTTTTTCAACTCGATTAAACCTCCGAAAAGAATTTTCGTTCCCCAAAAACTGGCTCATTTGAGGGTTATTATTTTTTTTCTCAAGGAACCAAGAGTCCTTGGAAGCTAATTTTTATTCTACTCTTCCAAAATATGTACAGAGCTGTATATGATTTTTTTCGACTCGATTAAACCTCCGGAAAGAATTTGCGTTCCCCAAAAACTGGCTCATCTGAGGGTTATTATTTTTTTCTCAAGGAACCAAGAGTCCTTGGAAGCTAATTTTATTTCTACTCTTCCAAAATATGTACAGAGCTGTATATGATTTTTTTCAACGCGATTAAACCGCCGGAAAGAATTTTCGTTCCCCAAAAACTGGCTCATCTGAGGGTTATTCTTTTTTTTTCAAGGAACCAAGAGTCCTTGGAAGCTAATTTTTTTCCTACTCTTCCAAAATATGTACAGAGCTGTGTATGATTTCCTTCAACTCGATTAAACCTCCGGCAAGAATTTTCGTTCCCTAAAAACTGGCTCATCTGAGGGTTATTATTTGTTTTCTCAAGGAACCAAGAGTCCTTGGAAGCTAATTTTTATTCTACTCTTCCAAAATATGTACAGAGCTGTATATGATTTTTTTCAACGCGATTAAACCTCCGGAAAGAATTTTCGTTCCCCAAAAACTGGCTCATCTGAGGGTTATTATTTTTTCTCTCAAGGAACCAAGAGTCCTTGGAAGCTAATTTTATGTCTACTCTTCCAAAATATGTACAGAGCTGTATATGATTTTTTTCAACTCGATTAAACCTCCGGAAAGAATTTTCGTTCCCTAAAAACTGGCTCATTTGAGGGTTATTATTTTTTTTCTCAAGGAACCAAGAGTCCTTGGAAGCTAATTTTATTTCTACTCTTCCAAAATATGTACAGAGCTGTATATGATTTTTTTCAATGCGATTAAACCGCCGGAAAGAATTTTCGTTCCCCAAAAACTGGCTCATCTGAGGGTTATTCTTTTTTTTTTTCAAGGAACCAAGAGTCCTTGGAAGCTAATTTTTTTCCTACTCTTCCAAAATATGTACAGAGCTGTGTATGATTTCCTTCAACTCGATTAAACCTCCGGCAAGAATTTTCGTTCCCTAAAAACTGGCTCATCTGAGGGTTATTATTTGTTTTCTCAAGGAACCAAGAGTCCTTGGAAGCTAATTTTTATTCTACTCTTCCAAAATATGTACAGAGCTGTATATGATTTTTTTCAACGCGATTAAACCTCCGGAAAGAATTTTCGTTCCCCAAAAACTGGCTCATCTGAGGGTTATTATTTTTTTTCTCAAGGAACCAAGAGTCCTTGGAAGCTAATTTTATGTCTACTCTTCCAAAATATGTACAGAGCTGTATATGATTTTTTTCAACTCGATTAAACCTCCGAAAAGAATTTTCGTTCCCCAAAAACTGGCTCATCTGAGGGTTATTATTTTTTTTCTCAAGGAACCAAGAGTCCTTGGAAGCTAATTTTTTTCTACTTTTCCAAAATATGTACAGAGCTGTATATTATTTTTTTCAACTCGATTAAACCTCCGAAAAGAATTTGCGTTCCCCAAAAACTGGCTCATCTGAGGGTTATTATTTTTTTCTCAAGGAACCAAGAGTCCTTGGAAGCTAATTTTTTTCTACTCTTCCAAAATATGCACAGAGCTGTATATGATTTTTTTCAACGCGATTAAACCTCCGGAAAGACTTTTCCTTCTCGACAAACTGGCTCATCTGAGGGTTATTATTTTTTTTCTCAAGGAACTCAAGTCCTTGAAAGCTAATTTTTTTTCTACTCTTCCAAAATATGCACAGAGCTGTATATGATTTTTTTCAACGCGATTAAACCTCCGGAAAGAATTTTCCTTCTCGACAAACTGGCTCATCTGAGGGTTATTATTTTTTTTCTCAAGGAACCAAGAGTCCTTGTAAGCTAATTTTATTTCTACTCTTCCAAAATATGTACAGAGCTGTATATGATTTTTTTCAACTCGATTAAACCTCCGGAAAGAATTTTCGTTCCCCAAAAACTGGCTCATCTGAGGGTTATTATTTTTTTTTCTCAAGGAACCAAGAGTCCTTGGAAGCTAATTTTATGTCTACTCTTCCAAAATATGTACAGAGCTGTATATGATTCTTTTCAACTCGATTAAACCTCCGGAAAGAATTTTCGTTCCCCAAAAACTGGCTCATCTGAGGGTTATTATTTGTTTTCTCAAGGAACCAAGAGTCCTTGGAAGCTAATTTTTATTCTACTCTTCCAAAATATGTACAGAGCTGTATATGATTTTTTTCGACTCGATTAAACCTCCGGAAAGAATTTGCGTTCCCCAAAAACTGGCTCATCTGAGGGTTATTATTTTTTTCTCAAGGAACCAAGAGTCCTTGGAAGCTAATTTTATTTCTACTCTTCCAAAATATGTACAGAGCTGTATATGATTTTTTTCAACGCGATTAAACCGCCGGAAAGAATTTTCGTTCCCCAAAAACTGGCTCATCTGAGGGTTATTCTTTTTTTTTCAAGGAACCAAGAGTCCTTGGAAGCTAATTTTTTTCCTACTCTTCCAAAATATGTACAGAGCTGTGTATGATTTCCTTCAACTCGATTAAACCTCCGGCAAGAATTTTCGTTCCCTAAAAACTGGCTCATCTGAGGGTTATTATTTGTTTTCTCAAGGAACCAAGAGTCCTTGGAAGCTAATTTTTATTCTACTCTTCCAAAATATGTACAGAGCTGTATATGATTTTTTTCAACGCGATTAAACCTCCGGAAAGAATTTTCGTTCCCCAAAAACTGGCTCATCTGAGGGTTATTATTTTTTCTCTCAAGGAACCAAGAGTCCTTGGAAGCTAATTTTATGTCTACTCTTCCAAAATATGTACAGAGCTGTATATGATTTTTTTCAACTCGATTAAACCTCCGGAAAGAATTTTCGTTCCCTAAAAACTGGCTCATTTGAGGGTTATTATTTTTTTTCTCAAGGAACCAAGAGTCCTTGGAAGCTAATTTTATTTCTACTCTTCCAAAATATGTACAGAGCTGTATATGATTTTTTTCAATGCGATTAAACCGCCGGAAAGAATTTTCGTTCCCCAAAAACTGGCTCATCTGAGGGTTATTCTTTTTTTTTTTCAAGGAACCAAGAGTCCTTGGAAGCTAATTTTTTTCCTACTCTTCCAAAATATGTACAGAGCTGTGTATGATTTCCTTCAACTCGATTAAACCTCCGGCAAGAATTTTCGTTCCCTAAAAACTGGCTCATCTGAGGGTTATTATTTGTTTTCTCAAGGAACCAAGAGTCCTTGGAAGCTAATTTTTATTCTACTCTTCCAAAATATGTACAGAGCTGTATATGATTTTTTTCAACGCGATTAAACCTCCGGAAAGAATTTTCGTTCCCCAAAAACTGGCTCATCTGAGGGTTATTATTTTTTTTCTCAAGGAACCAAGAGTCCTTGGAAGCTAATTTTATGTCTACTCTTCCAAAATATGTACAGAGCTGTATATGATTTTTTTCAACTCGATTAAACCTCCGAAAAGAATTTTCGTTCCCCAAAAACTGGCTCATCTGAGGGTTATTATTTTTTTTCTCAAGGAACCAAGAGTCCTTGGAAGCTAATTTTTTTCTACTTTTCCAAAATATGTACAGAGCTGTATATTATTTTTTTCAACTCGATTAAACCTCCGAAAAGAATTTGCGTTCCCCAAAAACTGGCTCATCTGAGGGTTATTATTTTTTTCTCAAGGAACCAAGAGTCCTTGGAAGCTAATTTTTTTCTACTCTTCCAAAATATGCACAGAGCTGTATATGATTTTTTTCAACGCGATTAAACCTCCGGAAAGACTTTTCCTTCTCGACAAACTGGCTCATCTGAGGGTTATTATTTTTTTTCTCAAGGAACTCAAGTCCTTGAAAGCTAATTTTTTTTCTACTCTTCCAAAATATGCACAGAGCTGTATATGATTTTTTTCAACGCGATTAAACCTCCGGAAAGAATTTTCCTTCTCGACAAACTGGCTCATCTGAGGGTTATTATTTTTTTTCTCAAGGAACCAAGAGTCCTTGTAAGCTAATTTTATTTCTACTCTTCCAAAATATGTACAGAGCTGTATATGATTTTTTTCAACTCGATTAAACCTCCGGAAAGAATTTTCGTTCCCCAAAAACTGGCTCATCTGAGGGTTATTATTTTTTTTTCTCAAGGAACCAAGAGTCCTTGGAAGCTAATTTTATGTCTACTCTTCCAAAATATGTACAGAGCTGTATATGATTTTTTTCAACTCGATTAAACCTCCGGAAAGAATTTTCGTTCCCCAAAAACTGGCTCATCTGAGGGTTATTATTTGTTTTCTCAAGGAACCAAGAGTCCTTGGAAGCTAATTTTTATTCTACTCTTCCAAAATATGTACAGAGCTGTATATGATTTTTTTCAACTCGATTAAACCTCCGGAAAGAATTTGCGTTCCCCAAAAACTGGCTCATCTGAGGGTTATTATTTTTTTCTCAAGGAACCAAGAGTCCTTGGAAGCTAATTTTATTTCTACTCTTCCAAAATATGTACAGAGCTGTATATGATTTTTTTCAACGCGATTAAACCGCCGGAAAGAATTTTCGTTCCCCAAAAACTGGCTCATCTGAGGGTTATTCTTTTTTTTTCAAGGAACCAAGAGTCCTTGGAAGCTAATTTTTTTCCTACTCTTCCAAAATATGTACAGAGCTGTGTATGATTTCCTTCAACTCGATTAAACCTCCGGCAAGAATTTTCGTTCCCTAAAAACTGGCTCATCTGAGGGTTATTATTTGTTTTCTCAAGGAACCAAGAGTCCTTGGAAGCTAATTTTTATTCTACTCTTCCAAAATATGTACAGAGCTGTATATGATTTTTTTCAACGCGATTAAACCTCCGGAAAGAATTTTCGTTCCCCAAAAACTGGCTCATCTGAGGGTTATTATTTTTTCTCTCAAGGAACCAAGAGTCCTTGGAAGCTAATTTTATGTCTACTCTTCCAAAATATGTACAGAGCTGTATATGATTTTTTTCAACTCGATTAAACCTCCGGAAAGAATTTTCGTTCCCTAAAAACTGGCTCATTTGAGGGTTATTATTTTTTTTCTCAAGGAACCAAGAGTCCTTGGAAGCTAATTTTATTTCTACTCTTCCAAAATATGTACAGAGCTGTATATGATTTTTTTCAATGCGATTAAACCGCCGGAAAGAATTTTCGTTCCCCAAAAACTGGCTCATCTGAGGGTTATTCTTTTTTTTTTTCAAGGAACCAAGAGTCCTTGGAAGCTAATTTTTTTCCTACTCTTCCAAAATATGTACAGAGCTGTGTATGATTTCCTTCAACTCGATTAAACCTCCGGCAAGAATTTTCGTTCCCTAAAAACTGGCTCATCTGAGGGTTATTATTTGTTTTCTCAAGGAACCAAGAGTCCTTGGAAGCTAATTTTTATTCTACTCTTCCAAAATATGTACAGAGCTGTATATGATTTTTTTCAACGCGATTAAACCTCCGGAAAGAATTTTCGTTCCCCAAAAACTGGCTCATCTGAGGGTTATTATTTTTTTTCTCAAGGAACCAAGAGTCCTTGGAAGCTAATTTTATGTCTACTCTTCCAAAATATGTACAGAGCTGTATATGATTTTTTTCAACTCGATTAAACCTCCGAAAAGAATTTTCGTTCCCCAAAAACTGGCTCATCTGAGGGTTATTATTTTTTTTCTCAAGGAACCAAGAGTCCTTGGAAGCTAATTTTTTTCTACTTTTCCAAAATATGTACAGAGCTGTATATTATTTTTTTCAACTCGATTAAACCTCCGAAAAGAATTTGCGTTCCCCAAAAACTGGCTCATCTGAGGGTTATTATTTTTTTCTCAAGGAACCAAGAGTCCTTGGAAGCTAATTTTTTTCTACTCTTCCAAAATATGCACAGAGCTGTATATGATTTTTTTCAACGCGATTAAACCTCCGGAAAGACTTTTCCTTCTCGACAAACTGGCTCATCTGAGGGTTATTATTTTTTTTCTCAAGGAACTCAAGTCCTTGAAAGCTAATTTTTTTTCTACTCTTCCAAAATATGCACAGAGCTGTATATGATTTTTTTCAACGCGATTAAACCTCCGGAAAGAATTTTCCTTCTCGACAAACTGGCTCATCTGAGGGTTATTATTTTTTTTCTCAAGGAACCAAGAGTCCTTGTAAGCTAATTTTATTTCTACTCTTCCAAAATATGTACAGAGCTGTATATGATTTTTTTCAACTCGATTAAACCTCCGGAAAGAATTTTCGTTCCCCAAAAACTGGCTCATCTGAGGGTTATTATTTTTTTTTCTCAAGGAACCAAGAGTCCTTGGAAGCTAATTTTATGTCTACTCTTCCAAAATATGTACAGAGCTGTATATGATTTTTTTCAACTCGATTAAACCTCCGGAAAGAATTTTCGTTCCCCAAAAACTGGCTCATCTGAGGGTTATTATTTGTTTTCTCAAGGAACCAAGAGTCCTTGGAAGCTAATTTTTATTCTACTCTTCCAAAATATGTACAGAGCTGTATATGATTTTTTTCGACTCGATTAAACCTCCGGAAAGAATTTGCGTTCCCCAAAAACTGGCTCATCTGAGGGTTATTATTTTTTTCTCAAGGAACCAAGAGTCCTTGGAAGCTAATTTTATTTCTACTCTTCCAAAATATGTACAGAGCTGTATATGATTTTTTTCAACGCGATTAAACCGCCGGAAAGAATTTTCGTTCCCCAAAAACTGGCTCATCTGAGGGTTATTCTTTTTTTTTCAAGGAACCAAGAGTCCTTGGAAGCTAATTTTTTTCCTACTCTTCCAAAATATGTACAGAGCTGTGTATGATTTCCTTCAACTCGATTAAACCTCCGGCAAGAATTTTCGTTCCCTAAAAACTGGCTCATCTGAGGGTTATTATTTGTTTTCTCAAGGAACCAAGAGTCCTTGGAAGCTAATTTTTATTCTACTCTTCCAAAATATGTACAGAGCTGTATATGATTTTTTTCAACGCGATTAAACCTCCGGAAAGAATTTTCGTTCCCCAAAAACTGGCTCATCTGAGGGTTATTATTTTTTCTCTCAAGGAACCAAGAGTCCTTGGAAGCTAATTTTATGTCTACTCTTCCAAAATATGTACAGAGCTGTATATGATTTTTTTCAACTCGATTAAACCTCCGGAAAGAATTTTCGTTCCCTAAAAACTGGCTCATTTGAGGGTTATTATTTTTTTTCTCAAGGAACCAAGAGTCCTTGGAAGCTAATTTTATTTCTACTCTTCCAAAATATGTACAGAGCTGTATATGATTTTTTTCAATGCGATTAAACCGCCGGAAAGAATTTTCGTTCCCCAAAAACTGGCTCATCTGAGGGTTATTCTTTTTTTTTTTCAAGGAACCAAGAGTCCTTGGAAGCTAATTTTTTTCCTACTCTTCCAAAATATGTACAGAGCTGTGTATGATTTCCTTCAACTCGATTAAACCTCCGGCAAGAATTTTCGTTCCCTAAAAACTGGCTCATCTGAGGGTTATTATTTGTTTTCTCAAGGAACCAAGAGTCCTTGGAAGCTAATTTTTATTCTACTCTTCCAAAATATGTACAGAGCTGTATATGATTTTTTTCAACGCGATTAAACCTCCGGAAAGAATTTTCGTTCCCCAAAAACTGGCTCATCTGAGGGTTATTATTTTTTTTCTCAAGGAACCAAGAGTCCTTGGAAGCTAATTTTATGTCTACTCTTCCAAAATATGTACAGAGCTGTATATGATTTTTTTCAACTCGATTAAACCTCCGAAAAGAATTTTCGTTCCCCAAAAACTGGCTCATCTGAGGGTTATTATTTTTTTTCTCAAGGAACCAAGAGTCCTTGGAAGCTAATTTTTTTCTACTTTTCCAAAATATGTACAGAGCTGTATATTATTTTTTTCAACTCGATTAAACCTCCGAAAAGAATTTGCGTTCCCCAAAAACTGGCTCATCTGAGGGTTATTATTTTTTTCTCAAGGAACCAAGAGTCCTTGGAAGCTAATTTTTTTCTACTCTTCCAAAATATGCACAGAGCTGTATATGATTTTTTTCAACGCGATTAAACCTCCTGAAAGACTTTTCCTTCTCGACAAACTGGCTCATCTGAGGGTTATTATTTTTTTTCTCAAGGAACCAAGAGTCCTTGTAAGCTAATTTTATTTCTACTCTTCCAAAATATGTACAGAGCTGTATATGATTTTTTTCAACTCGATTAAACCTCCGGAAAGAATTTTCGTTCCCCAAAAACTGGCTCATCTGAGGGTTATTATTTTTTTTTCTCAAGGAACCAAGAGTCCTTGGAAGCTAATTTTATGTCTACTCTTCCAAAATATGTACAGAGCTGTATATGATTTTTTTCAACTCGATTAAACCTCCGGAAAGAATTTTCGTTCCCCAAAAACTGGCTCATCTGAGGGTTATTATTTGTTTTCTCAAGGAACCAAGAGTCCTTGGAAGCTAATTTTTATTCTACTCTTCCAAAATATGTACAGAGCTGTATATGATTTTTTTCAACTCGATTAAACCTCCGGAAAGAATTTGCGTTCCCCAAAAACTGGCTCATCTGAGGGTTATTATTTTTTTCTCAAGGAACCAAGAGTCCTTGGAAGCTAATTTTATTTCTACTCTTCCAAAATATGTACAGAGCTGTATATGATTTTTTTCAACGCGATTAAACCGCCGGAAAGAATTTTCGTTCCCCAAAAACTGGCTCATCTGAGGGTTATTCTTTTTTTTTCAAGGAACCAAGAGTCCTTGGAAGCTAATTTTTTTCCTACTCTTCCAAAATATGTACAGAGCTGTGTATGATTTCCTTCAACTCGATTAAACCTCCGGCAAGAATTTTCGTTCCCTAAAAACTGGCTCATCTGAGGGTTATTATTTGTTTTCTCAAGGAACCAAGAGTCCTTGGAAGCTAATTTTTATTCTACTCTTCCAAAATATGTACAGAGCTGTATATGATTTTTTTCAACGCGATTAAACCTCCGGAAAGAATTTTCGTTCCCCAAAAACTGGCTCATCTGAGGGTTATTATTTTTTCTCTCAAGGAACCAAGAGTCCTTGGAAGCTAATTTTATGTCTACTCTTCCAAAATATGTACAGAGCTGTATATGATTTTTTTCAACTCGATTAAACCTCCGGAAAGAATTTTCGTTCCCTAAAAACTGGCTCATTTGAGGGTTATTATTTTTTTTCTCAAGGAACCAAGAGTCCTTGGAAGCTAATTTTATTTCTACTCTTCCAAAATATGTACAGAGCTGTATATGATTTTTTTCAATGCGATTAAACCGCCGGAAAGAATTTTCGTTCCCCAAAAACTGGCTCATCTGAGGGTTATTCTTTTTTTTTTTCAAGGAACCAAGAGTCCTTGGAAGCTAATTTTTTTCCTACTCTTCCAAAATATGTACAGAGCTGTGTATGATTTCCTTCAACTCGATTAAACCTCCGGCAAGAATTTTCGTTCCGTAAAAACTGGCTCATCTGAGGGTTATTATTTTTTTTCTCAAGGAACCAAGAGTCCTTGGAAGCTAATTTTTATTCTACTCTTCCAAAATATGTACAGAGCTGTATATGATTTTTTTCTACGCGATTAAACCTCCGGAAAGAATTTTCGTTCCCCAAAAACTGGCTCATCTGAGGGTTATTATTTTTTTTCTCAAGGAACCAAGAGTCCTTGGAAGGTAATTTTATGTCTACTCTTCCAAAATATGTACAGAGCTGTATATGATTTTTTTCAACTCGATTAAACCTCCGGAAAGAATTTTCGTTCCCTAAAAACTGGCTCATCTGAGGGTTATTATTTTTTTTCTCAAGGAACCAAGAGTCCTTGGAAGCTAATTTTTTTTCTACTCTTCCAAAATATGCACAGAGCTCTATATGATTTTTTTCAACTCGATTAAACCTCCGAAAAGAATTTTCGTTCCCCAAAAACTGGCTCATCTGAGGGTTATTATTTTTTTTCTCAAGGAAGCAAGAGTCCTTGGAAGCTAATTTTTATTCTACTCTTCCAAAATATGTACAGAGCTGTATATGATTTTTTTCAACGCGATTAAACCTCCGGAAAGAATTTTCGTTCCCCAAAAACTGGCTCATCTGAGGGTTATTATTTTTTTTCTCAAGGAACCAAGCGTCCTTGGAAGCTAATTTTATGTCTACTCTTCCAAAATATGTACAGAGCTGTATATGATTTTTTTCAACTCGATTAAACCTCCGGAAAGAATTTTCGTTCCCTAAAAACTGGCTCATTTGAGGGTTATTATTTTTTTTCTCAAGGAACCAAGAGTCCTTGGAAGCTAATTTTTTTAATACTCTTCCAAAATATGCACAGAGCTGTATATGATTTTTTTCAACGCGATTAAACCTCCGGAAAGAATTTTCGTTCCCCAAAAACTGGCTCATCTGAGGGTTATTATTTTTTTTCTCAAGGAACCAAGAGTCCTTGGAAGCTAATTTTATGTCTACTCTTCCAAAATATGTACAGAGCTCTATATGATTTTTTTCAACTCGATTAAACCTCCGAAAAGAATTTTCGTTCCCCAAAAACTGGCTCATCTGAGGGTTATTATTTTTTTTCTCAAGGAACCAAGAGTCCTTGGAAGCTAATTTTTTTCTACTCTTCCAAAATATGTACAGAGCTGTATATGATTTTTTTCAACTCGATTAAACCTCCGAAAAGAATTTGCGTTCCCCAAAAACTGGCTCATCTGAGGGTTATTATTTTTTTCTCAAGGAACCAAGAGTCCTTGGAAGCTAATTTTTTTCCTACTCTTCCAAAATATGTACAGAGCTGTGTATGATTTCCTTCAACTCGATTAAACCTCCGGCAAGAATTTTCGTTCCCTAAAAACTGGCTCATCTGAGGGTTATTATTTGTTTTCTCAAGGAACCAAGAGTCCTTGGAAGCTAATTTTTATTCTACTCTTCCAAAATATGTACAGAGCTGTATATGATTTTTTTCAACGCGATTAAACCTCGGGAAAGAATTTTCGTTCCCCAAAAACTGGCTCATCTGAGGGTTATTATTTTTTTTCTCAAGGAACCAAGAGTCCTTGGAAGCTAATTTTTATTCTACTCTTCCAAAATATGCACAGAGCTGTATATGATTTTTTTCAACTCGATTAAACCTCCGGAAAGAATTTTCGTTCCCTAAAAACTGGCTCATTTGAGGGTTATTATTTTTTTTCTCAAGGAACCAAGAGTCCTTGGAAGCTAATTTTTTTAATACTCTTCCAAAATATGCACAGAGCTGTATATGATTTTTTTCAACGCGATTAAACCTCCGGAAAGAATTTTCGTTCCCCAAAAACTGGCTCATCTGAGGGTTATTATTTTTTTTCTCAAGGAACCAAGAGTCCTTGGAAGCTAATTTTATGTCTACTCTTCCAAAATATGTACAGAGCTGTATATGATTTTTTTCAACTCGATTAAACCTCCGGAAAGAATTTTCGTTCCCCAAAAACTGGCTCATCTGAGGGTTATTATTTTTTTTCTCAAGGAACCAAGAGTCCTTGGAAGCTAATTTTTATTCTACTCTTCCAAAATATGTACAGAGCTGTATATGATTTTTTTCTACGCGATTAAGCCTCCGGAAAGAATTTTCGTTCCCCAAAAACTGGCGCATCTGAGGGTTATTATTTTTTTTCTCAAGGAACCAAAAGTCCTTGGAAGGTAATTTTATGTCTACTCTTCCAAAATATGTACAGAGCTGTATATGATTTTTTTCAACTCGATTAAACCTCCGGAAAGAATTTTCGTTCCCTAAAAACTGGCTCATCTGAGGGTTATTATTTTTTTTCTCAAGGAACCAAGAGTCCTTGGAAGCTAATTTTTTTTCTACTCTTCCAAAATATGTACAGAGCTCTAAATGATTTTTTTCAACTCGATTAAACCTCCGAAAAGAATTTTCGTTCCCCAAAAACTGGCTCATCTGAGGGTTATTATTTTTTTTCTCAAGGAACCAAGAGTCCTTGGAAGCTAATTTTTTTCTACTCTTCCAAAATATGTACAGAGCTGTATATGATTTTTTTCAACTCGATTAAACCTCCGAAAAGAATTTGCGTTCCCCAACAACTGGCTCATCTGGGGGTTATTATTTTTTTCTCAAGGAACCAAGAGTCCTTGGAAGCTAATTTTTTTCCTACTCTTCCAAAATATGTACAGAGCTGTGTATGATTTCCTTCAACTCGATTAAACCTCCGGCAAGAATTTTCGTTCCCTAAAAACTGGCTCATCTGAGGGTTATTATTTGTTTTCTCAAGGAACCAAGAGTCCTTGGAAGCTAATTTTTATTCTACTCTTCCAAAATATGTACAGAGCTGTATATGATTTTTTTCAACGCGATTAAACCTCCCGAAAGAATTTTCGTTCCCCAAAAACTGGCTCATCTGAGGGTTATTATTTTTTTTTCTCAAGGAACCAAGAGTCCTTGGAAGCTAATTTTATGTCTACTCTTCCAAAATATGTACAGAGCTGTATATGATTTTTTTCAACTCGATTAAACCTCCGAAAAGAATTTGCGTTCCCCAAAAACTGGCTCATCTGAGGGTTATTATTTTTTTTCTCAAGGAACCAAGAGTCCTTGGAAGGTAATTTTATGTCTACTCTTCCAAAATATGTACAGAGCTGTATTTGATTTTTTTCAACTCGATTAAACCTCCGGAAAGAATTTTCGTTCCCTAAAAACTGGCTCATCTGAGGGTTATAATTTTTTTTCTCAAGGAACCAAGAGTCCTTGGAAGCTAATTTTTTTTCTACTCTTCCAAAATATGTACAGAGCTCTAAATGATTTTTTTCAACTCGATTAAACCTCCGAAAAGAATTTTCGTTCCCCAAAAACTGGCTCATCTGAGGGTTATTATTTTTTTTCTCAAGGAACCAAGAGTCCTTGGAAGCTAATTTTTTTCTACTCTTCCAAAATATGTACAGAGCTGTATATGATTTTTTTCAACTCGATTAAACCTCCGAAAAGAATTTGCGTTCCCCAAAAACTGGCTCATCTGATGGTTATTATTTTTTTCTCAAGGAACCAAGAGTCCTTGGAAGCTAATTTTTTTCCTACTCTTCCAAAATATGTACAGAGCTGTGTATGATTTCCTTCAACTCGATTAAACCTCCGGCAAGAATTTTCGTTCCCTAAAAACTGGCTCATCTGAGGGTTATTATTTGTTTTCTCAAGGAACCAAGAGTCCTTGGAAGCTAATTTTTATTCTACTCTTCCAAAATATGTACAGAGCTGTATATGATTTTTTTCAACGCGATTAAACCTCCGGAAAGAATTTTCGTTCCCCAAAAACTGGCTCATCTGAGGGTTATTATTTTTTTTCTCAAGGAACCAAGAGTCCTTGGAAGCTAATTTTATGTCTACTCTTCCAAAATATGTACAGAGCTGTATATGATTTTTTTCAACTCGATTAAACCTCCGAAAAGAATTTGCGTTCCCCAAAAACTGGCTCATCTGAGGGTTATTATTTTTTTTCTCAAGGAACCAAGAGTCCTTGGAAGCTAATTTTATGTCTACTCTTCCAAAATATGTACAGAGCTGTATATGATTTTTTTCAACTCGATTAAACCTCCGAAAAGAATTTTCGTTCCCCAAAAACTGGCTCATCTGAGGGTTATTATTTTTTTTTCTCAAGGAACCAAGAGTCCTTGGAAGCTAATTTTTTTCTCAAGGAACCAAGAGTCCTTGGAAGCTAATTTTTTTCTACTCTTCCAAAATATGTACAGAGCTGTATATGGTTTTTTTCAACGCGATTAAACCGCTGGAAAGAATTTTCGTTCCCCAAAAACTGGCTCATCTGAGGGTTATTCTTTTTTTTTCAAGGAACCAAGAGTCCTTGGAAGCTAATTTTATGTCTACTCTTCCAAAATATGTACAGAGCTGTATATGATTTTTTTCAACTCGATTAAACCTCCGAAAAGAATTTTCGTTCCCCAAAAACTGGCTCATCTGAGGGTTATTATTTTTTTCCTCAAGGAACCAAGAGTCCTTGGAAGCTAATTTTTTTCTACTCTTCCAAAATATGTACAGAGCTGTATATTATTTTTTTCAACTCGATTAAACCTCCGAAAAGAATTTGCGTTCCCCAAAAACTGGCTCATCTGAGGGTTATTATTTTTTTCTCAAGGAACCAAGAGTCCTTGGAAGCTAATTTTTTTCTACTCTTCCAAAATATGTACAGAGCTGTATATGGTTTTTTTCAACGCGATTAAACCGCTGGAAAGAATTTTCGTTCCCCAAAAACTGGCTCATCTGAGGGTTATTCTTTTTTTTTCAAGGAACCAAGAGTCCTTGGAAGCTAATTTTTTTCCTACTCTTCCAAAATATGTACAGAGCTGTGTATGATTTTTTTCTACGCGATTAAACCTCCGGAAAGAATTTTCGTTCCCCAAAAACTGGCTCATCTGAGGGTTATTATTTTTTTTCTCAAGGAACCAAGAGTCCTTGGAAGGTAATTTTATGTCTACTCTTCCAAAATATGTACAGAGCTGTATATGATTTTTTTCAACTCGATTAAACCTCCGGAAAGAATTTTCGTTCCCTAAAAACTGGCTCATCTGAGGGTTATTATTTTTTTCTCAAGGAACCAAGAGTCCTTGGAAGCTAATTTTTTTCCTACTCTTCCAAAATATGTACAGAGCTGTGTATGATTTCCTTCAACTCGATTAAACCTCCCGCAAGAATTTTCGTTCCCTAAAAACTGGCTCATCTGAGGGTTATTATTTGTTTTCTCAAGGAACCAAGAGTCCTTGGAAGCTAATTTTATGTCTACTCTTCCAAAATATGTACAGAGCTGTATATGATTTTTTTCAACTCGATTAAACCTCCGAAAAGAATTTTCGTTCCCCAAAAACTGGCTCATCTGAGGGTTATTATTTTTTTTCTCAAGGAACCAAGAGTCCTTGGAAGCTAATTTTTTTCTACTCTTCCAAAATATGTACAGAGCTGTATATTATTTTTTTCAACTCGATTAAACCTCCGAAAAGAATTTGCGTTCCCCAAAAACTGGCTCATCTGAGGGTTATTATTTTTTTCTCAAGGAACCAAGAGTCCTTGGAAGCTAATTTTTTTCTACTCTTCCAAAATATGTACAGAGCTGTATATGGTTTTTTTCAACGCGATTAAACCGCCGGCAAGAATTTTCGTTCCCCAAAAACTGGCTCATCTGAGGGTTATTCTTTTTTTTTCAAGGAACCAAGAGTCCTTGGAAGCTAATTTTTTTCCTACTCTTCCAAAATATGTACAGAGCTGTGTATGATTTCCTTCAACTCGATTAAACCTCCGGCAAGAATTTTCGTTCCCTAAAAACTGGCTCATCTGAGGGTTATTATTTGTTTTCTCAAGGAACCAAGAGTCCTTGGAAGCTAATTTTTATTCTACTCTTCCAAAATATGTACAGAGCTGTATATGATTTTTTTCAACGCGATTAAACCTCCGGAAAGAATTTTCGTTCCCCAAAAACTGGCTCATCTGAGGGTTATTATTTTTTTTCTCAAGGAACCAAGAGTCCTTGGAAGCTAATTTTATGTCTACTCTTCCAAAATATGTACAGAGCTGTATATTATTTTTTTCAACTCGATTAAACCTCCGAAAAGAATTTGCGTTCCCCAAAAACTGGCTCATCTGAGGGTTATTATTTTTTTCTCAAGGAACCAAGAGTCCTTGGAAGCTAATTTTTTTCTACTCTTCCAAAATATGTACAGAGCTATATATGATTTTTTTCAACGCGATTAAACCGCCGGAAAGAATTTTCGTTCCCCAAAAACTGGCTCATCTGAGGGTTATTCTTTTTTTTTTCAAGGAACCAAGAGTCCTTGGAAGCTAATTTTTTTCCTACTCTTCCAAAATATGTACAGAGCTGTGTATGATTTCCTTCAACTCGATTAAACCTCCGGAAAGAATTTTCGTTCCCCAAAAACTGGCTCATCTGAGGGTTATTATTTTTTTTCTCAAGGAACCAAGAGTCCTTGGAAGCTAATTTTTTTCTACTCTTCTAAAATATGTACAGAGCTGTATATTATTTTTTTCAACTCGATTAAACCTCCGAAAAGAATTTGCGTTCCCCAAAAACTGGCTCATCTGAGGGTTATTATTTTTTTCTCAAGGAACCAAGAGTCCTTGGAAGCTAATTTTTTTCTACTCTTCCAAAATATGTACAGAGCTGTATATGGTTTTTTTCAACGCGATTAAACCGCTGGAAAGAATTTTCGTTCCCCAAAAACTGGCTCATCTGAGGGTTATTCTTTTTTTTTCAAGGAACCAAGAGTCCTTGGAAGCTAATTTTTTTCCTACTCTTCCAAAATATGTACAGAGCTGTGTATGATTTCCTTCAACTCGATTAAACCTCCGGCAAGAATTTTCGTTCCCTAAAAACTGGCTCATCTGAGGGTTATTATTTGTTTTCTCAAGGAACCAAGAGTCCTTGGAAGCTAATTTTTATTCTACTCTTCCAAAATATGTACAGAGCTGTATATGATTTTTTTCAACGCGATTAAACCTCCGGAAAGAATTTTCGTTCCCCAAAAACTGGCTCATCTGAGGGTTATTATTTTTTTTCTCAAGGAACCAAGAGTCCTTGGAAGCTAATTTTATGTCTACTCTTCCAAAATATGTACAGAGCTGTATATGATTTTTTTCAACTCGATTAAACCTCCGAAAAGAATTTTCGTTCCCCAAAAACTGGCTCATCTGAGGGTTATTATTTTTTTTCTCAAGGAACCAAGAGTCCTTGGAAGCTAATTTTTTTCTACTCTTCCAAAATATGTACAGAGCTGTATATTATTTTTTTCAACTCGATTAAACCTCCGAAAAGAATTTGCGTTCCCCAAAAACTGGCTCATCTGAGGGTTATTATTTTTTTCTCAAGGAACCAAGAGTCCTTGGAAGCTAATTTTTTTCTACTCTTCCAAAATATGTACAGAGCTGTATATGGTTTTTTTCAACGCGATTAAACCGCCGGAAAGAATTTTCGTTCCCCAAAAACTGGCTCATCTGAGGGTTATTCTTTTTTTTTCAAGGAACCAAGAGTCCTTGGAAGCTAATTTTTTTCCTACTCTTCCAAAATATGTACAGAGCTGTGTATGATTTCCTTCAACTCGATTAAACCTCCGGCAAGAATTTTCGTTCCCTAAAAACTGGCTCATCTGAGGGTTATTATTTGTTTTCTCAAGGAACCAAGAGTCCTTGGAAGCTAATTTTTATTCTACTCTTCCAAAATATGTACAGAGCTGTATATGATTTTTTTCAACGCGATTAAACCTCCGGAAAGAATTTTCGTTCCCCAAAAACTGGCTCATCTGAGGGTTATTATTTTTTTTCTCAAGGAACCAAGAGTCCTTGGAAGCTAATTTTTTTCTACTCTTCCAAAATATGTACAGAGCTGTATATTATTTTTTTCAACTCGATTAAACCTCCGAAAAGAATTTGCGTTCCCCAAAAACTGGCTCATCTGAGGGTTATTATTTTTTTCTCAAGGAACCAAGAGTCCTTGGAAGCTAATTTTTTTCCTACTCTTCCATAATATGTACAGAGCTGTGTATGATTTCCTTCAACTCGATTAAACCTCCGGCAAGAATTTTCGTTCCCTAAAAACTGGCTCTTCTGAGGGTTATTATTTGTTTTCTCAAGGAACCAAGAGTCCTTGGAAGCTAATTTTTATTCTACTCTTCCAAAATATGTACAGAGCTGTATATGATTTTTTTCAACGCGATTAAACCTCCGGAAAGAATTTTCGTTCCCCAAAAACTGGCTCATCTGAGGATTATTATTTTTTTTCTCAAGGAACCAAGAGTCCTTGGAAGCTAATTTTATGTCTACTCTTCCAAAATATGTACAGAGCTGTATATGATTTTTTTCAACTCGATTAAACCTCCGGAAAGAATTTTCGTTCCCCAAAAACTGGCTCATCTGAGGGTTATTATATTTTTTCTCAAGGAACCAAGAGTCCTTGGAAGCTAATTTTTTTCTACTCTTCCAAAATATGTACAGAGCTGTATATTATTTTTTTCAACTCGATTAAACCTCCGAAAAGAATTTGCGTTCCCCAAAAACTGGCTCATCTGAGGGTTATTATTTTTTTCTCAAGGAACCAAGAGTCCTTGGAAGCTAATTTTTTTCTACTCTTCCAAAATATGTACAGAGCTGTATATGGTTTTTTTCAACGCGATTAAACCGCCGGAAAGAATTTTCGTTCCCCAAAAACTGGCTCATCTGAGGGTTATTATTTGTTTTCTCAAGGAACCAAGAGTCCTTGGAAGCTAATTTTTATTCTACTCTTCCAAAATATGTACAGAGCTGTATATGATTTTTTTCAACGCGATTAAACCTCCGGAAAGAATTTTCGTTCCCCAAAAACTGGCTCATCTGAGGGTTATTATTTTTTTTCTCAAGGAACCAAGAGTCCTTGGAAGCTAATTTTTTTCTACTCTTCCAAAATATGTACAGAGCTGTATATTATTTTTTTCAACTCGATTAAACCTCCGAAAAGAATTTGCGTTCCCCAAAAACTGGCTCATCTGAGGGTTATTATTTTTTTCTCAAGGAACCAAGAGTCCTTGGAAGCTAATTTTTTTCCTACTCTTCCAAAATATGTACAGAGCTGTGTATGATTTCCTTCAACTCGATTAAACCTCCGGCAAGAATTTTCGTTCCCTAAAAACTGGCTCTTCTGAGGGTTATTATTTGTTTTCTCAAGGAACCAAGAGTCCTTGGAAGCTAATTTTTTTTCTACTCTTCCAAAATATGCACAGAGCTGTATATGATTTTTTTCAACGCGATTAAACCTCCGGAAAGAATTTTCCTTCTCGACAAACTGGCTCATCTGAGGGTTATTATTTTTTTTCTCAAGGAACCAAGAGTCCTTGTAAGCTAATTTTATTTCTACTCTTCCAAAATATGTACAGAGCTGTATATGATTTTTTTCAACTCGATTAAACCTCCGGAAAGAATTTTCGTTCCCCAAAAACTGGCTCATCTGAGGGTTATTATTTTTCTTCTCAAGGAACCAAGAGTCCTTGGAAGCTAATTTTATGTCTACTCTTCCAAAATATGTACAGAGCTGTATATGATTTTTTTCAACTCGATTAAACCTCCGGAAAGAATTTTCGTTCCCCAAAAACTGGCTCATCTGAGGGTTATTATTGTTTTTCTCAAGGAACCAAGAGTCCTTGGAAGCTAATTTTTATTCTACTCTTCCAAAATATGTACAGAGCTGTATATGATTTTTTTCTACGCGATTAAACCTCCGGAAAGAATTTTCGTTCCCCAAAAACTGGCTCATCTGAGGGTTATTATTTTTTTTCTCAAGGAACCAAGAGTCCTTGGAAGCTAATTTTATGGCTACTCTTCCAAAATATGTACAGAGCTGTATATGATTTTTTTCAACGCGATTAAACCTCCGGAAAGAATTTTCGTTCCCCAAAAACTGGCTCATCTGAGGGTTATTATTGTTTTTCTCAAGGAACCAAGAGTCCTTCGAAGCTAATTTTTATTCTACTCTTCCAAAATATGTACAGAGCTGTATATGATTTTTTTCAACGCGATTAAACCTCCGGAAAGAATTTTCGTTCCCCAAAAACTGGCTCATCTGAGGGTTATTATTTTTTTTCTCAAGGAACCAAGAGTCCTTGGAAGCTAATTTTCTGTCTACTCTTCCAAAATATGTACAGAGCTGTATATGGTTTTTTTCAACGCGATTAAACCTCCGGAAAGAATTTTCCTTCTCGACAAACTGGCTCATCTGAGGGTTATTATTTTTTTTCTCAAGGAACCAAGAGTCCTTGTAAGCTAATTTTATTTCTACTCTTCCAAAATATGTACAGAGCTGTATATGATTTTTTTCAACTCGATTAAACCTCCGGAAAGAATTTTCGTTCCCCAAAAACGGGCTCATCTGAGGGTTATTATTTTTCTTCTCAAGGAACCAAGAGTCCTTGGAAGCTAATTTTATGTCTACTCTTCCAAAATATGTACAGAGCTGTATATGATTTTTTTCAACTCGATTAAACCTCCGGAAAGAATTTTCGTTCCCCAAAAACTGGCTCATCTGAGGGTTATTATTTTTTTTCTCAAGGAACCAAGAGTCCTTGGAAGCTAATTTTTATTCTACTCTTCCAAAATATGTACAGAGCTGTATATGATTTTTTTCTACGCGATTAAACCTCCGGAAAGAATTTTCGTTCCCCAAAAACTGGCTCATCTGAGGGTTATTATTTTTTTTCTCAAGGAACCAAGAGTCCTTGGAAGGTAATTTTATGTCTACTCTTCCAAAATATGTACAGAGCTGTATATGATTTTTTTCAACGCGATTAAACCTCCGGAAAGAATTTTCGTTCCTCAAAAACTGGCTCATCTGAGGGTTATTATTTTTTTTCTCAAGGAACCAAGAGTCCTTGGAAGCTAATTTTTTTTCTACTCTTCCAAAATATGCACAGAGCTGTATATGATTTTTTTCAACGCGATTAAACCTCCGAAAATAATTTTCGTTCCCCAAAAACTGGCTCATCTGAGGGTTATTATTTTTTTTCTCAAGGAACCAAGAGTCCTTGGAAGCTAATTTTTATTCTACTCTTCCAAAATATGTACAGAGCTGTATATGATTTTTTTCAACGCGATTAAACCTCCGGAAAGAATTTTCGTTCCCCAAAAACTGGCTCATCTGAGGGTTATTATTTTTTTCTCAAGGAACCAAGAGTCCTTGGAAGCTAATTTTTTTCTACTCTTCCAAAATATGTACAGAGCTATATATGATTTTTTTCAACGCGATTAAACCGCCGGAAAGAATTTTCGTTCCCCAAAAACTGGCTCATCTGAGGGTTATTCTTTTTTTTTTCAAGGAACCAAGAGTCCTTGGAAGCTAATTTTTTTCCTACTCTTCCAAAATATGTACAGAGCTGTGTATGATTTCCTTCAACTCGATTAAACCTCCGGAAAGAATTTTCGTTCCCCAAAAACTGGCTCATCTGAGGGTTATTATTTTTTTTCTCAAGGAACCAAGAGTCCTTGGAAGCTAATTTTTTTCTACTCTTCTAAAATATGTACAGAGCTGTATATTATTTTTTTCAACTCGATTAAACCTCCGAAAAGAATTTGCGTTCCCCAAAAACTGGCTCATCTGAGGGTTATTATTTTTTTCTCAAGGAACCAAGAGTCCTTGGAAGCTAATTTTTTTCTACTCTTCCAAAATATGTACAGAGCTGTATATGGTTTTTTTCAACGCGATTAAACCGCTGGAAAGAATTTTCGTTCCCCAAAAACTGGCTCATCTGAGGGTTATTCTTTTTTTTTCAAGGAACCAAGAGTCCTTGGAAGCTAATTTTTTTCCTACTCTTCCAAAATATGTACAGAGCTGTGTATGATTTCCTTCAACTCGATTAAACCTCCGGCAAGAATTTTCGTTCCCTAAAAACTGGCTCATCTGTGGGTTATTATTTTTTTTCTCAAGGAACCAAGAGTCCTTGTAAGCTAATTTTTATTCTACTCTTCCAAAATATGTACAGAGCTGTATATGATTTTTGTCAACTCGATTAAACCTCCGGAAAGAATTTTCGTTCCCCAAAAACTGGCTCATCTGAGGGTTACTATTTTTCTTCTCAAGGAACCAAGAGTCCTTGGAAGCTAATTTTATGTCTACTCTTCCAAAATATGTACAGAGCTGTATATGATTTTTTTCAACTCGATTAAACCTCCGGAAAGAATTTTCGTTCCCCAAAAACTGGCTCATCTGAGGGTTATTATTTTTTTTCTCAAGGAACCAAGAGTCCTTGGAAGCTAATTTTTATTCTACTCTTCCAAAATATGTACAGAGATGTGTATGATTTCCTTCAACTCGATTAAACCTCCGGCAAGAATTTTCGTTCCCTAAAAACTGGCTCATCTGAGGGTTATTATTTGTTTTCTCAAGGAACCAAGAGTCCTTGGAAGCTAATTTTTATTCTACTCTTCCAAAATATGTACAGAGCTGTATATGATTTTTTTCAACGCGATTAAACCTCCGGAAAGAATTTTCGTTCCCCAAAAACTGGCTCATCTGAGGGTTATTATTTTTTTTCTCAAGGAACCAAGAGTCCTTGGAAGCTAATTTTATGTCTACTCTTCCAAAATATGTACAGAGCTGTATATGATTTTTTTCAACTCGATTAAACCTCCGAAAAGAATTTTCGTTCCCCAAAAACTGGCTCATCTGAGGGTTATTATTTTTTTTCTCAAGGAACCAAGAGTCCTTGGAAGCTAATTTTTTTCTACTCTTCCAAAATATGTACAGAGCTGTATATTATTTTTTTCAACTCGATTAAACCTCCGAAAAGAATTTGCGTTCCCCAAAAACTGGCTCATCTGAGGGTTATTATTTTTTTCTCAAGGAACCAAGAGTCCTTGGAAGCTAATTTTTTTCTACTCTTCCAAAATATGTACAGAGCTGTATATGGTTTTTTTCAACGCGATTAAACCGCCGGAAAGAATTTTCGTTCCCCAAAAACTGGCTCATCTGAGGGTTATTCTTTTTTTTTCAAGGAACCAAGAGTCCTTGGAAGCTAATTTTTTTCCTACTCTTCCAAAATATGTACAGAGCTGTGTATGATTTCCTTCAACTCGATTAAACCTCCGGCAAGAATTTTCGTTCCCTAAAAACTGGCTCATCTGAGGGTTATTATTTGTTTTCTCAAGGAACCAAGAGTCCTTGGAATCTAATTTTATGTCTACTCTTCCAAAATATGTACAGAGCTGTATATGATTTTTTTCAACTCGATTAAACCTCCGAAAAGAATTTTCGTTCCCCAAAAACTGGCTCATCTGAGGGTTATTATTTTTTTTCTCAAGGAACCAAGAGTCCTTGGAAGCTAATTTTTTTCTACTCTTCCAAAATATGTACAGAGCTGTATATTATTTTTTTCAACTCGATTAAACCTCCGAAAAGAATTTGCGTTCCCCAAAAACTGGCTCATCTGAGGGTTATTATTTTTTTCTCAAGGAACCAAGAGTCCTTGGAAGCTAATTTTTTTCTACTCTTCCAAAATATGTACAGAGCTGTATATGGTTTTTTTCATCGCGATTAAACCGCCGGCAAGAATTTTCGTTCCCCAAAAACTGGCTCATCTGAGGGTTATTCTTTTTTTTCAAGGAACCAAGAGTCCTTGGAAGCTAATTTTTTTCCTACTCTTCCAAAATATGTACAGAGCTGTGTATGATTTCCTTCAACTCGATTAAACCTCCGGCAAGAATTTTCGTTCCCTAAAAACTGGCTCATCTGAGGGTTATTATTTGTTTTCTCAAGGAACCAAGAGTCCTTGGAAGCTAATTTTTATTCTACTCTTCCAAAATATGTACAGAGCTGTATATGATTTTTTTCAACGCGATTAAACCTCCGGAAAGAATTTTCGTTCCCCAAAAACTGGCTCATCTGAGGGTTATTATTTTTTTTCTCAAGGAACCAAGAGTCCTTGGAAGCTAATTTTATGTCTACTCTTCCAAAATATGTACAGAGCTGTATATTATTTTTTTCAACTCGATTAAACCTCCGAAAAGAATTTGCGTTCCCCAAAAACTGGCTCATCTGAGGGTTATTATTTTTTTCTCAAGGAACCAAGAGTCCTTGGAAGCTAATTTTTTTCTACTCTTCCAAAATATGTACAGAGCTATATATGATTTTTTTCAACGCGATTAAACCGCCGGAAAGAATTTTCGTTCCCCAAAAACTGGCTCATCTGAGGGTTATTCTTTTTTTTTTCAAGGAACCAAGAGTCCTTGGAAGCTAATTTTTTTCCTACTCTTCCAAAATATGTACAGAGCTGTGTATGATTTCCTTCAACTCGATTAAACCTCCGGAAAGAATTTTCGTTCCCCAAAAACTGGCTCATCTGAGGGTTATTATTTTTTTTCTCAAGGAACCAAGAGTCCTTGGAAGCTAATTTTTTTCTACTCTTCTAAAATATGTACAGAGCTGTATATTATTTTTTTCAACTCGATTAAACCTCCGAAAAGAATTTGCGTTCCCCAAAAACTGGCTCATCTGAGGGTTATTATTTTTTTCTCAAGGAACCAAGAGTCCTTGGAAGCTAATTTTTTTCTACTCTTCCAAAATATGTACAGAGCTGTATATGGTTTTTTTCAACGCGATTAAACCGCTGGAAAGAATTTTCGTTCCCCAAAAACTGGCTCATCTGAGGGTTATTCTTTTTTTTTCAAGGAACCAAGAGTCCTTGGAAGCTAATTTTTTTCCTACTCTTCCAAAATATGTACAGAGCTGTGTATGATTTCCTTCAACTCGATTAAACCTCCGGCAAGAATTTTCGTTCCCTAAAAACTGGCTCATCTGTGGGTTATTATTTTTTTTCTCAAGGAACCAAGAGTCCTTGTAAGCTAATTTTTATTCTACTCTTCCAAAATATGTACAGAGCTGTATATGATTTTTTTCAACTCGATTAAACCTCCGGAAAGAATTTTCGTTCCCCAAAAACTGGCTCATCTGAGGGTTATTATTTTTCTTCTCAAGGAACCAAGAGTCCTTGGAAGCTAATTTTATGTCTACTCTTCCAAAATATGTACAGAGCTGTATATGATTTTTTTCAACTCGATTAAACCTCCGGAAAGAATTTTCGTTCCCCAAAAACTGGCTCATCTGAGGGTTATTATTTTTTTTCTCAAGGAACCAAGAGTCCTTGGAAGCTAATTTTTATTCTACTCTTCCAAAATATGTACAGAGATGTGTATGATTTCCTTCAACTCGATTAAACCTCCGGCAAGAATTTTCGTTCCCTAAAAACTGGCTCATCTGAGGGTTATTATTTGTTTTCTCAAGGAACCAAGAGTCCTTGGAAGCTAATTTTTATTCTACTCTTCCAAAATATGTACAGAGCTGTATATGATTTTTTTCAACGCGATTAAACCTCCGGAAAGAATTTTCGTTCCCCAAAAACTGGCTCATCTGAGGGTTATTATTTTTTTTCTCAAGGAACCAAGAGTCCTTGGAAGCTAATTTTATGTCTACTCTTCCAAAATATGTACAGAGCTGTATATGATTTTTTTCAACTCGATTAAACCTCCGAAAAGAATTTTCGTTCCCCAAAAACTGGCTCATCTGAGGGTTATTATTTTTTTTCTCAAGGAACCAAGAGTCCTTGGAAGCTAATTTTTTTCTACTCTTCCAAAATATGTACAGAGCTGTATATTATTTTTTTCAACTCGATTAAACCTCCGAAAAGAATTTGCGTTCCCCAAAAACTGGCTCATCTGAGGGTTATTATTTTTTTCT
This sequence comes from Exephanes ischioxanthus, assembly GCA_958510785.1. Classification (NCBI taxonomy): domain Eukaryota; kingdom Metazoa; phylum Arthropoda; class Insecta; order Hymenoptera; family Ichneumonidae; genus Exephanes; species Exephanes ischioxanthus. The sequence goes on along the minus strand of OY294019.1, from coordinate 9,913,492 downwards.
CAAGGAACCAAGAGTCCTTGGAAGCTAATTTTTTTCTACTCTTCCAAAATATGTACAGAGCTGTATATGGTTTTTTTCAACGCGATTAAACCGCCGGAAAGAATTTTCGTTCCCCAAAAACTGGCTCATCTGAGGGTTATTATTTGTTTTCTCAAGGAACCAAGAGTCCTTGGAAGCTAATTTTTATTCTACTCTTCCAAAATATGTACAGAGCTGTATATGATTTTTTTCAACGCGATTAAACCTCCGGAAAGAATTTTCGTTCCCCAAAAACTGGCTCATCTGAGGGTTATTATTTTTTTTCTCAAGGAACCAAGAGTCCTTGGAAGCTAATTTTATGTCTACTCTTCCAAAATATGTACAGAGCTGTATATGATTTTTTTCAACTCGATTAAACCTCCGAAAAGAATTTGCGTTCCCCAAAAACTGGCTCATCTGAGGGTTATTATTTTTTTTCTCAAGGAACCAAGAGTCCTTGGAAGCTAATTTTATGTCTACTCTTCCAAAATATGTACAGAGCTGTATATGATTTTTTTCAACTCGATTAAACCTCCGAAAAGAATTTTCGTTCCCCAAAAACTGGCTCATCTGAGGGTTATTATTTTTTTTTCTCAAGGAACCAAGAGTCCTTGGAAGCTAATTTTTTTCTCAAGGAACCAAGAGTCCTTGGAAGCTAATTTTTTTCTACTCTTCCAAAATATGTACAGAGCTGTATATGGTTTTTTTCAACGCGATTAAACCGCTGGAAAGAATTTTCGTTCCCCAAAAACTGGCTCATCTGAGGGTTATTCTTTTTTTTTCAAGGAACCAAGAGTCCTTGGAAGCTAATTTTTTTCCTACTCTTCCAAAATATGTACAGAGCTGTGTATGATTTCCTTCAACTCGATTAAACCTCCGGCGAGAATTTTCGTTCCCTAAAAACTGGCTCATCTGAGGGTTATTATTTGTTTTCTCAAGGAACCAAGAGTCCTTGGAAGCTAATTTTTATTCTACTCTTCCAAAATATGTACAGAGCTGTATATGATTTTTTTCAACGCGATTAAACCTCCGGAAAGAATTTTCGTTCCCCAAAAACTGGCTCATCTGAGGGTTATTATTTTTTTTCTCAAGGAACCAAGAGTCCTTGGAAGCTAATTTTATGTCTACTCTTCCAAAATATGTACAGAGCTGTATATGATTTTTTTCAACTCGATTAAACCTCCGAAAAGAATTTTCGTTCCCCAAAAACTGGCTCATCTGAGGGTTATTATTTTTTTTCTCAAGGAACCAAGAGTCCTTGGAAGCTAATTTTTTTCTACTCTTCCAAAATATGTACAGAGCTGTATATTATTTTTTTCAACTCGATTAAACCTCCGAAAAGAATTTGCGTTCCCCAAAAACTGGCTCATCTGAGGGTTATTATTTTTTTCTCAAGGAACCAAGAGTCCTTGGAAGCTAATTTTTTTCTACTCTTCCAAAATATGTACAGAGCTGTATATGGTTTTTTTCAACGCGATTAAACCTCCGGAAAGAATTTTCCTTCTCGACAAACTGGCTCATCTGAGGGTTATTATTTTTTTTCTCAAGGAACCAAGAGTCCTTGGAAGCTAATTTTTTTCTACTCTTCTAAAATATGTACAGAGCTGTATATTATTTTTTTCAACTCGATTAAACCTCCGAAAAGAATTTGCGTTCCCCAAAAACTGGCTCATCTGAGGGTTATTATTTTTTTCTCAAGGAACCAAGAGTCCTTGGAAGCTAATTTTTTTCTACTCTTCCAAAATATGTACAGAGCTGTATATGGTTTTTTTCAACGCGATTAAACCGCTGGAAAGAATTTTCGTTCCCCAAAAACTGGCTCATCTGAGGGTTATTCTTTTTTTTTCAAGGAACCAAGAGTCCTTGGAAGCTAATTTTTTTCCTACTCTTCCAAAATATGTACAGAGCTGTGTATGATTTTTTTCTACGCGATTAAACCTCCGGAAAGAATTTTCGTTCCCCAAAAACTGGCTCATCTGAGGGTTATTATTTTTTTTCTCAAGGAACCAAGAGTCCTTGGAAGGTAATTTTATGTCTACTCTTCCAAAATATGTACAGAGCTGTATATGATTTTTTTCAACTCGATTAAACCTCCGGAAAGAATTTTCGTTCCCTAAAAACTGGCTCATCTGAGGGTTATTATTTTTTTCTCAAGGAACCAAGAGTCCTTGGAAGCTAATTTTTTTCCTACTCTTCCAAAATATGTACAGAGCTGTGTATGATTTCCTTCAACTCGATTAAACCTCCGGCAAGAATTTTCGTTCCCTAAAAACTGGCTCATCTGAGGGTTATTATTTGTTTTCTCAAGGAACCAAGAGTCCTTGGAAGCTAATTTTATGTCTACTCTTCCAAAATATGTACAGAGCTGTATATGATTTTTTTCAACTCGATTAAACCTCCGAAAAGAATTTTCGTTCCCCAAAAACTGGCTCATCTGAGGGTTATTATTTTTTTTCTCAAGGAACCAAGAGTCCTTGGAAGCTAATTTTTTTCTACTCTTCCAAAATATGTACAGAGCTGTATATTATTTTTTTCAACTCGATTAAACCTCCGAAAAGAATTTGCGTTCCCCAAAAACTGGCTCATCTGAGGGTTATTATTTTTTTCTCAAGGAACCAAGTGTCCTTGGAAGCTAATTTTTTTCTACTCTTCCAAAATATGTACAGAGCTGTATATGGTTTTTTTCAACGCGATTAAACCGCCGGCAAGAATTTTCGTTCCCCAAAAACTGGCTCATCTGAGGGTTATTCTTTTTTTTTCAAGGAACCAAGAGTCCTTGGAAGCTAATTTTTTTCCTACTCTTCCAAAATATGTACAGAGCTGTGTATGATTTCCTTCAACTCGATTAAACCTCCGGCAAGAATTTTCGTTCCCTAAAAACTGGCTCATCTGAGGGTTATTATTTGTTTTCTCAAGGAACCAAGAGTCCTTGGAAGCTAATTTTTATTCTACTCTTCCAAAATATGTACAGAGCTGTATATGATTTTTTTCAACGCGATTAAACCTCCGGAAAGAATTTTCGTTCCCCAAAAACTGGCTCATCTGAGGGTTATTATTTTTTTTCTCAAGGAACCAAGAGTCCTTGGAAGCTAATTTTATGTCTACTCTTCCAAAATATGTACAGAGCTGTATATTATTTTTTTCAACTCGATTAAACCTCCGAAAAGAATTTGCGTTCCCCAAAAACTGGCTCATCTGAGGGTTATTATTTTTTTCTCAAGGAACCAAGAGTCCTTGGAAGCTAATTTTTTTCTACTCTTCCAAAATATGTACAGAGCTATATATGATTTTTTTCAACGCGATTAAACCGCCGGAAAGAATTTTCGTTCCCCAAAAACTGGCTCATCTGAGGGTTATTCTTTTTTTTTTCAAGGAACCAAGAGTCCTTGGAAGCTAATTTTTTTCCTACTCTTCCAAAATATGTACAGAGCTGTATATTATTTTTTTCAACTCGATTAAACCTCCGAAAAGAATTTGCGTTCCCCAAAAACTGGCTCATCTGAGGGTTATTATTTTTTTCTCAAGGAACCAAGAGTCCTTGGAAGCTAATTTTTTTCTACTCTTCCAAAATATGTACAGAGCTGTATATTATTTTTTTCAACTCGATTAAACCTCCGAAAAGAATTTGCGTTCCCCAAAAACTGGCTCATCTGAGGGTTATTATTTTTTTCTCAAGGAACCAAGAGTCCTTGGAAGCTAATTTTTTTCTACTCTTCCAAAATATGTACAGAGCTGTATATGGTTTTTTTCAACGCGATTAAACCGCCGGAAAGAATTTTCGTTCCCCAAAAACTGGCTCATCTGAGGGTTATTCTTTTTTTTTCAAGGAACCAAGAGTCCTTGGAAGCTAATTTTTTTCCTACTCTTCCAAAATATGTACAGAGCTGTGTATGATTTCCTTCAACTCGATTAAACCTCCGGCAAGAATTTTCGTTCCCTAAAAACTGGCTCATCTGAGGGTTATTATTTGTTTTCTCAAGGAACCAAGAGTCCTTGGAAGCTAATTTTTATTCTACTCTTCCAAAATATGTACAGAGCTGTATATGATTTTTTTCAACGCGATTAAACCTCCGGAAAGAATTTTCGTTCCCCAAAAACTGGCTCATCTGAGGGTTATTATTTTTTTTCTCAAGGAACCAAGAGTCCTTGGAAGCTAATTTTTTTCTACTCTTCCAAAATATGTACAGAGCTGTATATTATTTTTTTCAACTCGATTAAACCTCCGAAAAGAATTTGCGTTCCCCAAAAACTGGCTCATCTGAGGGTTATTATTTTTTTCTCAAGGAACCAAGAGTCCTTGGAAGCTAATTTTTTTCCTACTCTTCCAAAATATGTACAGAGCTGTGTATGATTTCCTTCAACTCGATTAAACCTCCGGCAAGAATTTTCGTTCCCTAAAAACTGGCTCTTCTGAGGGTTATTATTTGTTTTCTCAAGGAACCAAGAGTCCTTGGAAGCTAATTTTTATTCTACTCTTCCAAAATATGTACAGAGCTGTATATGATTTTTTTCAACGCGATTAAACCTCCGGAAAGAATTTTCGTTCCCCAAAAACTGGCTCATCTGAGGATTATTATTTTTTTTCTCAAGGAACCAAGAGTCCTTGGAAGCTAATTTTATGTCTACTCTTCCAAAATATGTACAGAGCTGTATATGATTTTTTTCAACTCGATTAAACCTCCGGAAAGAATTTTCGTTCCCCAAAAACTGGCTCATCTGAGGGTTATTATTTTTTTTCTCAAGGAACCAAGAGTCCTTGGAAGCTAATTTTTTTCTACTCTTCCAAAATATGTACAGAGCTGTATATTATTTTTTTCAACTCGATTAAACCTCCGAAAAGAATTTGCGTTCCCCAAAAACTGGCTCATCTGAGGGTTATTATTTTTTTCTCAAGGAACCAAGAGTCCTTGGAGGCTAATTTTTTTCTACTCTTCCAAAATATGTACAGAGCTGTATATGGTTTTTTTCAACGCGATTAAACCGCCGGAAAGAATTTTCGTTCCCCAAAAACTGGCTCATCTGAGGGTTATTATTTGTTTTCTCAAGGAACCAAGAGTCCTTGGAAGCTAATTTTTATTCTACTCTTCCAAAATATGTACAGAGCTGTATATGATTTTTTTCAACGCGATTAAACCTCCGGAAAGAATTTTCGTTCCCCAAAAACTGGCTCATCTGAGGGTTATTATTTTTTTTCTCAAGGAACCAAGAGTCCTTGGAAGCTAATTTTTTTCTACTCTTCCAAAATATGTACAGAGCTGTATATTATTTTTTTCAACTCGATTAAACCTCCGAAAAGAATTTGCGTTCCCCAAAAACTGGCTCATCTGAGGGTTATTATTTTTTTCTCAAGGAACCAAGAGTCCTTGGAAGCTAATTTTTTTCCTACTCTTCCAAAATATGTACAGAGCTGTGTATGATTTCCTTCAACTCGATTAAACCTCCGGCAAGAATTTTCGTTCCCTAAAAACTGGCTCTTCTGAGGGTTATTATTTGTTTTCTCAAGGAACCAAGAGTCCTTGGAAGCTAATTTTTTTTCTACTCTTCCAAAATATGCACAGAGCTGTATATGATTTTTTTCAACGCGATTAAACCTCCGGAAAGAATTTTCCTTCTCGACAAACTGGCTCATCTGAGGGTTATTATTTTTTTTCTCAAGGAACCAAGAGTCCTTGTAAGCTAATTTTATTTCTACTCTTCCAAAATATGTACAGAGCTGTATATGATTTTTTTCAACTCGATTAAACCTCCGGAAAGAATTTTCGTTCCCCAAAAACTGGCTCATCTGAGGGTTATTATTTTTCTTCTCAAGGAACCAAGAGTCCTTGGAAGCTAATTTTATGTCTACTCTTCCAAAATATGTACAGAGCTGTATATGATTTTTTTCAACTCGATTAAACCTCCGAAAAGAATTTGCGTTCCCCAAAAACTGGCTCATCTGAGGGTTATTATTTTTTTCTCAAGGAACCAAGAGTCCTTGGAAGCTAATTTTTTTCTACTCTTCCAAAATATGTACAGAGCTGTATATGGTTTTTTTCAACGCGATTAAACCGCCGGAAAGAATTTTCGTTCCCCAAAAACTGGCTCATCTGAGGGTTATTCTTTTTTTTTCAAGGAACCAAGAGTCCTTGGAAGCTAATTTTTTTCCTACTCTTCCAAAATATGTACAGAGCTGTGTATGATTTCCTTCAACTCGATTAAACCTCCGGCAAGAATTTTCGTTCCCTAAAAACTGGCTCATCTGAGGGTTATTATTTGTTTTCTCAAGGAACCAAGAGTCCTTGGAAGCTAATTTTTATTCTACTCTTCCAAAATATGTACAGAGCTGTATATGATTTTTTTCAACGCGATTAAACCTCCGGAAAGAATTTTCGTTCCCCAAAAACTGGCTCATCTGAGGGTTATTATTTTTTTTCTCAAGGAACCAAGAGTCCTTGGAAGCTAATTTTTTTCTACTCTTCCAAAATATGTACAGAGCTGTATATTATTTTTTTCAACTCGATTAAACCTCCGAAAAGAATTTGCGTTCCCCAAAAACTGGCTCATCTGAGGGTTATTATTTTTTTCTCAAGGAACCAAGAGTCCTTGGAAGCTAATTTTTTTCCTACTCTTCCAAAATATGTACAGAGCTGTGTATGATTTCCTTCAACTCGATTAAACCTCCGGCAAGAATTTTCGTTCCCTAAAAACTGGCTCTTCTGAGGGTTATTATTTGTTTTCTCAAGGAACCAAGAGTCCTTGGAAGCTAATTTTTATTCTACTCTTCCAAAATATGTACAGAGCTGTATATGATTTTTTTCAACGCGATTAAACCTCCGGAAAGAATTTTCGTTCCCCAAAAACTGGCTCATCTGAGGATTATTATTTTTTTTCTCAAGGAACCAAGAGTCCTTGGAAGCTAATTTTATGTCTACTCTTCCAAAATATGTACAGAGCTGTATATGATTTTTTTCAACTCGATTAAACCTCCGGAAAGAATTTTCGTTCCCCAAAAACTGGCTCATCTGAGGGTTATTATTTTTTTTCTCAAGGAACCAAGAGTCCTTGGAAGCTAATTTTTTTCTACTCTTCCAAAATATGTACAGAGCTGTATATTATTTTTTTCAACTCGATTAAACCTCCGAAAAGAATTTGCGTTCCCCAAAAACTGGCTCATCTGAGGGTTATTATTTTTTTCTCAAGGAACCAAGAGTCCTTGGAGGCTAATTTTTTTCTACTCTTCCAAAATATGTACAGAGCTGTATATGGTTTTTTTCAACGCGATTAAACCGCCGGAAAGAATTTTCGTTCCCCAAAAACTGGCTCATCTGAGGGTTATTATTTGTTTTCTCAAGGAACCAAGAGTCCTTGGAAGCTAATTTTTATTCTACTCTTCCAAAATATGTACAGAGCTGTATATGATTTTTTTCAACGCGATTAAACCTCCGGAAAGAATTTTCGTTCCCCAAAAACTGGCTCATCTGAGGGTTATTATTTTTTTTCTCAAGGAACCAAGAGTCCTTGGAAGCTAATTTTTTTCTACTCTTCCAAAATATGTACAGAGCTGTATATTATTTTTTTCAACTCGATTAAACCTCCGAAAAGAATTTGCGTTCCCCAAAAACTGGCTCATCTGAGGGTTATTATTTTTTTCTCAAGGAACCAAGAGTCCTTGGAAGCTAATTTTTTTCCTACTCTTCCAAAATATGTACAGAGCTGTGTATGATTTCCTTCAACTCGATTAAACCTCCGGCAAGAATTTTCGTTCCCTAAAAACTGGCTCTTCTGAGGGTTATTATTTGTTTTCTCAAGGAACCAAGAGTCCTTGGAAGCTAATTTTTTTTCTACTCTTCCAAAATATGCACAGAGCTGTATATGATTTTTTTCAACGCGATTAAACCTCCGGAAAGAATTTTCCTTCTCGACAAACTGGCTCATCTGAGGGTTATTATTTTTTTTCTCAAGGAACCAAGAGTCCTTGTAAGCTAATTTTATTTCTACTCTTCCAAAATATGTACAGAGCTGTATATGATTTTTTTCAACTCGATTAAACCTCCGGAAAGAATTTTCGTTCCCCAAAAACTGGCTCATCTGAGGGTTATTATTTTTCTTCTCAAGGAACCAAGAGTCCTTGGAAGCTAATTTTATGTCTACTCTTCCAAAATATGTACAGAGCTGTATATGATTTTTTTCAACTCGATTAAACCTCCGGAAAGAATTTTCGTTCCCCAAAAACTGGCTCATCTGAGGGTTATTATTGTTTTTCTCAAGGAACCAAGAGTCCTTGGAAGCTAATTTTTATTCTACTCTTCCAAAATATGTACAGAGCTGTATATGATTTTTTTCTACGCGATTAAACCTCCGGAAAGAATTTTCGTTCCCCAAAAACTGGCTCATCTGAGGGTTATTATTTTTTTTCTCAAGGAACCAAGAGTCCTTGGAAGCTAATTTTATGGCTACTCTTCCAAAATATGTACAGAGCTGTATATGATTTTTTTCAACGCGATTAAACCTCCGGAAAGAATTTTCGTTCCCCAAAAACTGGCTCATCTGAGGGTTATTATTGTTTTTCTCAAGGAACCAAGAGTCCTTCGAAGCTAATTTTTATTCTACTCTTCCAAAATATGTACAGAGCTGTATATGATTTTTTTCAACGCGATTAAACCTCCGGAAAGAATTTTCGTTCCCCAAAAACTGGCTCATCTGAGGGTTATTATTTTTTTTCTCAAGGAACCAAGAGTCCTTGGAAGCTAATTTTCTGTCTACTCTTCCAAAATATGTACAGAGCTGTATATGGTTTTTTTCAACGCGATTAAACCTCCGGAAAGAATTTTCCTTCTCGACAAACTGGCTCATCTGAGGGTTATTATTTTTCTTCTCAAGGAACCAAGAGTCCTTGGAAGCTAATTTTATGTCTACTCTTCCAAAATATGTACAGAGCTGTATATGATTTTTTTCAACTCGATTAAACCTACGGAAAGAATTTTCGTTCCCCAAAAACTGGCTCATCTGAGGGTTATTATTTTTTTTCTCAAGGAACCAAGAGTCCTTGGAAGCTAATTTTTATTCTACTCTTCCAAAATATGTACAGAGCTGTATATGATTTTTTTCTACGCGATTAAACCTCCGGAAAGAATTTTCGTTCCCCAAAAACTGGCTCATCTGAGGGTTATTATTTTTTTTCTCAAGGAACCAAGAGTCCTTGGAAGGTAATTTTATGTCTACTCTTCCAAAATATGTACAGAGCTGTATATGATTTTTTTCAACGCGATTAAACCTCCGGAAAGAATTTTCGTTCCTCAAAAACTGGCTCATCTGAGGGTTATTATTTTTTTTCTCAAGGAACCAAGAGTCCTTGGAAGCTAATTTTTTTTCTACTCTTCCAAAATATGCACAGAGCTGTATATGATTTTTTTCAACGCGATTAAACCTCCGAAAATAATTTTCGTTCCCCAAAAACTGGCTCATCTGAGGGTTATTATTTTTTTTCTCAAGGAACCAAGAGTCCTTGGAAGCTAATTTTTATTCTACTCTTCCAAAATATGTACAGAGCTGTATATGATTTTTTTCAACGCGATTAAACCTCCGGAAAGAATTTTCGTTCCCCAAAAACTGGCTCATCTGAGGGTTATTATTTTTTTCTCAAGGAACCAAGAGTCCTTGGAAGCTAATTTTTTTCTACTCTTCCAAAATATGTACAGAGCTATATATGATTTTTTTCAACGCGATTAAACCGCCGGAAAGAATTTTCGTTCCCCAAAAACTGGCTCATCTGAGGGTTATTCTTTTTTTTTTCAAGGAACCAAGAGTCCTTGGAAGCTAATTTTTTTCCTACTCTTCCAAAATATGTACAGAGCTGTGTATGATTTCCTTCAACTCGATTAAACCTCCGGAAAGAATTTTCGTTCCCCAAAAACTGGCTCATCTGAGGGTTATTATTTTTTTTCTCAAGGAACCAAGAGTCCTTGGAAGCTAATTTTTTTCTACTCTTCTAAAATATGTACAGAGCTGTATATTATTTTTTTCAACTCGATTAAACCTCCGAAAAGAATTTGCGTTCCCCAAAAACTGGCTCATCTGAGGGTTATTATTTTTTTCTCAAGGAACCAAGAGTCCTTGGAAGCTAATTTTTTTCTACTCTTCCAAAATATGTACAGAGCTGTATATGGTTTTTTTCAACGCGATTAAACCGCTGGAAAGAATTTTCGTTCCCCAAAAACTGGCTCATCTGAGGGTTATTCTTTTTTTTTCAAGGAACCAAGAGTCCTTGGAAGCTAATTTTTTTCCTACTCTTCCAAAATATGTGCAGAGCTGTGTATGATTTCCTTCAACTCGATTAAACCTCCGGCAAGAATTTTCGTTCCCTAAAAACTGGCTCATCTGTGGGTTATTATTTTTTTTCTCAAGGAACCAAGAGTCCTTGTAAGCTAATTTTTATTCTACTCTTCCAAAATATGTACAGAGCTGTATATGATTTTTTTCAACTCGATTAAACCTCCGGAAAGAATTTTCGTTCCCCAAAAACTGGCTCATCTGAGGGTTATTATTTTTCTTCTCAAGGAACCAAGAGTCCTTGGAAGCTAATTTTATGTCTACTCTTCCAAAATATGTACAGAGCTGTATATGATTTTTTTCAACTCGATTAAACCTCCGGAAAGAATTTTCGTTCCCCAAAAACTGGCTCATCTGAGGGTTATTATTTTTTTTCTCAAGGAACCAAGAGTCCTTGGAAGCTAATTTTTATTCTACTCTTCCAAAATATGTACAGAGATGTGTATGATTTCCTTCAACTCGATTAAACCTCCGGCAAGAATTTTCGTTCCCTAAAAACTGGCTCATCTGAGGGTTATTATTTGTTTTCTCAAGGAACCAAGAGTCCTTGGAAGCTAATTTTATGTCTACTCTTCCAAAATATGTACAGAGCTGTATATGATTTTTTTCAACTCGATTAAACCTCCGAAAAGAATTTTCGTTCCCCAAAAACTGGCTCATCTGAGGGTTATTATTTTTTTTCTCAAGGAACCAAGAGTCCTTGGAAGCTAATTTTTTTCTACTCTTCCAAAATATGTACAGAGCTGTATATTATTTTTTTCAACTCGATTAAACCTCCGAAAAGAATTTGCGTTCCCCAAAAACTGGCTCATCTGAGGGTTATTATTTTTTTCTCAAGGAACCAAGAGTCCTTGGAAGCTAATTTTTTTCTACTCTTCCAAAATATGTACAGAGCTGTATATGGTTTTTTTCAACGCGATTAAACCGCCGGAAAGAATTTTCGTTCCCCAAAAACTGGCTCATCTGAGGGTTATTCTTTTTTTTTCAAGGAACCAAGAGTCCTTGGAAGCTAATTTTTTTCCTACTCTTCCAAAATATGTACAGAGCTGTGTATGATTTCCTTCAACTCGATTAAACCTCCGGCAAGAATTTTCGTTCCCTAAAAACTGGCTCATCTGAGGGTTATTATTTGTTTTCTCAAGGAACCAAGAGTCCTTGGAATCTAATTTTATGTCTACTCTTCCAAAATATGTACAGAGCTGTATATGATTTTTTTCAACTCGATTAAACCTCCGAAAAGAATTTTCGTTCCCCAAAAACTGGCTCATCTGAGGGTTATTATTTTTTTTCTCAAGGAACCAAGAGTCCTTGGAAGCTAATTTTTTTCTACTCTTCCAAAATATGTACAGAGCTGTATATTATTTTTTTCAACTCGATTAAACCTCCGAAAAGAATTTGCGTTCCCCAAAAACTGGCTCATCTGAGGGTTATTATTTTTTTCTCAAGGAACCAAGAGTCCTTGGAAGCTAATTTTTTTCTACTCTTCCAAAATATGTACAGAGCTGTATATGGTTTTTTTCAACGCGATTAAACCGCCGGCAAGAATTTTCGTTCCCCAAAAACTGGCTCATCTGAGGGTTATTCTTTTTTTTCAAGGAACCAAGAGTCCTTGGAAGCTAATTTTTTTCCTACTCTTCCAAAATATGTACAGAGCTGTGTATGATTTCCTTCAACTCGATTAAACCTCCGGCAAGAATTTTCGTTCCCTAAAAACTGGCTCATCTGAGGGTTATTATTTGTTTTCTCAAGGAACCAAGAGTCCTTGGAAGCTAATTTTTATTCTACTCTTCCAAAATATGTACAGAGCTGTATATGATTTTTTTCAACGCGATTAAACCTCCGGAAAGAATTTTCGTTCCCCAAAAACTGGCTCATCTGAGGGTTATTATTTTTTTTCTCAAGGAACCAAGAGTCCTTGGAAGCTAATTTTATGTCTACTCTTCCAAAATATGTACAGAGCTGTATATTATTTTTTTCAACTCGATTAAACCTCCGAAAAGAATTTGCGTTCCCCAAAAACTGGCTCATCTGAGGGTTATTATTTTTTTCTCAAGGAACCAAGAGTCCTTGGAAGCTAATTTTTTTCTACTCTTCCAAAATATGTACAGAGCTATATATGATTTTTTTCAACGCGATTAAACCGCCGGAAAGAATTTTCGTTCCCCAAAAACTGGCTCATCTGAGGGTTATTCTTTTTTTTTTCAAGGAACCAAGAGTCCTTGGAAGCTAATTTTTTTCCTACTCTTCCAAAATATGTACAGAGCTGTGTATGATTTCCTTCAACTCGATTAAACCTCCGGAAAGAATTTTCGTTCCCCAAAAACTGGCTCATCTGAGGGTTATTATTTTTTTTCTCAAGGAACCAAGAGTCCTTGGAAGCTAATTTTTTTCTACTCTTCTAAAATATGTACAGAGCTGTATATTATTTTTTTCAACTCGATTAAACCTCCGAAAAGAATTTGCGTTCCCCAAAAACTGGCTCATCTGAGGGTTATTATTTTTTTCTCAAGGAACCAAGAGTCCTTGGAAGCTAATTTTTTTCTACTCTTCCAAAATATGTACAGAGCTGTATATGGTTTTTTTCAACGCGATTAAACCGCTGGAAAGAATTTTCGTTCCCCAAAAACTGGCTCATCTGAGGGTTATTCTTTTTTTTTCAAGGAACCAAGAGTCCTTGGAAGCTAATTTTTTTCCTACTCTTCCAAAATATGTACAGAGCTGTATATGATTTTTTTCAACTCGATTAAACCTCCGAAAAGAATTTTCGTTCCCCAAAAACTGGCTCATCTGAGGGTTATTATTTTTTTTCTCAAGGAACCAAGAGTCCTTGGAAGCTAATTTTTTTCTACTCTTCCAAAATATGTACAGAGCTGTATATTATTTTTTTCAACTCGATTAAACCTCCGAAAAGAATTTGCGTTCCCCAAAAACTGGCTCATCTGAGGGTTATTATTTTTTTCTCAAGGAACCAAGAGTCCTTGGAAGCTAATTTTTTTCTACTCTTCCACAATATGTACAGAGCTGTATATGGTTTTTTTCAACGCGATTAAACCGCCGGAAAGAATTTTCGTTCCCCAAAAACTGGCTCATCTGAGGGTTATTCTTTTTTTTTCAAGGAACCAAGAGTCCTTGGAAGCAAATTTTTTTCCTACTCTTCCAAAATATGTACAGAGCTGTGTATGATTTCCTTCAACTCGATTAAACCTCCGGCAAGAATTTTCGTTCCCTAAAAACTGGCTCATCTGAGGGTTATTATTTGTTTTCTCAAGGAACCAAGAGTCCTTGGAAGCTAATTTTATGTCTACTCTTCCAAAATATGTACAGAGCTGTATATGATTTTTTTCAACTCGATTAAACCTCCGAAAAGAATTTTCGTTCCCCAAAAACTGGCTCATCTGAGGGTTATTATTTTTTTTCTCAAGGAACCAAGAGTCCTTGGAAGCTAATTTTTTTCTACTCTTCCAAAATATGTACAGAGCTGTATATTATTTTTTTCAACTCGATTAAACCTCCGAAAAGAATTTTCGTTCCCCAAAAACTGGCTCATCTGAGGGTTATTCTTTTTTTTTCAAGGAACCAAGAGTCCTTGGAAGCTAATTTTTTTCCTACTCTTCCAAAATATGTACAAAGCTGTGTATGATTTCCTTCAACTCGATTAAACCTCCGGCAAGAATTTTCGTTCCCTAAAAACTGGCTCATCTGAGGGTTATTATTTGTTTTCTCAAGGAACCAAGAGTCCTTGGAAGCTAATTTTTATTCTACTCTTCCAAAATATGTACAGAGCTGTATATGATTTTTTTCAACGCGATTAAACCTCCGGAAAGAATTTTCGTTCCCCAAAAACTGGCTCATCTGAGGGTTATTATTTTTTTTCTCAAGGAACCAAGAGTCCTTTGAAGCTAATTTTATGTCTACTCTTCCAAAATATGTACAGAGCTGTATATTATTTTTTTCAACTCGATTAAACCTCCGAAAAGAATTTGCGTTCCCCAAAAACTGGCTCATCTGAGGGTTATTATTTTTTTCTCAAGGAACCAACAGTCCTTGGAAGCTAATTTTTTTCTACTCTTCCAAAATATGTACAGAGCTATATATGATTTTTTTCAACGCGATTAAACCGCCGGAAAGAATTTTCGTTCCCCAAAAACTGGCTCATCTGAGGGTTATTCTTTTTTTTTTCAAGGAACCAAGAGTCCTTGGAAGCTAATTTTTTTCCTACTCTTCCAAAATATGTACAGAGCTGTGTATGATTTCCTTCAACTCGATTAAACCTCCGGAAAGAATTTTCGTTCCCCAAAAACTGGCTCATCTGAGGGTTATTATTTTTTTTCTCAAGGAACCAAGAGTCCTTGGAAGCTAATTTTTTTCTACTCTTCTAAAATATGTACAGAGCTGTATATTATTTTTTTCAACTCGATTAAACCTCCGAAAAGAATTTGCGTTCCCCAAAAACTGGCTCATCTGAGGGTTATTATTTTTTTCTCAAGGAACCAAGAGTCCTTGGAAGCTAATTTTTTTCTACTCTTCCAAAATATGTACAGAGCTGTATATGGTTTTTTTCAACGCGATTAAACCGCTGGAAAGAATTTTCGTTCCCCAAAAACTGGCTCATCTGAGGGTTATTCTTTTTTTTTTCAAGGAACCAAGAGTCCTTGGAAGCTAATTTTTTTCCTACTCTTCCAAAATATGTACAGAGCTGTGTATGATTTCCTTCAACTCGATTAAACCTCCGGAAAGAATTTTCGTTCCCCAAAAACTGGCTCATCTGAGGGTTATTATTTTTTTTCTCAAGGAACCAAGAGTCCTTGGAAGCTAATTTTTTTCTACTCTTCTAAAATATGTACAGAGCTGTATATTATTTTTTTCAACTCGATTAAACCTCCGAAAAGAATTTGCGTTCCCCAAAAACTGGCTCATCTGAGGGTTATTATTTTTTTCTCAAGGAACCAAGAGTCCTTGGAAGCTAATTTTTTTCTACTCTTCCAAAATATGTACAGAGCTGTATATGGTTTTTTTCAACGCGATTAAACCGCTGGAAAGAATTTTCGTTCCCCAAAAACTGGCTCATCTGAGGGTTATTCTTTTTTTTTCAAGGAACCAAGAGTCCTTGGAAGCTAATTTTTTTCCTACTCTTCCAAAATATGTACAGAGCTGTGTATGATTTCCTTCAACTCGATTAAACCTCCGGCAAGAATTTTCGTTCCCTAAAAACTGGCTCATCTGAGGGTTATTATTTTTTTTCTCAAGGAACCAAGAGTCCTTGAAAGCTAATTATTTTTCTACTCTTCCAAAATATGTACAGAGCTGTATATGATTTTTTTCAACTCGATTAAACCTCCGAAAAGAATTTTCGTTCCCCAAAAACTGGCTCATCTGAGGGTTATTATTTTTTTTCTCAAGGAACCAAGAGTCCTTGGAAGCTAATTTTTTTCTACTCTTCCAAAATATGTACAGAGCTGTATATTATTTTTTTCAACTCGATTAAACCTCCGAAAAGAATTTGCGTTCCCCAAAAACTGGCTCATCTGAGGGTTATTATTTTTTTCTCAAGGAACCAAGAGTCCTTGGAAGCTAATTTTTTTCTACTCTTCCAAAATATGTACAGAGCTGTATATGGTTTTTTTCAACGCGATTAAACCGCCGGAAAGAATTTTCGTTCCCCAAAAACTGGCTCATCTGAGGGTTATTCTTTTTTTTCAAGGAACCAAGAGTCCTTGGAAGCTAATTTTTTTCCTACTCTTCCAAAATATGTACAGAGCTGTGTATGATTTCCTTCAACTCGATTAAACCTCCGGCAAGAATTTTCGTTCCCTAAAAACTGGCTCATCTGAGGGTTATTATTTGTTTTCTCAAGGAACCAAGAGTCCTTGGAAGCTAATTTTTATTCTACTCTTCCAAAATATGTACAGAGCTGTATATGATTTTTTTCAACGCGATTAAACCTCCGGAAAGAATTTTCGTTCCCCAAAAACTGACTCATCTGAGAGGGTTATTATTTTTTTTCTCAAGGAACCAAGAGTCCTTGGAAGCTAATTTTTTTCTACTCTTCCAAAATATGTACAGAGCTGTATATTATTTTTTTCAACTCGATTAAACCTCCGAAAAGAATTTGCGTTCCCCAAAAACTGGCTCATCTGAGGGTTATTATTTTTTTCTCAAGGAACCAAGAGTCCTTGGAAGCTAATTTTTTTCCTACTCTTCCAAAATATGTACAGAGCTGTGTATGATTTCCTTCAACTCGATTAAACCTCCGGCAAGAATTTTCGTTCCCTAAAAACTGGCTCTTCTGAGGGTTATTATTTGTTTTCTCAAGGAACCAAGAGTCCTTGGAAGCTAATTTTTTTTCTACTCTTCCAAAATATGCACAGAGCTGTATATGATTTTTTTCAACGCGATTAAACCTCCGGAAAGAATTTTCCTTCTCGACAAACTGGCTCATCTGAGGGTTATTATTTTTTTTCTCAAGGAACCAAGAGTCCTTGTAAGCTAATTTTATTTCTACTCTTCCAAAATATGTACAGAGCTGTATATGATTTTTTTCAACTCGATTAAACCTCCGGAAAGAATTTTCGTTCCCCAAAAACTGGCTCATCTGAGGGTTATTATTTTTCTTCTCAAGGAACCAAGAGTCCTTGGAAGCTAATTTTATGTCTACTCTTCCAAAATATGTACAGAGCTGTATATGATTTTTTTCAACTCGATTAAACCTCCGGAAAGAATTTTCGTTCCCCAAAAACTGGCTCATCTGAGGGTTATTATTTTTTTTCTCAAGGAACCAAGAGTCCTTGGAAGCTAATTTTTATTCTACTCTTCCAAAATATGTACAGAGCTGTATATGATTTTTTTCAACGCGATTAAACCTCCGGAAAGAATTTTCGTTCCCCAAAAACTGGCTCATCTGAGGGTTATTATTTTTTTTTCTCAAGGAACCAAGAGTCCTTGGAAGCTAATTTTCTGTCTACTCTTCCAAAATATGTACAGAGCTGTATATGATTTTTTTCAACTCGATTAAACCTCCGGAAAGAATTTTCGTTCCCCAAAAACTGGCTCATCTGAGGGTTATTATTTTTTTTCTCAAGGAACCAAGAGTCCTTGGAAGCTAATTTTTATTCTACTCTTCCAAAATATGTACAGAGCTGTATATGATTTTTTTCAACGCGATTAAACCTCCGGAAAGAATTTTCGTTCCCCAAAAACTGGCTCATCTGAGGGTTATTATTTTTTTTTCTCAAGGAACCAAGAGTCCTTGGAAGCTAATTTTCTGTCTACTCTTCTAAAATATGTACAGAGCTGTATATGATTTTTTTCAACTCGATTAAACCTCCGGAAAGAATTTTCGTTCCCTAAAAACTGGCTCATTTGAGGGTTATTATTTTTTTTCTCAAGGAACCAAGAGTCCTTGGAAGCTAATTTTTTTAATACTCTTCCAAAATATGCACAGAGCTGTATATGATTTTTTTCAACGCGATTAAACCTCCGGAAAGAATTTTCGTTCCCCAAAAACTGGCTCATCTGAGGGTTATTATTTTTTTTCTCAAGGAACCAAGAGTCCTTGGAAGCTAATTTTATGTCTACTCTTCCAAAATATGTACAGAGCTGTATATGATTTTTTTCAACTCGATTAAACCTCCGGAAAGAATTTTCGTTCCCTAAAAACTGGCTCATCTGAGGGTTATTATTTTTTTTCTCAAGGAACCAAGAGTCCTTGGAAGCTAATTTTTTTTTCTACTCTTCCAAAATATGTACCGAGCTCTATATGATTTTTTTCAACTCGATTAAACCTCCGAAAAGAATTTTCGTTCCCCAAAAACTGGCTCATCTGAGGGTTATTATTTTTTTCTCAAGGAACCAAGAGTCCTTGGAATCTAATTTTTTTCTACTCTTCCAAAATATGTACAGAGCTGTATATGATTTTTTTCAACGCGATTAAACCGCCGGAAAGAATTTTCGTTCCCCAAAAACTGGCTCATCTGAGGGTTATTCTTTTTTTTTTCAAGGAACCAAGAGTCCTTGGAAGCTAATTTTTTTCCTACTCTTCCAAAATATGTACAGAGCTGTGTATGATTTCCTTCAACTCGATTAAACCTCCGGCAAGAATTTTCGTTCCCTAAAAACTGGCTCATCTGAGGGTTATTATTTTTTTTCTCAAGGAACCAAGAGTCCTTGGAAGCTAATTTTATGTCTACTCTTCCAAAATATGTACAGAGCTGTATATGATTTTTTTCAACTCGATTAAACCTCCGGAAAGAATTTTCGTTCCCTAAAAACTGGCTCATTTGAGGGTTATTATTTTTTTTCTCAAGGAACCAAGAGTCCTTGGAAGCTAATTTTTTTCTACTCTTCCAAAATATGTACAGAGCTGTATATGATTTTTTTCAACGCGATTAAACCGCCGGAAAGAATTTTCGTTCCCCAAAAACTGGCTCATCTGAGGGTTATTCTTTTTTTTTTCAAGGAACCAAGAGTCCTTGGAAGCTAATTTTTTTCCTACTCTTCCAAAATATGTACAGAGCTGTGTATGATTTCCTTCAACTCGATTAAACCTCCGGCAAGAATTTTCGTTCCCTAAAAACTGGCTCATCTGAGGGTTATTATTTTTTTTCTCAAGGAACCAAGAGTCCTTGGAAGCTAATTTTATGTCTACTCTTCCAAAATATGTACAGAGCTGTATATGATTTTTTTCAACTCGATTAAACCTCCGGAAAGAATTTTCGTTCCCTAAAAACTGGCTCATTTGAGGGTTATTATTTTTTTTCTCAAGGAACCAAGAGTCCTTGGAATCTAATTTTTTTCTACTCTTCCAAAATATGTACAGAGCTGTATATGATTTTTTTCAACGCGATTAAACCGCCGGAAAGAATTTTCGTTCCCCAAAAACTGGCTCATCTGAGGGTTATTCTTTTTTTTTTCAAGGAACCAAGAGTCCTTGGAAGCTAATTTTTTTCCTACTCTTCCAAAATATGTACAGAGCTGTGTATGATTTCCTTCAACTCGATTAAACCTCCGGCAAGAATTTTCGTTCCCTAAAAACTGGCTCATCTGAGGGTTATTATTTTTTTTCTCAAGGAACCAAGAGTCCTTGGAAGCTAATTTTATGTCTACTCTTCCAAAATATGTACAGAGCTGTATATGATTTTTTTCAACTCGATTAAACCTCCGGAAAGAATTTTCGTTCCCTAAAAACTGGCTCATCTGAGGGTTATTATTTTTTTCTCAAGGAACCAAGAGTCCTTGGAAGCTAATTTTTTTCTACTCTTCCAAAATATGTACAGAGCTGTATATGATTTTTTTCAACGCGATTAAACCGCCGGAAAGAATTTTCGTTCCCCAAAAACTGGCTCATCTGAGGGTTATTCTTTTTTTTTTCAAGGAACCAAGAGTCCTTGGAAGCTAATTTTTTTCCTACTCTTCCAAAATATGTACAGAGCTGTGTATGATTTCCTTCAACTCGATTAAACCTCCGGCAAGAATTTTCGGTCCCTAAAAACTGGCTCATCTGAGGGTTATTATTTTTTTTCTCAAGGAACCAAGAGTCCTTGGAAGCTAATTTTATGTCTACTCTTCCAAAATATGTACAGAGCTGTATATGATTTTTTTCAACTCGATTAAACCTCCGGAAAGAATTTTCGTTCCCTAAAAACTGGCTCATTTGAGGGTTATTATTTTTTTTCTCAAGGAACCAAGAGTCCTTGCAAGCTAATTTTTTTCTACTCTTCCAAAATATGTACAGAGCTGTATATGATTTTTTTCAACGCGATTAAACCGCCGGAAAGAATTTTCGTTCCACAAAAACTGGCTCATCTGAGGGTTATTCTTTTTTTTTTCAAGGAACCAAGAGTCCTTGGAAGCTAATTTTTTTCCTACTCTTCCAAAATATGTACAGAGCTGTGTATGATTTCCTTCAACTCGATTAAACCTCCGGCAAGAATTTTCGTTCCCTAAAAACTGGCTCATCTGAGGGTTATTATTTTTTTTCTCAAGGAACCAAGAGTCCTTGGAAGCTAATTTTATGTCTACTCTTCCAAAATATGTACAGAGCTGTATATGATTTTTTTCAACTCGATTAAACCTCCGGAAAGAATTTTCGTTCCCTAAAAACTGGCTCATTTGAGGGTTATTATTTTTTTTCTCAAGGAACCAAGAGTCCTTGGAAGCTAATTTTTTTTCTACTCTTCCAAAATATGCACAGAGCTGTATATGATTTTTTTCAACGCGATTAAACCTCCGGAAAGACTTTTCCTTCTCGACAAACTGGCTCATCTGAGGGTTATTATTTTTTTTCTCAAGGAACCAAGAGTCCTTGAAAGCTAATTTTTTTCTACTCTTCCAAAATATGCACAGAGCTGTATATGATTTTTTTCAACGCGATTAACCCTCCGGAAAGAATTTTCCTTCTCGACAAACTGGCTCATCTGAGGGTTATTATTTTTTTTCTCAAGGAACCAAGAGTCCTTGTAAGCTAATTTTATTTCTACTCTTCCAAAATATGTACAGAGCTGTATATGATTTTTTTCAACTCGATTAAACCTCCGGAAAGAATTTTCGTTCCCCAAAAACTGGCTCATCTGAGGGTTATTATTTTTTTTCTCAAGGAACCAAGAGTCCTTGGAAGCTAATTTTTATTCTACTCTTCCAAAATATGTACAGAGCTGTATATGATTTTTTTCTACGCGATTAAGCCTCCGGAAAGAATTTTCGTTCCCCAAAAACTGGCGCATCTGAGGGTTATTATTTTTTTTCTCAAGGAACCAAAAGTCCTTGGAAGGTAATTTTATGTCTACTCTTCCAAAATATGTACAGAGCTGTATATGATTTTTTTCAACTCGATTAAACCTCCGGAAAGAATTTTCGTTCCCTAAAAACTGGCTCATCTGAGGGTTATTATTTTTTTTCTCAAGGAACCAAGAGTCCTTGGAAGCTAATTTTTTTTCTACTCTTCCAAAATATGTACAGAGCTCTAAATGATTTTTTTCAACTCGATTAAACCTCCGAAAAGAATTTTCGTTCCCCAAAAACTGGCTCATCTGAGGGTTATTATTTTTTTTCTCAAGGAACCAAGAGTCCTTGGAAGCTAATTTTTTTCTACTCTTCCAAAATATGTACAGAGCTGTATATGATTTTTTTCAACTCGATTAAACCTCCGAAAAGAATTTGCGTTCCCCAAAAACTGGCTCATCTGGGGGTTATTATTTTTTTCTCAAGGAACCAAGAGTCCTTGGAAGCTAATTTTTTTCCTACTCTTCCAAAATATGTACAGAGCTGTGTATGATTTCCTTCAACTCGATTAAACCTCCGGCAAGAATTTTCGTTCCCTAAAAACTGGCTCATCTGAGGGTTATTATTTGTTTTCTCAAGGAACCAAGAGTCCTTGGAAGCTAATTTTTATTCTACTCTTCCAAAATATGTACAGAGCTGTATATGATTTTTTTCAACGCGATTAAACCTCCCGAAAGAATTTTCGTTCCCCAAAAACTGGCTCATCTGAGGGTTATTATTTTTTTTTCTCAAGGAACCAAGAGTCCTTGGAAGCTAATTTTATGTCTACTCTTCCAAAATATGTACAGAGCTGTATATGATTTTTTTCAACTCGATTAAACCTCCGAAAAGAATTTGCGTTCCCCAAAAACTGGCTCATCTGAGGGTTATTATTTTTTTTCTCAAGGAACCAAGAGTCCTTGGAAGGTAATTTTATGTCTACTCTTCCAAAATATGTACAGAGCTGTATTTGATTTTTTTCAACTCGATTAAACCTCCGGAAAGAATTTTCGTTCCCTAAAAACTGGCTCATCTGAGGGTTATAATTTTTTTTCTCAAGGAACCAAGAGTCCTTGGAAGCTAATTTTTTTTCTACTCTTCCAAAATATGTACAGAGCTCTAAATGATTTTTTTCAACTCGATTAAACCTCCGAAAAGAATTTTCGTTCCCCAAAAACTGGCTCATCTGAGGGTTATTATTTTTTTTCTCAAGGAACCAAGAGTCCTTGGAAGCTAATTTTTTTCTACTCTTCCAAAATATGTACAGAGCTGTATATGATTTTTTTCAACTCGATTAAACCTCCGAAAAGAATTTGCGTTCCCCAAAAACTGGCTCATCTGATGGTTATTATTTTTTTCTCAAGGAACCAAGAGTCCTTGGAAGCTAATTTTTTTCCTACTCTTCCAAAATATGTACAGAGCTGTGTATGATTTCCTTCAACTCGATTAAACCTCCGGCAAGAATTTTCGTTCCCTAAAAACTGGCTCATCTGAGGGTTATTATTTGTTTTCTCAAGGAACCAAGAGTCCTTGGAAGCTAATTTTTATTCTACTCTTCCAAAATATGTACAGAGCTGTATATGATTTTTTTCAACGCGATTAAACCTCCGGAAAGAATTTTCGTTCCCCAAAAACTGGCTCATCTGAGGGTTATTATTTTTTTTCTCAAGGAACCAAGAGTCCTTGGAAGCTAATTTTATGTCTACTCTTCCAAAATATGTACAGAGCTGTATATGATTTTTTTCAACTCGATTAAACCTCCGAAAAGAATTTGCGTTCCCCAAAAACTGGCTCATCTGAGGGTTATTATTTTTTTTCTCAAGGAACCAAGAGTCCTTGGAAGCTAATTTTATGTCTACTCTTCCAAAATATGTACAGAGCTGTATATGATTTTTTTCAACTCGATTAAACCTCCGAAAAGAATTTTCGTTCCCCAAAAACTGGCTCATCTGAGGGTTATTATTTTTTTTTCTCAAGGAACCAAGAGTCCTTGGAAGCTAATTTTTTTCTCAAGGAACCAAGAGTCCTTGGAAGCTAATTTTTTTCTACTCTTCCAAAATATGTACAGAGCTGTATATGGTTTTTTTCAACGCGATTAAACCGCTGGAAAGAATTTTCGTTCCCCAAAAACTGGCTCATCTGAGGGTTATTCTTTTTTTTTCAAGGAACCAAGAGTCCTTGGAAGCTAATTTTATGTCTACTCTTCCAAAATATGTACAGAGCTGTATATGATTTTTTTCAACTCGATTAAACCTCCGAAAAGAATTTTCGTTCCCCAAAAACTGGCTCATCTGAGGGTTATTATTTTTTTCCTCAAGGAACCAAGAGTCCTTGGAAGCTAATTTTTTTCTACTCTTCCAAAATATGTACAGAGCTGTATATTATTTTTTTCAACTCGATTAAACCTCCGAAAAGAATTTGCGTTCCCCAAAAACTGGCTCATCTGAGGGTTATTATTTTTTTCTCAAGGAACCAAGAGTCCTTGGAAGCTAATTTTTTTCTACTCTTCCAAAATATGTACAGAGCTGTATATGGTTTTTTTCAACGCGATTAAACCGCTGGAAAGAATTTTCGTTCCCCAAAAACTGGCTCATCTGAGGGTTATTCTTTTTTTTTCAAGGAACCAAGAGTCCTTGGAAGCTAATTTTTTTCCTACTCTTCCAAAATATGTACAGAGCTGTGTATGATTTTTTTCTACGCGATTAAACCTCCGGAAAGAATTTTCGTTCCCCAAAAACTGGCTCATCTGAGGGTTATTATTTTTTTTCTCAAGGAACCAAGAGTCCTTGGAAGGTAATTTTATGTCTACTCTTCCAAAATATGTACAGAGCTGTATATGATTTTTTTCAACTCGATTAAACCTCCGGAAAGAATTTTCGTTCCCTAAAAACTGGCTCATCTGAGGGTTATTATTTTTTTCTCAAGGAACCAAGAGTCCTTGGAAGCTAATTTTTTTCCTACTCTTCCAAAATATGTACAGAGCTGTGTATGATTTCCTTCAACTCGATTAAACCTCCCGCAAGAATTTTCGTTCCCTAAAAACTGGCTCATCTGAGGGTTATTATTTGTTTTCTCAAGGAACCAAGAGTCCTTGGAAGCTAATTTTATGTCTACTCTTCCAAAATATGTACAGAGCTGTATATGATTTTTTTCAACTCGATTAAACCTCCGAAAAGAATTTTCGTTCCCCAAAAACTGGCTCATCTGAGGGTTATTATTTTTTTTCTCAAGGAACCAAGAGTCCTTGGAAGCTAATTTTTTTCTACTCTTCCAAAATATGTACAGAGCTGTATATTATTTTTTTCAACTCGATTAAACCTCCGAAAAGAATTTGCGTTCCCCAAAAACTGGCTCATCTGAGGGTTATTATTTTTTTCTCAAGGAACCAAGAGTCCTTGGAAGCTAATTTTTTTCTACTCTTCCAAAATATGTACAGAGCTGTATATGGTTTTTTTCAACGCGATTAAACCGCCGGCAAGAATTTTCGTTCCCCAAAAACTGGCTCATCTGAGGGTTATTCTTTTTTTTTCAAGGAACCAAGAGTCCTTGGAAGCTAATTTTTTTCCTACTCTTCCAAAATATGTACAGAGCTGTGTATGATTTCCTTCAACTCGATTAAACCTCCGGCAAGAATTTTCGTTCCCTAAAAACTGGCTCATCTGAGGGTTATTATTTGTTTTCTCAAGGAACCAAGAGTCCTTGGAAGCTAATTTTTATTCTACTCTTCCAAAATATGTACAGAGCTGTATATGATTTTTTTCAACGCGATTAAACCTCCGGAAAGAATTTTCGTTCCCCAAAAACTGGCTCATCTGAGGGTTATTATTTTTTTTCTCAAGGAACCAAGAGTCCTTGGAAGCTAATTTTATGTCTACTCTTCCAAAATATGTACAGAGCTGTATATTATTTTTTTCAACTCGATTAAACCTCCGAAAAGAATTTGCGTTCCCCAAAAACTGGCTCATCTGAGGGTTATTATTTTTTTCTCAAGGAACCAAGAGTCCTTGGAAGCTAATTTTTTTCTACTCTTCCAAAATATGTACAGAGCTATATATGATTTTTTTCAACGCGATTAAACCGCCGGAAAGAATTTTCGTTCCCCAAAAACTGGCTCATCTGAGGGTTATTCTTTTTTTTTTCAAGGAACCAAGAGTCCTTGGAAGCTAATTTTTTTCCTACTCTTCCAAAATATGTACAGAGCTGTGTATGATTTCCTTCAACTCGATTAAACCTCCGGAAAGAATTTTCGTTCCCCAAAAACTGGCTCATCTGAGGGTTATTATTTTTTTTCTCAAGGAACCAAGAGTCCTTGGAAGCTAATTTTTTTCTACTCTTCTAAAATATGTACAGAGCTGTATATTATTTTTTTCAACTCGATTAAACCTCCGAAAAGAATTTGCGTTCCCCAAAAACTGGCTCATCTGAGGGTTATTATTTTTTTCTCAAGGAACCAAGAGTCCTTGGAAGCTAATTTTTTTCTACTCTTCCAAAATATGTACAGAGCTGTATATGGTTTTTTTCAACGCGATTAAACCGCTGGAAAGAATTTTCGTTCCCCAAAAACTGGCTCATCTGAGGGTTATTCTTTTTTTTTCAAGGAACCAAGAGTCCTTGGAAGCTAATTTTTTTCCTACTCTTCCAAAATATGTACAGAGCTGTGTATGATTTCCTTCAACTCGATTAAACCTCCGGCAAGAATTTTCGTTCCCTAAAAACTGGCTCATCTGAGGGTTATTATTTGTTTTCTCAAGGAACCAAGAGTCCTTGGAAGCTAATTTTTATTCTACTCTTCCAAAATATGTACAGAGCTGTATATGATTTTTTTCAACGCGATTAAACCTCCGGAAAGAATTTTCGTTCCCCAAAAACTGGCTCATCTGAGGGTTATTATTTTTTTTCTCAAGGAACCAAGAGTCCTTGGAAGCTAATTTTATGTCTACTCTTCCAAAATATGTACAGAGCTGTATATGATTTTTTTCAACTCGATTAAACCTCCGAAAAGAATTTTCGTTCCCCAAAAACTGGCTCATCTGAGGGTTATTATTTTTTTTCTCAAGGAACCAAGAGTCCTTGGAAGCTAATTTTTTTCTACTCTTCCAAAATATGTACAGAGCTGTATATTATTTTTTTCAACTCGATTAAACCTCCGAAAAGAATTTGCGTTCCCCAAAAACTGGCTCATCTGAGGGTTATTATTTTTTTCTCAAGGAACCAAGAGTCCTTGGAAGCTAATTTTTTTCTACTCTTCCAAAATATGTACAGAGCTGTATATGGTTTTTTTCAACGCGATTAAACCGCCGGAAAGAATTTTCGTTCCCCAAAAACTGGCTCATCTGAGGGTTATTCTTTTTTTTTCAAGGAACCAAGAGTCCTTGGAAGCTAATTTTTTTCCTACTCTTCCAAAATATGTACAGAGCTGTGTATGATTTCCTTCAACTCGATTAAACCTCCGGCAAGAATTTTCGTTCCCTAAAAACTGGCTCATCTGAGGGTTATTATTTGTTTTCTCAAGGAACCAAGAGTCCTTGGAAGCTAATTTTTATTCTACTCTTCCAAAATATGTACAGAGCTGTATATGATTTTTTTCAACGCGATTAAACCTCCGGAAAGAATTTTCGTTCCCCAAAAACTGGCTCATCTGAGGGTTATTATTTTTTTTCTCAAGGAACCAAGAGTCCTTGGAAGCTAATTTTTTTCTACTCTTCCAAAATATGTACAGAGCTGTATATTATTTTTTTCAACTCGATTAAACCTCCGAAAAGAATTTGCGTTCCCCAAAAACTGGCTCATCTGAGGGTTATTATTTTTTTCTCAAGGAACCAAGAGTCCTTGGAAGCTAATTTTTTTCCTACTCTTCCATAATATGTACAGAGCTGTGTATGATTTCCTTCAACTCGATTAAACCTCCGGCAAGAATTTTCGTTCCCTAAAAACTGGCTCTTCTGAGGGTTATTATTTGTTTTCTCAAGGAACCAAGAGTCCTTGGAAGCTAATTTTTATTCTACTCTTCCAAAATATGTACAGAGCTGTATATGATTTTTTTCAACGCGATTAAACCTCCGGAAAGAATTTTCGTTCCCCAAAAACTGGCTCATCTGAGGATTATTATTTTTTTTCTCAAGGAACCAAGAGTCCTTGGAAGCTAATTTTATGTCTACTCTTCCAAAATATGTACAGAGCTGTATATGATTTTTTTCAACTCGATTAAACCTCCGGAAAGAATTTTCGTTCCCCAAAAACTGGCTCATCTGAGGGTTATTATATTTTTTCTCAAGGAACCAAGAGTCCTTGGAAGCTAATTTTTTTCTACTCTTCCAAAATATGTACAGAGCTGTATATTATTTTTTTCAACTCGATTAAACCTCCGAAAAGAATTTGCGTTCCCCAAAAACTGGCTCATCTGAGGGTTATTATTTTTTTCTCAAGGAACCAAGAGTCCTTGGAAGCTAATTTTTTTCTACTCTTCCAAAATATGTACAGAGCTGTATATGGTTTTTTTCAACGCGATTAAACCGCCGGAAAGAATTTTCGTTCCCCAAAAACTGGCTCATCTGAGGGTTATTATTTGTTTTCTCAAGGAACCAAGAGTCCTTGGAAGCTAATTTTTATTCTACTCTTCCAAAATATGTACAGAGCTGTATATGATTTTTTTCAACGCGATTAAACCTCCGGAAAGAATTTTCGTTCCCCAAAAACTGGCTCATCTGAGGGTTATTATTTTTTTTCTCAAGGAACCAAGAGTCCTTGGAAGCTAATTTTTTTCTACTCTTCCAAAATATGTACAGAGCTGTATATTATTTTTTTCAACTCGATTAAACCTCCGAAAAGAATTTGCGTTCCCCAAAAACTGGCTCATCTGAGGGTTATTATTTTTTTCTCAAGGAACCAAGAGTCCTTGGAAGCTAATTTTTTTCCTACTCTTCCAAAATATGTACAGAGCTGTGTATGATTTCCTTCAACTCGATTAAACCTCCGGCAAGAATTTTCGTTCCCTAAAAACTGGCTCTTCTGAGGGTTATTATTTGTTTTCTCAAGGAACCAAGAGTCCTTGGAAGCTAATTTTTTTTCTACTCTTCCAAAATATGCACAGAGCTGTATATGATTTTTTTCAATGCGATTAAACCTCCGGAAAGAATTTTCCTTCTCGACAAACTGGCTCATCTGAGGGTTATTATTTTTTTTCTCAAGGAACCAAGAGTCCTTGTAAGCTAATTTTATTTCTACTCTTCCAAAATATGTACAGAGCTGTATATGATTTTTTTCAACTCGATTAAACCTCCGGAAAGAATTTTCGTTCCCCAAAAACTGGCTCATCTGAGGGTTATTATTTTTCTTCTCAAGGAACCAAGAGTCCTTGGAAGCTAATTTTATGTCTACTCTTCCAAAATATGTACAGAGCTGTATATGATTTTTTTCAACTCGATTAAACCTCCGGAAAGAATTTTCGTTCCCCAAAAACTGGCTCATCTGAGGGTTATTATTGTTTTTCTCAAGGAACCAAGAGTCCTTGGAAGCTAATTTTTATTCTACTCTTCCAAAATATGTACAGAGCTGTATATGATTTTTTTCTACGCGATTAAACCTCCGGAAAGAATTTTCGTTCCCCAAAAACTGGCTCATCTGAGGGTTATTATTTTTTTTCTCAAGGAACCAAGAGTCCTTGGAAGCTAATTTTATGGCTACTCTTCCAAAATATGTACAGAGCTGTATATGATTTTTTTCAACGCGATTAAACCTCCGGAAAGAATTTTCGTTCCCCAAAAACTGGCTCATCTGAGGGTTATTATTGTTTTTCTCAAGGAACCAAGAGTCCTTCGAAGCTAATTTTTATTCTACTCTTCCAAAATATGTACAGAGCTGTATATGATTTTTTTCAACGCGATTAAACCTCCGGAAAGAATTTTCGTTCCCCAAAAACTGGCTCATCTGAGGGTTATTATTTTTTTTCTCAAGGAACCAAGAGTCCTTGGAAGCTAATTTTCTGTCTACTCTTCCAAAATATGTACAGAGCTGTATATGGTTTTTTTCAACGCGATTAAACCTCCGGAAAGAATTTTCCTTCTCGACAAACTGGCTCATCTGAGGGTTATTATTTTTTTTCTCAAGGAACCAAGAGTCCTTGTAAGCTAATTTTATTTCTACTCTTCCAAAATATGTACAGAGCTGTATATGATTTTTTTCAACTCGATTAAACCTCCGGAAAGAATTTTCGTTCCCCAAAAACGGGCTCATCTGAGGGTTATTATTTTTCTTCTCAAGGAACCAAGAGTCCTTGGAAGCTAATTTTATGTCTACTCTTCCAAAATATGTACAGAGCTGTATATGATTTTTTTCAACTCGATTAAACCTCCGGAAAGAATTTTCGTTCCCCAAAAACTGGCTCATCTGAGGGTTATTATTTTTTTTCTCAAGGAACCAAGAGTCCTTGGAAGCTAATTTTTATTCTACTCTTCCAAAATATGTACAGAGCTGTATATGATTTTTTTCTACGCGATTAAACCTCCGGAAAGAATTTTCGTTCCCCAAAAACTGGCTCATCTGAGGGTTATTATTTTTTTTCTCAAGGAACCAAGAGTCCTTGGAAGGTAATTTTATGTCTACTCTTCCAAAATATGTACAGAGCTGTATATGATTTTTTTCAACGCGATTAAACCTCCGGAAAGAATTTTCGTTCCTCAAAAACTGGCTCATCTGAGGGTTATTATTTTTTTTCTCAAGGAACCAAGAGTCCTTGGAAGCTAATTTTTTTTCTACTCTTCCAAAATATGCACAGAGCTGTATATGATTTTTTTCAACGCGATTAAACCTCCGAAAATAATTTTCGTTCCCCAAAAACTGGCTCATCTGAGGGTTATTATTTTTTTTCTCAAGGAACCAAGAGTCCTTGGAAGCTAATTTTTATTCTACTCTTCCAAAATATGTACAGAGCTGTATATGATTTTTTTCAACGCGATTAAACCTCCGGAAAGAATTTTCGTTCCCCAAAAACTGGCTCATCTGAGGGTTATTATTTTTTTCTCAAGGAACCAAGAGTCCTTGGAAGCTAATTTTTTTCTACTCTTCCAAAATATGTACAGAGCTATATATGATTTTTTTCAACGCGATTAAACCGCCGGAAAGAATTTTCGTTCCCCAAAAACTGGCTCATCTGAGGGTTATTCTTTTTTTTTTCAAGGAACCAAGAGTCCTTGGAAGCTAATTTTTTTCCTACTCTTCCAAAATATGTACAGAGCTGTGTATGATTTCCTTCAACTCGATTAAACCTCCGGAAAGAATTTTCGTTCCCCAAAAACTGGCTCATCTGAGGGTTATTATTTTTTTTCTCAAGGAACCAAGAGTCCTTGGAAGCTAATTTTTTTCTACTCTTCTAAAATATGTACAGAGCTGTATATTATTTTTTTCAACTCGATTAAACCTCCGAAAAGAATTTGCGTTCCCCAAAAACTGGCTCATCTGAGGGTTATTATTTTTTTCTCAAGGAACCAAGAGTCCTTGGAAGCTAATTTTTTTCTACTCTTCCAAAATATGTACAGAGCTGTATATGGTTTTTTTCAACGCGATTAAACCGCTGGAAAGAATTTTCGTTCCCCAAAAACTGGCTCATCTGAGGGTTATTCTTTTTTTTTCAAGGAACCAAGAGTCCTTGGAAGCTAATTTTTTTCCTACTCTTCCAAAATATGTACAGAGCTGTGTATGATTTCCTTCAACTCGATTAAACCTCCGGCAAGAATTTTCGTTCCCTAAAAACTGGCTCATCTGTGGGTTATTATTTTTTTTCTCAAGGAACCAAGAGTCCTTGTAAGCTAATTTTTATTCTACTCTTCCAAAATATGTACAGAGCTGTATATGATTTTTGTCAACTCGATTAAACCTCCGGAAAGAATTTTCGTTCCCCAAAAACTGGCTCATCTGAGGGTTACTATTTTTCTTCTCAAGGAACCAAGAGTCCTTGGAAGCTAATTTTATGTCTACTCTTCCAAAATATGTACAGAGCTGTATATGATTTTTTTCAACTCGATTAAACCTCCGGAAAGAATTTTCGTTCCCCAAAAACTGGCTCATCTGAGGGTTATTATTTTTTTTCTCAAGGAACCAAGAGTCCTTGGAAGCTAATTTTTATTCTACTCTTCCAAAATATGTACAGAGATGTGTATGATTTCCTTCAACTCGATTAAACCTCCGGCAAGAATTTTCGTTCCCTAAAAACTGGCTCATCTGAGGGTTATTATTTGTTTTCTCAAGGAACCAAGAGTCCTTGGAAGCTAATTTTTATTCTACTCTTCCAAAATATGTACAGAGCTGTATATGATTTTTTTCAACGCGATTAAACCTCCGGAAAGAATTTTCGTTCCCCAAAAACTGGCTCATCTGAGGGTTATTATTTTTTTTCTCAAGGAACCAAGAGTCCTTGGAAGCTAATTTTATGTCTACTCTTCCAAAATATGTACAGAGCTGTATATGATTTTTTTCAACTCGATTAAACCTCCGAAAAGAATTTTCGTTCCCCAAAAACTGGCTCATCTGAGGGTTATTATTTTTTTTCTCAAGGAACCAAGAGTCCTTGGAAGCTAATTTTTTTCTACTCTTCCAAAATATGTACAGAGCTGTATATTATTTTTTTCAACTCGATTAAACCTCCGAAAAGAATTTGCGTTCCCCAAAAACTGGCTCATCTGAGGGTTATTATTTTTTTCTCAAGGAACCAAGAGTCCTTGGAAGCTAATTTTTTTCTACTCTTCCAAAATATGTACAGAGCTGTATATGGTTTTTTTCAACGCGATTAAACCGCCGGAAAGAATTTTCGTTCCCCAAAAACTGGCTCATCTGAGGGTTATTCTTTTTTTTTCAAGGAACCAAGAGTCCTTGGAAGCTAATTTTTTTCCTACTCTTCCAAAATATGTACAGAGCTGTGTATGATTTCCTTCAACTCGATTAAACCTCCGGCAAGAATTTTCGTTCCCTAAAAACTGGCTCATCTGAGGGTTATTATTTGTTTTCTCAAGGAACCAAGAGTCCTTGGAATCTAATTTTATGTCTACTCTTCCAAAATATGTACAGAGCTGTATATGATTTTTTTCAACTCGATTAAACCTCCGAAAAGAATTTTCGTTCCCCAAAAACTGGCTCATCTGAGGGTTATTATTTTTTTTCTCAAGGAACCAAGAGTCCTTGGAAGCTAATTTTTTTCTACTCTTCCAAAATATGTACAGAGCTGTATATTATTTTTTTCAACTCGATTAAACCTCCGAAAAGAATTTGCGTTCCCCAAAAACTGGCTCATCTGAGGGTTATTATTTTTTTCTCAAGGAACCAAGAGTCCTTGGAAGCTAATTTTTTTCTACTCTTCCAAAATATGTACAGAGCTGTATATGGTTTTTTTCATCGCGATTAAACCGCCGGCAAGAATTTTCGTTCCCCAAAAACTGGCTCATCTGAGGGTTATTCTTTTTTTTCAAGGAACCAAGAGTCCTTGGAAGCTAATTTTTTTCCTACTCTTCCAAAATATGTACAGAGCTGTGTATGATTTCCTTCAACTCGATTAAACCTCCGGCAAGAATTTTCGTTCCCTAAAAACTGGCTCATCTGAGGGTTATTATTTGTTTTCTCAAGGAACCAAGAGTCCTTGGAAGCTAATTTTTATTCTACTCTTCCAAAATATGTACAGAGCTGTATATGATTTTTTTCAACGCGATTAAACCTCCGGAAAGAATTTTCGTTCCCCAAAAACTGGCTCATCTGAGGGTTATTATTTTTTTTCTCAAGGAACCAAGAGTCCTTGGAAGCTAATTTTATGTCTACTCTTCCAAAATATGTACAGAGCTGTATATTATTTTTTTCAACTCGATTAAACCTCCGAAAAGAATTTGCGTTCCCCAAAAACTGGCTCATCTGAGGGTTATTATTTTTTTCTCAAGGAACCAAGAGTCCTTGGAAGCTAATTTTTTTCTACTCTTCCAAAATATGTACAGAGCTATATATGATTTTTTTCAACGCGATTAAACCGCCGGAAAGAATTTTCGTTCCCCAAAAACTGGCTCATCTGAGGGTTATTCTTTTTTTTTTCAAGGAACCAAGAGTCCTTGGAAGCTAATTTTTTTCCTACTCTTCCAAAATATGTACAGAGCTGTGTATGATTTCCTTCAACTCGATTAAACCTCCGGAAAGAATTTTCGTTCCCCAAAAACTGGCTCATCTGAGGGTTATTATTTTTTTTCTCAAGGAACCAAGAGTCCTTGGAAGCTAATTTTTTTCTACTCTTCTAAAATATGTACAGAGCTGTATATTATTTTTTTCAACTCGATTAAACCTCCGAAAAGAATTTGCGTTCCCCAAAAACTGGCTCATCTGAGGGTTATTATTTTTTTCTCAAGGAACCAAGAGTCCTTGGAAGCTAATTTTTTTCTACTCTTCCAAAATATGTACAGAGCTGTATATGGTTTTTTTCAACGCGATTAAACCGCTGGAAAGAATTTTCGTTCCCCAAAAACTGGCTCATCTGAGGGTTATTCTTTTTTTTTCAAGGAACCAAGAGTCCTTGGAAGCTAATTTTTTTCCTACTCTTCCAAAATATGTACAGAGCTGTGTATGATTTCCTTCAACTCGATTAAACCTCCGGCAAGAATTTTCGTTCCCTAAAAACTGGCTCATCTGTGGGTTATTATTTTTTTTCTCAAGGAACCAAGAGTCCTTGTAAGCTAATTTTTATTCTACTCTTCCAAAATATGTACAGAGCTGTATATGATTTTTTTCAACTCGATTAAACCTCCGGAAAGAATTTTCGTTCCCCAAAAACTGGCTCATCTGAGGGTTATTATTTTTCTTCTCAAGGAACCAAGAGTCCTTGGAAGCTAATTTTATGTCTACTCTTCCAAAATATGTACAGAGCTGTATATGATTTTTTTCAACTCGATTAAACCTCCGGAAAGAATTTTCGTTCCCCAAAAACTGGCTCATCTGAGGGTTATTATTTTTTTTCTCAAGGAACCAAGAGTCCTTGGAAGCTAATTTTTATTCTACTCTTCCAAAATATGTACAGAGATGTGTATGATTTCCTTCAACTCGATTAAACCTCCGGCAAGAATTTTCGTTCCCTAAAAACTGGCTCATCTGAGGGTTATTATTTGTTTTCTCAAGGAACCAAGAGTCCTTGGAAGCTAATTTTTATTCTACTCTTCCAAAATATGTACAGAGCTGTATATGATTTTTTTCAACGCGATTAAACCTCCGGAAAGAATTTTCGTTCCCCAAAAACTGGCTCATCTGAGGGTTATTATTTTTTTTCTCAAGGAACCAAGAGTCCTTGGAAGCTAATTTTATGTCTACTCTTCCAAAATATGTACAGAGCTGTATATGATTTTTTTCAACTCGATTAAACCTCCGAAAAGAATTTTCGTTCCCCAAAAACTGGCTCATCTGAGGGTTATTATTTTTTTTCTCAAGGAACCAAGAGTCCTTGGAAGCTAATTTTTTTCTACTCTTCCAAAATATGTACAGAGCTGTATATTATTTTTTTCAACTCGATTAAACCTCCGAAAAGAATTTGCGTTCCCCAAAAACTGGCTCATCTGAGGGTTATTATTTTTTTCTCAAGGAACCAAGAGTCCTTGGAAGCTAATTTTTTTCTACTCTTCCAAAATATGTACAGAGCTGTATATGGTTTTTTTCAACGCGATTAAACCGCCGGAAAGAATTTTCGTTCCCCAAAAACTGGCTCATCTGAGGGTTATTATTTGTTTTCTCAAGGAACCAAGAGTCCTTGGAAGCTAATTTTTATTCTACTCTTCCAAAATATGTACAGAGCTGTATATGATTTTTTTCAACGCGATTAAACCTCCGGAAAGAATTTTCGTTCCCCAAAAACTGGCTCATCTGAGGGTTATTATTTTTTTTCTCAAGGAACCAAGAGTCCTTGGAAGCTAATTTTATGTCTACTCTTCCAAAATATGTACAGAGCTGTATATGATTTTTTTCAACTCGATTAAACCTCCGAAAAGAATTTGCGTTCCCCAAAAACTGGCTCATCTGAGGGTTATTATTTTTTTTCTCAAGGAACCAAGAGTCCTTGGAAGCTAATTTTATGTCTACTCTTCCAAAATATGTACAGAGCTGTATATGATTTTTTTCAACTCGATTAAACCTCCGAAAAGAATTTTCGTTCCCCAAAAACTGGCTCATCTGAGGGTTATTATTTTTTTTTCTCAAGGAACCAAGAGTCCTTGGAAGCTAATTTTTTTCTCAAGGAACCAAGAGTCCTTGGAAGCTAATTTTTTTCTACTCTTCCAAAATATGTACAGAGCTGTATATGGTTTTTTTCAACGCGATTAAACCGCTGGAAAGAATTTTCGTTCCCCAAAAACTGGCTCATCTGAGGGTTATTCTTTTTTTTTCAAGGAACCAAGAGTCCTTGGAAGCTAATTTTTTTCCTACTCTTCCAAAATATGTACAGAGCTGTGTATGATTTCCTTCAACTCGATTAAACCTCCGGCGAGAATTTTCGTTCCCTAAAAACTGGCTCATCTGAGGGTTATTATTTGTTTTCTCAAGGAACCAAGAGTCCTTGGAAGCTAATTTTTATTCTACTCTTCCAAAATATGTACAGAGCTGTATATGATTTTTTTCAACGCGATTAAACCTCCGGAAAGAATTTTCGTTCCCCAAAAACTGGCTCATCTGAGGGTTATTATTTTTTTTCTCAAGGAACCAAGAGTCCTTGGAAGCTAATTTTATGTCTACTCTTCCAAAATATGTACAGAGCTGTATATGATTTTTTTCAACTCGATTAAACCTCCGAAAAGAATTTTCGTTCCCCAAAAACTGGCTCATCTGAGGGTTATTATTTTTTTTCTCAAGGAACCAAGAGTCCTTGGAAGCTAATTTTTTTCTACTCTTCCAAAATATGTACAGAGCTGTATATTATTTTTTTCAACTCGATTAAACCTCCGAAAAGAATTTGCGTTCCCCAAAAACTGGCTCATCTGAGGGTTATTATTTTTTTCTCAAGGAACCAAGAGTCCTTGGAAGCTAATTTTTTTCTACTCTTCCAAAATATGTACAGAGCTGTATATGGTTTTTTTCAACGCGATTAAACCTCCGGAAAGAATTTTCCTTCTCGACAAACTGGCTCATCTGAGGGTTATTATTTTTTTTCTCAAGGAACCAAGAGTCCTTGGAAGCTAATTTTTTTCTACTCTTCTAAAATATGTACAGAGCTGTATATTATTTTTTTCAACTCGATTAAACCTCCGAAAAGAATTTGCGTTCCCCAAAAACTGGCTCATCTGAGGGTTATTATTTTTTTCTCAAGGAACCAAGAGTCCTTGGAAGCTAATTTTTTTCTACTCTTCCAAAATATGTACAGAGCTGTATATGGTTTTTTTCAACGCGATTAAACCGCTGGAAAGAATTTTCGTTCCCCAAAAACTGGCTCATCTGAGGGTTATTCTTTTTTTTTCAAGGAACCAAGAGTCCTTGGAAGCTAATTTTTTTCCTACTCTTCCAAAATATGTACAGAGCTGTGTATGATTTTTTTCTACGCGATTAAACCTCCGGAAAGAATTTTCGTTCCCCAAAAACTGGCTCATCTGAGGGTTATTATTTTTTTTCTCAAGGAACCAAGAGTCCTTGGAAGGTAATTTTATGTCTACTCTTCCAAAATATGTACAGAGCTGTATATGATTTTTTTCAACTCGATTAAACCTCCGGAAAGAATTTTCGTTCCCTAAAAACTGGCTCATCTGAGGGTTATTATTTTTTTCTCAAGGAACCAAGAGTCCTTGGAAGCTAATTTTTTTCCTACTCTTCCAAAATATGTACAGAGCTGTGTATGATTTCCTTCAACTCGATTAAACCTCCGGCAAGAATTTTCGTTCCCTAAAAACTGGCTCATCTGAGGGTTATTATTTGTTTTCTCAAGGAACCAAGAGTCCTTGGAAGCTAATTTTATGTCTACTCTTCCAAAATATGTACAGAGCTGTATATGATTTTTTTCAACTCGATTAAACCTCCGAAAAGAATTTTCGTTCCCCAAAAACTGGCTCATCTGAGGGTTATTATTTTTTTTCTCAAGGAACCAAGAGTCCTTGGAAGCTAATTTTTTTCTACTCTTCCAAAATATGTACAGAGCTGTATATTATTTTTTTCAACTCGATTAAACCTCCGAAAAGAATTTGCGTTCCCCAAAAACTGGCTCATCTGAGGGTTATTATTTTTTTCTCAAGGAACCAAGTGTCCTTGGAAGCTAATTTTTTTCTACTCTTCCAAAATATGTACAGAGCTGTATATGGTTTTTTTCAACGCGATTAAACCGCCGGCAAGAATTTTCGTTCCCCAAAAACTGGCTCATCTGAGGGTTATTCTTTTTTTTTCAAGGAACCAAGAGTCCTTGGAAGCTAATTTTTTTCCTACTCTTCCAAAATATGTACAGAGCTGTGTATGATTTCCTTCAACTCGATTAAACCTCCGGCAAGAATTTTCGTTCCCTAAAAACTGGCTCATCTGAGGGTTATTATTTGTTTTCTCAAGGAACCAAGAGTCCTTGGAAGCTAATTTTTATTCTACTCTTCCAAAATATGTACAGAGCTGTATATGATTTTTTTCAACGCGATTAAACCTCCGGAAAGAATTTTCGTTCCCCAAAAACTGGCTCATCTGAGGGTTATTATTTTTTTTCTCAAGGAACCAAGAGTCCTTGGAAGCTAATTTTATGTCTACTCTTCCAAAATATGTACAGAGCTGTATATTATTTTTTTCAACTCGATTAAACCTCCGAAAAGAATTTGCGTTCCCCAAAAACTGGCTCATCTGAGGGTTATTATTTTTTTCTCAAGGAACCAAGAGTCCTTGGAAGCTAATTTTTTTCTACTCTTCCAAAATATGTACAGAGCTATATATGATTTTTTTCAACGCGATTAAACCGCCGGAAAGAATTTTCGTTCCCCAAAAACTGGCTCATCTGAGGGTTATTCTTTTTTTTTTCAAGGAACCAAGAGTCCTTGGAAGCTAATTTTTTTCCTACTCTTCCAAAATATGTACAGAGCTGTATATTATTTTTTTCAACTCGATTAAACCTCCGAAAAGAATTTGCGTTCCCCAAAAACTGGCTCATCTGAGGGTTATTATTTTTTTCTCAAGGAACCAAGAGTCCTTGGAAGCTAATTTTTTTCTACTCTTCCAAAATATGTACAGAGCTGTATATTATTTTTTTCAACTCGATTAAACCTCCGAAAAGAATTTGCGTTCCCCAAAAACTGGCTCATCTGAGGGTTATTATTTTTTTCTCAAGGAACCAAGAGTCCTTGGAAGCTAATTTTTTTCTACTCTTCCAAAATATGTACAGAGCTGTATATGGTTTTTTTCAACGCGATTAAACCGCCGGAAAGAATTTTCGTTCCCCAAAAACTGGCTCATCTGAGGGTTATTCTTTTTTTTTCAAGGAACCAAGAGTCCTTGGAAGCTAATTTTTTTCCTACTCTTCCAAAATATGTACAGAGCTGTGTATGATTTCCTTCAACTCGATTAAACCTCCGGCAAGAATTTTCGTTCCCTAAAAACTGGCTCATCTGAGGGTTATTATTTGTTTTCTCAAGGAACCAAGAGTCCTTGGAAGCTAATTTTTATTCTACTCTTCCAAAATATGTACAGAGCTGTATATGATTTTTTTCAACGCGATTAAACCTCCGGAAAGAATTTTCGTTCCCCAAAAACTGGCTCATCTGAGGGTTATTATTTTTTTTCTCAAGGAACCAAGAGTCCTTGGAAGCTAATTTTTTTCTACTCTTCCAAAATATGTACAGAGCTGTATATTATTTTTTTCAACTCGATTAAACCTCCGAAAAGAATTTGCGTTCCCCAAAAACTGGCTCATCTGAGGGTTATTATTTTTTTCTCAAGGAACCAAGAGTCCTTGGAAGCTAATTTTTTTCCTACTCTTCCAAAATATGTACAGAGCTGTGTATGATTTCCTTCAACTCGATTAAACCTCCGGCAAGAATTTTCGTTCCCTAAAAACTGGCTCTTCTGAGGGTTATTATTTGTTTTCTCAAGGAACCAAGAGTCCTTGGAAGCTAATTTTTATTCTACTCTTCCAAAATATGTACAGAGCTGTATATGATTTTTTTCAACGCGATTAAACCTCCGGAAAGAATTTTCGTTCCCCAAAAACTGGCTCATCTGAGGATTATTATTTTTTTTCTCAAGGAACCAAGAGTCCTTGGAAGCTAATTTTATGTCTACTCTTCCAAAATATGTACAGAGCTGTATATGATTTTTTTCAACTCGATTAAACCTCCGGAAAGAATTTTCGTTCCCCAAAAACTGGCTCATCTGAGGGTTATTATTTTTTTTCTCAAGGAACCAAGAGTCCTTGGAAGCTAATTTTTTTCTACTCTTCCAAAATATGTACAGAGCTGTATATTATTTTTTTCAACTCGATTAAACCTCCGAAAAGAATTTGCGTTCCCCAAAAACTGGCTCATCTGAGGGTTATTATTTTTTTCTCAAGGAACCAAGAGTCCTTGGAGGCTAATTTTTTTCTACTCTTCCAAAATATGTACAGAGCTGTATATGGTTTTTTTCAACGCGATTAAACCGCCGGAAAGAATTTTCGTTCCCCAAAAACTGGCTCATCTGAGGGTTATTATTTGTTTTCTCAAGGAACCAAGAGTCCTTGGAAGCTAATTTTTATTCTACTCTTCCAAAATATGTACAGAGCTGTATATGATTTTTTTCAACGCGATTAAACCTCCGGAAAGAATTTTCGTTCCCCAAAAACTGGCTCATCTGAGGGTTATTATTTTTTTTCTCAAGGAACCAAGAGTCCTTGGAAGCTAATTTTTTTCTACTCTTCCAAAATATGTACAGAGCTGTATATTATTTTTTTCAACTCGATTAAACCTCCGAAAAGAATTTGCGTTCCCCAAAAACTGGCTCATCTGAGGGTTATTATTTTTTTCTCAAGGAACCAAGAGTCCTTGGAAGCTAATTTTTTTCCTACTCTTCCAAAATATGTACAGAGCTGTGTATGATTTCCTTCAACTCGATTAAACCTCCGGCAAGAATTTTCGTTCCCTAAAAACTGGCTCTTCTGAGGGTTATTATTTGTTTTCTCAAGGAACCAAGAGTCCTTGGAAGCTAATTTTTTTTCTACTCTTCCAAAATATGCACAGAGCTGTATATGATTTTTTTCAACGCGATTAAACCTCCGGAAAGAATTTTCCTTCTCGACAAACTGGCTCATCTGAGGGTTATTATTTTTTTTCTCAAGGAACCAAGAGTCCTTGTAAGCTAATTTTATTTCTACTCTTCCAAAATATGTACAGAGCTGTATATGATTTTTTTCAACTCGATTAAACCTCCGGAAAGAATTTTCGTTCCCCAAAAACTGGCTCATCTGAGGGTTATTATTTTTCTTCTCAAGGAACCAAGAGTCCTTGGAAGCTAATTTTATGTCTACTCTTCCAAAATATGTACAGAGCTGTATATGATTTTTTTCAACTCGATTAAACCTCCGGAAAGAATTTTCGTTCCCCAAAAACTGGCTCATCTGAGGGTTATTATTGTTTTTCTCAAGGAACCAAGA
Source organism: Exephanes ischioxanthus (assembly GCA_958510785.1). NCBI lineage: Eukaryota > Metazoa > Arthropoda > Insecta > Hymenoptera > Ichneumonidae > Exephanes > Exephanes ischioxanthus. The sequence continues at coordinate 9,872,835 of OY294019.1, read as the reverse complement.
GTCCTTGGAAGCTAATTTTTATTCTACTCTTCCAAAATATGTACAGAGCTGTATATGATTTTTTTCTACGCGATTAAACCTCCGGAAAGAATTTTCGTTCCCCAAAAACTGGCTCATCTGAGGGTTATTATTTTTTTTCTCAAGGAACCAAGAGTCCTTGGAAGCTAATTTTATGGCTACTCTTCCAAAATATGTACAGAGCTGTATATGATTTTTTTCAACGCGATTAAACCTCCGGAAAGAATTTTCGTTCCCCAAAAACTGGCTCATCTGAGGGTTATTATTGTTTTTCTCAAGGAACCAAGAGTCCTTCGAAGCTAATTTTTATTCTACTCTTCCAAAATATGTACAGAGCTGTATATGATTTTTTTCAACGCGATTAAACCTCCGGAAAGAATTTTCGTTCCCCAAAAACTGGCTCATCTGAGGGTTATTATTTTTTTTCTCAAGGAACCAAGAGTCCTTGGAAGCTAATTTTCTGTCTACTCTTCCAAAATATGTACAGAGCTGTATATGGTTTTTTTCAACGCGATTAAACCTCCGGAAAGAATTTTCCTTCTCGACAAACTGGCTCATCTGAGGGTTATTATTTTTCTTCTCAAGGAACCAAGAGTCCTTGGAAGCTAATTTTATGTCTACTCTTCCAAAATATGTACAGAGCTGTATATGATTTTTTTCAACTCGATTAAACCTACGGAAAGAATTTTCGTTCCCCAAAAACTGGCTCATCTGAGGGTTATTATTTTTTTTCTCAAGGAACCAAGAGTCCTTGGAAGCTAATTTTTATTCTACTCTTCCAAAATATGTACAGAGCTGTATATGATTTTTTTCTACGCGATTAAACCTCCGGAAAGAATTTTCGTTCCCCAAAAACTGGCTCATCTGAGGGTTATTATTTTTTTTCTCAAGGAACCAAGAGTCCTTGGAAGGTAATTTTATGTCTACTCTTCCAAAATATGTACAGAGCTGTATATGATTTTTTTCAACGCGATTAAACCTCCGGAAAGAATTTTCGTTCCTCAAAAACTGGCTCATCTGAGGGTTATTATTTTTTTTCTCAAGGAACCAAGAGTCCTTGGAAGCTAATTTTTTTTCTACTCTTCCAAAATATGCACAGAGCTGTATATGATTTTTTTCAACGCGATTAAACCTCCGAAAATAATTTTCGTTCCCCAAAAACTGGCTCATCTGAGGGTTATTATTTTTTTTCTCAAGGAACCAAGAGTCCTTGGAAGCTAATTTTTATTCTACTCTTCCAAAATATGTACAGAGCTGTATATGATTTTTTTCAACGCGATTAAACCTCCGGAAAGAATTTTCGTTCCCCAAAAACTGGCTCATCTGAGGGTTATTATTTTTTTCTCAAGGAACCAAGAGTCCTTGGAAGCTAATTTTTTTCTACTCTTCCAAAATATGTACAGAGCTATATATGATTTTTTTCAACGCGATTAAACCGCCGGAAAGAATTTTCGTTCCCCAAAAACTGGCTCATCTGAGGGTTATTCTTTTTTTTTTCAAGGAACCAAGAGTCCTTGGAAGCTAATTTTTTTCCTACTCTTCCAAAATATGTACAGAGCTGTGTATGATTTCCTTCAACTCGATTAAACCTCCGGAAAGAATTTTCGTTCCCCAAAAACTGGCTCATCTGAGGGTTATTATTTTTTTTCTCAAGGAACCAAGAGTCCTTGGAAGCTAATTTTTTTCTACTCTTCTAAAATATGTACAGAGCTGTATATTATTTTTTTCAACTCGATTAAACCTCCGAAAAGAATTTGCGTTCCCCAAAAACTGGCTCATCTGAGGGTTATTATTTTTTTCTCAAGGAACCAAGAGTCCTTGGAAGCTAATTTTTTTCTACTCTTCCAAAATATGTACAGAGCTGTATATGGTTTTTTTCAACGCGATTAAACCGCTGGAAAGAATTTTCGTTCCCCAAAAACTGGCTCATCTGAGGGTTATTCTTTTTTTTTCAAGGAACCAAGAGTCCTTGGAAGCTAATTTTTTTCCTACTCTTCCAAAATATGTGCAGAGCTGTGTATGATTTCCTTCAACTCGATTAAACCTCCGGCAAGAATTTTCGTTCCCTAAAAACTGGCTCATCTGTGGGTTATTATTTTTTTTCTCAAGGAACCAAGAGTCCTTGTAAGCTAATTTTTATTCTACTCTTCCAAAATATGTACAGAGCTGTATATGATTTTTTTCAACTCGATTAAACCTCCGGAAAGAATTTTCGTTCCCCAAAAACTGGCTCATCTGAGGGTTATTATTTTTCTTCTCAAGGAACCAAGAGTCCTTGGAAGCTAATTTTATGTCTACTCTTCCAAAATATGTACAGAGCTGTATATGATTTTTTTCAACTCGATTAAACCTCCGGAAAGAATTTTCGTTCCCCAAAAACTGGCTCATCTGAGGGTTATTATTTTTTTTCTCAAGGAACCAAGAGTCCTTGGAAGCTAATTTTTATTCTACTCTTCCAAAATATGTACAGAGATGTGTATGATTTCCTTCAACTCGATTAAACCTCCGGCAAGAATTTTCGTTCCCTAAAAACTGGCTCATCTGAGGGTTATTATTTGTTTTCTCAAGGAACCAAGAGTCCTTGGAAGCTAATTTTATGTCTACTCTTCCAAAATATGTACAGAGCTGTATATGATTTTTTTCAACTCGATTAAACCTCCGAAAAGAATTTTCGTTCCCCAAAAACTGGCTCATCTGAGGGTTATTATTTTTTTTCTCAAGGAACCAAGAGTCCTTGGAAGCTAATTTTTTTCTACTCTTCCAAAATATGTACAGAGCTGTATATTATTTTTTTCAACTCGATTAAACCTCCGAAAAGAATTTGCGTTCCCCAAAAACTGGCTCATCTGAGGGTTATTATTTTTTTCTCAAGGAACCAAGAGTCCTTGGAAGCTAATTTTTTTCTACTCTTCCAAAATATGTACAGAGCTGTATATGGTTTTTTTCAACGCGATTAAACCGCCGGAAAGAATTTTCGTTCCCCAAAAACTGGCTCATCTGAGGGTTATTCTTTTTTTTTCAAGGAACCAAGAGTCCTTGGAAGCTAATTTTTTTCCTACTCTTCCAAAATATGTACAGAGCTGTGTATGATTTCCTTCAACTCGATTAAACCTCCGGCAAGAATTTTCGTTCCCTAAAAACTGGCTCATCTGAGGGTTATTATTTGTTTTCTCAAGGAACCAAGAGTCCTTGGAATCTAATTTTATGTCTACTCTTCCAAAATATGTACAGAGCTGTATATGATTTTTTTCAACTCGATTAAACCTCCGAAAAGAATTTTCGTTCCCCAAAAACTGGCTCATCTGAGGGTTATTATTTTTTTTCTCAAGGAACCAAGAGTCCTTGGAAGCTAATTTTTTTCTACTCTTCCAAAATATGTACAGAGCTGTATATTATTTTTTTCAACTCGATTAAACCTCCGAAAAGAATTTGCGTTCCCCAAAAACTGGCTCATCTGAGGGTTATTATTTTTTTCTCAAGGAACCAAGAGTCCTTGGAAGCTAATTTTTTTCTACTCTTCCAAAATATGTACAGAGCTGTATATGGTTTTTTTCAACGCGATTAAACCGCCGGCAAGAATTTTCGTTCCCCAAAAACTGGCTCATCTGAGGGTTATTCTTTTTTTTCAAGGAACCAAGAGTCCTTGGAAGCTAATTTTTTTCCTACTCTTCCAAAATATGTACAGAGCTGTGTATGATTTCCTTCAACTCGATTAAACCTCCGGCAAGAATTTTCGTTCCCTAAAAACTGGCTCATCTGAGGGTTATTATTTGTTTTCTCAAGGAACCAAGAGTCCTTGGAAGCTAATTTTTATTCTACTCTTCCAAAATATGTACAGAGCTGTATATGATTTTTTTCAACGCGATTAAACCTCCGGAAAGAATTTTCGTTCCCCAAAAACTGGCTCATCTGAGGGTTATTATTTTTTTTCTCAAGGAACCAAGAGTCCTTGGAAGCTAATTTTATGTCTACTCTTCCAAAATATGTACAGAGCTGTATATTATTTTTTTCAACTCGATTAAACCTCCGAAAAGAATTTGCGTTCCCCAAAAACTGGCTCATCTGAGGGTTATTATTTTTTTCTCAAGGAACCAAGAGTCCTTGGAAGCTAATTTTTTTCTACTCTTCCAAAATATGTACAGAGCTATATATGATTTTTTTCAACGCGATTAAACCGCCGGAAAGAATTTTCGTTCCCCAAAAACTGGCTCATCTGAGGGTTATTCTTTTTTTTTTCAAGGAACCAAGAGTCCTTGGAAGCTAATTTTTTTCCTACTCTTCCAAAATATGTACAGAGCTGTGTATGATTTCCTTCAACTCGATTAAACCTCCGGAAAGAATTTTCGTTCCCCAAAAACTGGCTCATCTGAGGGTTATTATTTTTTTTCTCAAGGAACCAAGAGTCCTTGGAAGCTAATTTTTTTCTACTCTTCTAAAATATGTACAGAGCTGTATATTATTTTTTTCAACTCGATTAAACCTCCGAAAAGAATTTGCGTTCCCCAAAAACTGGCTCATCTGAGGGTTATTATTTTTTTCTCAAGGAACCAAGAGTCCTTGGAAGCTAATTTTTTTCTACTCTTCCAAAATATGTACAGAGCTGTATATGGTTTTTTTCAACGCGATTAAACCGCTGGAAAGAATTTTCGTTCCCCAAAAACTGGCTCATCTGAGGGTTATTCTTTTTTTTTCAAGGAACCAAGAGTCCTTGGAAGCTAATTTTTTTCCTACTCTTCCAAAATATGTACAGAGCTGTATATGATTTTTTTCAACTCGATTAAACCTCCGAAAAGAATTTTCGTTCCCCAAAAACTGGCTCATCTGAGGGTTATTATTTTTTTTCTCAAGGAACCAAGAGTCCTTGGAAGCTAATTTTTTTCTACTCTTCCAAAATATGTACAGAGCTGTATATTATTTTTTTCAACTCGATTAAACCTCCGAAAAGAATTTGCGTTCCCCAAAAACTGGCTCATCTGAGGGTTATTATTTTTTTCTCAAGGAACCAAGAGTCCTTGGAAGCTAATTTTTTTCTACTCTTCCACAATATGTACAGAGCTGTATATGGTTTTTTTCAACGCGATTAAACCGCCGGAAAGAATTTTCGTTCCCCAAAAACTGGCTCATCTGAGGGTTATTCTTTTTTTTTCAAGGAACCAAGAGTCCTTGGAAGCAAATTTTTTTCCTACTCTTCCAAAATATGTACAGAGCTGTGTATGATTTCCTTCAACTCGATTAAACCTCCGGCAAGAATTTTCGTTCCCTAAAAACTGGCTCATCTGAGGGTTATTATTTGTTTTCTCAAGGAACCAAGAGTCCTTGGAAGCTAATTTTATGTCTACTCTTCCAAAATATGTACAGAGCTGTATATGATTTTTTTCAACTCGATTAAACCTCCGAAAAGAATTTTCGTTCCCCAAAAACTGGCTCATCTGAGGGTTATTATTTTTTTTCTCAAGGAACCAAGAGTCCTTGGAAGCTAATTTTTTTCTACTCTTCCAAAATATGTACAGAGCTGTATATTATTTTTTTCAACTCGATTAAACCTCCGAAAAGAATTTTCGTTCCCCAAAAACTGGCTCATCTGAGGGTTATTCTTTTTTTTTCAAGGAACCAAGAGTCCTTGGAAGCTAATTTTTTTCCTACTCTTCCAAAATATGTACAAAGCTGTGTATGATTTCCTTCAACTCGATTAAACCTCCGGCAAGAATTTTCGTTCCCTAAAAACTGGCTCATCTGAGGGTTATTATTTGTTTTCTCAAGGAACCAAGAGTCCTTGGAAGCTAATTTTTATTCTACTCTTCCAAAATATGTACAGAGCTGTATATGATTTTTTTCAACGCGATTAAACCTCCGGAAAGAATTTTCGTTCCCCAAAAACTGGCTCATCTGAGGGTTATTATTTTTTTTCTCAAGGAACCAAGAGTCCTTTGAAGCTAATTTTATGTCTACTCTTCCAAAATATGTACAGAGCTGTATATTATTTTTTTCAACTCGATTAAACCTCCGAAAAGAATTTGCGTTCCCCAAAAACTGGCTCATCTGAGGGTTATTATTTTTTTCTCAAGGAACCAACAGTCCTTGGAAGCTAATTTTTTTCTACTCTTCCAAAATATGTACAGAGCTATATATGATTTTTTTCAACGCGATTAAACCGCCGGAAAGAATTTTCGTTCCCCAAAAACTGGCTCATCTGAGGGTTATTCTTTTTTTTTTCAAGGAACCAAGAGTCCTTGGAAGCTAATTTTTTTCCTACTCTTCCAAAATATGTACAGAGCTGTGTATGATTTCCTTCAACTCGATTAAACCTCCGGAAAGAATTTTCGTTCCCCAAAAACTGGCTCATCTGAGGGTTATTATTTTTTTTCTCAAGGAACCAAGAGTCCTTGGAAGCTAATTTTTTTCTACTCTTCTAAAATATGTACAGAGCTGTATATTATTTTTTTCAACTCGATTAAACCTCCGAAAAGAATTTGCGTTCCCCAAAAACTGGCTCATCTGAGGGTTATTATTTTTTTCTCAAGGAACCAAGAGTCCTTGGAAGCTAATTTTTTTCTACTCTTCCAAAATATGTACAGAGCTGTATATGGTTTTTTTCAACGCGATTAAACCGCTGGAAAGAATTTTCGTTCCCCAAAAACTGGCTCATCTGAGGGTTATTCTTTTTTTTTTCAAGGAACCAAGAGTCCTTGGAAGCTAATTTTTTTCCTACTCTTCCAAAATATGTACAGAGCTGTGTATGATTTCCTTCAACTCGATTAAACCTCCGGAAAGAATTTTCGTTCCCCAAAAACTGGCTCATCTGAGGGTTATTATTTTTTTTCTCAAGGAACCAAGAGTCCTTGGAAGCTAATTTTTTTCTACTCTTCTAAAATATGTACAGAGCTGTATATTATTTTTTTCAACTCGATTAAACCTCCGAAAAGAATTTGCGTTCCCCAAAAACTGGCTCATCTGAGGGTTATTATTTTTTTCTCAAGGAACCAAGAGTCCTTGGAAGCTAATTTTTTTCTACTCTTCCAAAATATGTACAGAGCTGTATATGGTTTTTTTCAACGCGATTAAACCGCTGGAAAGAATTTTCGTTCCCCAAAAACTGGCTCATCTGAGGGTTATTCTTTTTTTTTCAAGGAACCAAGAGTCCTTGGAAGCTAATTTTTTTCCTACTCTTCCAAAATATGTACAGAGCTGTGTATGATTTCCTTCAACTCGATTAAACCTCCGGCAAGAATTTTCGTTCCCTAAAAACTGGCTCATCTGAGGGTTATTATTTTTTTTCTCAAGGAACCAAGAGTCCTTGAAAGCTAATTATTTTTCTACTCTTCCAAAATATGTACAGAGCTGTATATGATTTTTTTCAACTCGATTAAACCTCCGAAAAGAATTTTCGTTCCCCAAAAACTGGCTCATCTGAGGGTTATTATTTTTTTTCTCAAGGAACCAAGAGTCCTTGGAAGCTAATTTTTTTCTACTCTTCCAAAATATGTACAGAGCTGTATATTATTTTTTTCAACTCGATTAAACCTCCGAAAAGAATTTGCGTTCCCCAAAAACTGGCTCATCTGAGGGTTATTATTTTTTTCTCAAGGAACCAAGAGTCCTTGGAAGCTAATTTTTTTCTACTCTTCCAAAATATGTACAGAGCTGTATATGGTTTTTTTCAACGCGATTAAACCGCCGGAAAGAATTTTCGTTCCCCAAAAACTGGCTCATCTGAGGGTTATTCTTTTTTTTCAAGGAACCAAGAGTCCTTGGAAGCTAATTTTTTTCCTACTCTTCCAAAATATGTACAGAGCTGTGTATGATTTCCTTCAACTCGATTAAACCTCCGGCAAGAATTTTCGTTCCCTAAAAACTGGCTCATCTGAGGGTTATTATTTGTTTTCTCAAGGAACCAAGAGTCCTTGGAAGCTAATTTTTATTCTACTCTTCCAAAATATGTACAGAGCTGTATATGATTTTTTTCAACGCGATTAAACCTCCGGAAAGAATTTTCGTTCCCCAAAAACTGACTCATCTGAGAGGGTTATTATTTTTTTTCTCAAGGAACCAAGAGTCCTTGGAAGCTAATTTTTTTCTACTCTTCCAAAATATGTACAGAGCTGTATATTATTTTTTTCAACTCGATTAAACCTCCGAAAAGAATTTGCGTTCCCCAAAAACTGGCTCATCTGAGGGTTATTATTTTTTTCTCAAGGAACCAAGAGTCCTTGGAAGCTAATTTTTTTCCTACTCTTCCAAAATATGTACAGAGCTGTGTATGATTTCCTTCAACTCGATTAAACCTCCGGCAAGAATTTTCGTTCCCTAAAAACTGGCTCTTCTGAGGGTTATTATTTGTTTTCTCAAGGAACCAAGAGTCCTTGGAAGCTAATTTTTTTTCTACTCTTCCAAAATATGCACAGAGCTGTATATGATTTTTTTCAACGCGATTAAACCTCCGGAAAGAATTTTCCTTCTCGACAAACTGGCTCATCTGAGGGTTATTATTTTTTTTCTCAAGGAACCAAGAGTCCTTGTAAGCTAATTTTATTTCTACTCTTCCAAAATATGTACAGAGCTGTATATGATTTTTTTCAACTCGATTAAACCTCCGGAAAGAATTTTCGTTCCCCAAAAACTGGCTCATCTGAGGGTTATTATTTTTCTTCTCAAGGAACCAAGAGTCCTTGGAAGCTAATTTTATGTCTACTCTTCCAAAATATGTACAGAGCTGTATATGATTTTTTTCAACTCGATTAAACCTCCGGAAAGAATTTTCGTTCCCCAAAAACTGGCTCATCTGAGGGTTATTATTTTTTTTCTCAAGGAACCAAGAGTCCTTGGAAGCTAATTTTTATTCTACTCTTCCAAAATATGTACAGAGCTGTATATGATTTTTTTCAACGCGATTAAACCTCCGGAAAGAATTTTCGTTCCCCAAAAACTGGCTCATCTGAGGGTTATTATTTTTTTTTCTCAAGGAACCAAGAGTCCTTGGAAGCTAATTTTCTGTCTACTCTTCCAAAATATGTACAGAGCTGTATATGATTTTTTTCAACTCGATTAAACCTCCGGAAAGAATTTTCGTTCCCCAAAAACTGGCTCATCTGAGGGTTATTATTTTTTTTCTCAAGGAACCAAGAGTCCTTGGAAGCTAATTTTTATTCTACTCTTCCAAAATATGTACAGAGCTGTATATGATTTTTTTCAACGCGATTAAACCTCCGGAAAGAATTTTCGTTCCCCAAAAACTGGCTCATCTGAGGGTTATTATTTTTTTTTCTCAAGGAACCAAGAGTCCTTGGAAGCTAATTTTCTGTCTACTCTTCTAAAATATGTACAGAGCTGTATATGATTTTTTTCAACTCGATTAAACCTCCGGAAAGAATTTTCGTTCCCTAAAAACTGGCTCATTTGAGGGTTATTATTTTTTTTCTCAAGGAACCAAGAGTCCTTGGAAGCTAATTTTTTTAATACTCTTCCAAAATATGCACAGAGCTGTATATGATTTTTTTCAACGCGATTAAACCTCCGGAAAGAATTTTCGTTCCCCAAAAACTGGCTCATCTGAGGGTTATTATTTTTTTTCTCAAGGAACCAAGAGTCCTTGGAAGCTAATTTTATGTCTACTCTTCCAAAATATGTACAGAGCTGTATATGATTTTTTTCAACTCGATTAAACCTCCGGAAAGAATTTTCGTTCCCTAAAAACTGGCTCATCTGAGGGTTATTATTTTTTTTCTCAAGGAACCAAGAGTCCTTGGAAGCTAATTTTTTTTTCTACTCTTCCAAAATATGTACCGAGCTCTATATGATTTTTTTCAACTCGATTAAACCTCCGAAAAGAATTTTCGTTCCCCAAAAACTGGCTCATCTGAGGGTTATTATTTTTTTCTCAAGGAACCAAGAGTCCTTGGAATCTAATTTTTTTCTACTCTTCCAAAATATGTACAGAGCTGTATATGATTTTTTTCAACGCGATTAAACCGCCGGAAAGAATTTTCGTTCCCCAAAAACTGGCTCATCTGAGGGTTATTCTTTTTTTTTTCAAGGAACCAAGAGTCCTTGGAAGCTAATTTTTTTCCTACTCTTCCAAAATATGTACAGAGCTGTGTATGATTTCCTTCAACTCGATTAAACCTCCGGCAAGAATTTTCGTTCCCTAAAAACTGGCTCATCTGAGGGTTATTATTTTTTTTCTCAAGGAACCAAGAGTCCTTGGAAGCTAATTTTATGTCTACTCTTCCAAAATATGTACAGAGCTGTATATGATTTTTTTCAACTCGATTAAACCTCCGGAAAGAATTTTCGTTCCCTAAAAACTGGCTCATTTGAGGGTTATTATTTTTTTTCTCAAGGAACCAAGAGTCCTTGGAAGCTAATTTTTTTCTACTCTTCCAAAATATGTACAGAGCTGTATATGATTTTTTTCAACGCGATTAAACCGCCGGAAAGAATTTTCGTTCCCCAAAAACTGGCTCATCTGAGGGTTATTCTTTTTTTTTTCAAGGAACCAAGAGTCCTTGGAAGCTAATTTTTTTCCTACTCTTCCAAAATATGTACAGAGCTGTGTATGATTTCCTTCAACTCGATTAAACCTCCGGCAAGAATTTTCGTTCCCTAAAAACTGGCTCATCTGAGGGTTATTATTTTTTTTCTCAAGGAACCAAGAGTCCTTGGAAGCTAATTTTATGTCTACTCTTCCAAAATATGTACAGAGCTGTATATGATTTTTTTCAACTCGATTAAACCTCCGGAAAGAATTTTCGTTCCCTAAAAACTGGCTCATTTGAGGGTTATTATTTTTTTTCTCAAGGAACCAAGAGTCCTTGGAATCTAATTTTTTTCTACTCTTCCAAAATATGTACAGAGCTGTATATGATTTTTTTCAACGCGATTAAACCGCCGGAAAGAATTTTCGTTCCCCAAAAACTGGCTCATCTGAGGGTTATTCTTTTTTTTTTCAAGGAACCAAGAGTCCTTGGAAGCTAATTTTTTTCCTACTCTTCCAAAATATGTACAGAGCTGTGTATGATTTCCTTCAACTCGATTAAACCTCCGGCAAGAATTTTCGTTCCCTAAAAACTGGCTCATCTGAGGGTTATTATTTTTTTTCTCAAGGAACCAAGAGTCCTTGGAAGCTAATTTTATGTCTACTCTTCCAAAATATGTACAGAGCTGTATATGATTTTTTTCAACTCGATTAAACCTCCGAAAAGAATTTTCGTTCCCCAAAAACTGGCTCATCTGAGGGTTATTATTTTTTTTTCTCAAGGAACCAAGAGTCCTTGGAAGCTAATTTTTTTCTCAAGGAACCAAGAGTCCTTGGAAGCTAATTTTTTTCTACTCTTCCAAAATATGTACAGAGCTGTATATGGTTTTTTTCAACGCGATTAAACCGCTGGAAAGAATTTTCGTTCCCCAAAAACTGGCTCATCTGAGGGTTATTCTTTTTTTTTCAAGGAACCAAGAGTCCTTGGAAGCTAATTTTATGTCTACTCTTCCAAAATATGTACAGAGCTGTATATGATTTTTTTCAACTCGATTAAACCTCCGAAAAGAATTTTCGTTCCCCAAAAACTGGCTCATCTGAGGGTTATTATTTTTTTCCTCAAGGAACCAAGAGTCCTTGGAAGCTAATTTTTTTCTACTCTTCCAAAATATGTACAGAGCTGTATATTATTTTTTTCAACTCGATTAAACCTCCGAAAAGAATTTGCGTTCCCCAAAAACTGGCTCATCTGAGGGTTATTATTTTTTTCTCAAGGAACCAAGAGTCCTTGGAAGCTAATTTTTTTCTACTCTTCCAAAATATGTACAGAGCTGTATATGGTTTTTTTCAACGCGATTAAACCGCTGGAAAGAATTTTCGTTCCCCAAAAACTGGCTCATCTGAGGGTTATTCTTTTTTTTTCAAGGAACCAAGAGTCCTTGGAAGCTAATTTTTTTCCTACTCTTCCAAAATATGTACAGAGCTGTGTATGATTTTTTTCTACGCGATTAAACCTCCGGAAAGAATTTTCGTTCCCCAAAAACTGGCTCATCTGAGGGTTATTATTTTTTTTCTCAAGGAACCAAGAGTCCTTGGAAGGTAATTTTATGTCTACTCTTCCAAAATATGTACAGAGCTGTATATGATTTTTTTCAACTCGATTAAACCTCCGGAAAGAATTTTCGTTCCCTAAAAACTGGCTCATCTGAGGGTTATTATTTTTTTCTCAAGGAACCAAGAGTCCTTGGAAGCTAATTTTTTTCCTACTCTTCCAAAATATGTACAGAGCTGTGTATGATTTCCTTCAACTCGATTAAACCTCCCGCAAGAATTTTCGTTCCCTAAAAACTGGCTCATCTGAGGGTTATTATTTGTTTTCTCAAGGAACCAAGAGTCCTTGGAAGCTAATTTTATGTCTACTCTTCCAAAATATGTACAGAGCTGTATATGATTTTTTTCAACTCGATTAAACCTCCGAAAAGAATTTTCGTTCCCCAAAAACTGGCTCATCTGAGGGTTATTATTTTTTTTCTCAAGGAACCAAGAGTCCTTGGAAGCTAATTTTTTTCTACTCTTCCAAAATATGTACAGAGCTGTATATTATTTTTTTCAACTCGATTAAACCTCCGAAAAGAATTTGCGTTCCCCAAAAACTGGCTCATCTGAGGGTTATTATTTTTTTCTCAAGGAACCAAGAGTCCTTGGAAGCTAATTTTTTTCTACTCTTCCAAAATATGTACAGAGCTGTATATGGTTTTTTTCAACGCGATTAAACCGCCGGCAAGAATTTTCGTTCCCCAAAAACTGGCTCATCTGAGGGTTATTCTTTTTTTTTCAAGGAACCAAGAGTCCTTGGAAGCTAATTTTTTTCCTACTCTTCCAAAATATGTACAGAGCTGTGTATGATTTCCTTCAACTCGATTAAACCTCCGGCAAGAATTTTCGTTCCCTAAAAACTGGCTCATCTGAGGGTTATTATTTGTTTTCTCAAGGAACCAAGAGTCCTTGGAAGCTAATTTTTATTCTACTCTTCCAAAATATGTACAGAGCTGTATATGATTTTTTTCAACGCGATTAAACCTCCGGAAAGAATTTTCGTTCCCCAAAAACTGGCTCATCTGAGGGTTATTATTTTTTTTCTCAAGGAACCAAGAGTCCTTGGAAGCTAATTTTATGTCTACTCTTCCAAAATATGTACAGAGCTGTATATTATTTTTTTCAACTCGATTAAACCTCCGAAAAGAATTTGCGTTCCCCAAAAACTGGCTCATCTGAGGGTTATTATTTTTTTCTCAAGGAACCAAGAGTCCTTGGAAGCTAATTTTTTTCTACTCTTCCAAAATATGTACAGAGCTATATATGATTTTTTTCAACGCGATTAAACCGCCGGAAAGAATTTTCGTTCCCCAAAAACTGGCTCATCTGAGGGTTATTCTTTTTTTTTTCAAGGAACCAAGAGTCCTTGGAAGCTAATTTTTTTCCTACTCTTCCAAAATATGTACAGAGCTGTGTATGATTTCCTTCAACTCGATTAAACCTCCGGAAAGAATTTTCGTTCCCCAAAAACTGGCTCATCTGAGGGTTATTATTTTTTTTCTCAAGGAACCAAGAGTCCTTGGAAGCTAATTTTTTTCTACTCTTCTAAAATATGTACAGAGCTGTATATTATTTTTTTCAACTCGATTAAACCTCCGAAAAGAATTTGCGTTCCCCAAAAACTGGCTCATCTGAGGGTTATTATTTTTTTCTCAAGGAACCAAGAGTCCTTGGAAGCTAATTTTTTTCTACTCTTCCAAAATATGTACAGAGCTGTATATGGTTTTTTTCAACGCGATTAAACCGCTGGAAAGAATTTTCGTTCCCCAAAAACTGGCTCATCTGAGGGTTATTCTTTTTTTTTCAAGGAACCAAGAGTCCTTGGAAGCTAATTTTTTTCCTACTCTTCCAAAATATGTACAGAGCTGTGTATGATTTCCTTCAACTCGATTAAACCTCCGGCAAGAATTTTCGTTCCCTAAAAACTGGCTCATCTGAGGGTTATTATTTGTTTTCTCAAGGAACCAAGAGTCCTTGGAAGCTAATTTTTATTCTACTCTTCCAAAATATGTACAGAGCTGTATATGATTTTTTTCAACGCGATTAAACCTCCGGAAAGAATTTTCGTTCCCCAAAAACTGGCTCATCTGAGGGTTATTATTTTTTTTCTCAAGGAACCAAGAGTCCTTGGAAGCTAATTTTATGTCTACTCTTCCAAAATATGTACAGAGCTGTATATGATTTTTTTCAACTCGATTAAACCTCCGAAAAGAATTTTCGTTCCCTAAAAACTGGCTCATCTGAGGGTTATTATTTGTTTTCTCAAGGAACCAAGAGTCCTTGGAAGCTAATTTTTATTCTACTCTTCCAAAATATGTACAGAGCTGTATATGATTTTTTTCAACGCGATTAAACCTCCGGAAAGAATTTTCGTTCCCCAAAAACTGGCTCATCTGAGGGTTATTATTTTTTTTCTCAAGGAACCAAGAGTCCTTGGAAGCTAATTTTTTTCTACTCTTCCAAAATATGTACAGAGCTGTATATTATTTTTTTCAACTCGATTAAACCTCCGAAAAGAATTTGCGTTCCCCAAAAACTGGCTCATCTGAGGGTTATTATTTTTTTCTCAAGGAACCAAGAGTCCTTGGAAGCTAATTTTTTTCCTACTCTTCCATAATATGTACAGAGCTGTGTATGATTTCCTTCAACTCGATTAAACCTCCGGCAAGAATTTTCGTTCCCTAAAAACTGGCTCTTCTGAGGGTTATTATTTGTTTTCTCAAGGAACCAAGAGTCCTTGGAAGCTAATTTTTATTCTACTCTTCCAAAATATGTACAGAGCTGTATATGATTTTTTTCAACGCGATTAAACCTCCGGAAAGAATTTTCGTTCCCCAAAAACTGGCTCATCTGAGGATTATTATTTTTTTTCTCAAGGAACCAAGAGTCCTTGGAAGCTAATTTTATGTCTACTCTTCCAAAATATGTACAGAGCTGTATATGATTTTTTTCAACTCGATTAAACCTCCGGAAAGAATTTTCGTTCCCCAAAAACTGGCTCATCTGAGGGTTATTATATTTTTTCTCAAGGAACCAAGAGTCCTTGGAAGCTAATTTTTTTCTACTCTTCCAAAATATGTACAGAGCTGTATATTATTTTTTTCAACTCGATTAAACCTCCGAAAAGAATTTGCGTTCCCCAAAAACTGGCTCATCTGAGGGTTATTATTTTTTTCTCAAGGAACCAAGAGTCCTTGGAAGCTAATTTTTTTCTACTCTTCCAAAATATGTACAGAGCTGTATATGGTTTTTTTCAACGCGATTAAACCGCCGGAAAGAATTTTCGTTCCCCAAAAACTGGCTCATCTGAGGGTTATTATTTGTTTTCTCAAGGAACCAAGAGTCCTTGGAAGCTAATTTTTATTCTACTCTTCCAAAATATGTACAGAGCTGTATATGATTTTTTTCAACGCGATTAAACCTCCGGAAAGAATTTTCGTTCCCCAAAAACTGGCTCATCTGAGGGTTATTATTTTTTTTCTCAAGGAACCAAGAGTCCTTGGAAGCTAATTTTTTTCTACTCTTCCAAAATATGTACAGAGCTGTATATTATTTTTTTCAACTCGATTAAACCTCCGAAAAGAATTTGCGTTCCCCAAAAACTGGCTCATCTGAGGGTTATTATTTTTTTCTCAAGGAACCAAGAGTCCTTGGAAGCTAATTTTTTTCCTACTCTTCCAAAATATGTACAGAGCTGTGTATGATTTCCTTCAACTCGATTAAACCTCCGGCAAGAATTTTCGTTCCCTAAAAACTGGCTCTTCTGAGGGTTATTATTTGTTTTCTCAAGGAACCAAGAGTCCTTGGAAGCTAATTTTTTTTCTACTCTTCCAAAATATGCACAGAGCTGTATATGATTTTTTTCAACGCGATTAAACCTCCGGAAAGAATTTTCCTTCTCGACAAACTGGCTCATCTGAGGGTTATTATTTTTTTTCTCAAGGAACCAAGAGTCCTTGTAAGCTAATTTTATTTCTACTCTTCCAAAATATGTACAGAGCTGTATATGATTTTTTTCAACTCGATTAAACCTCCGGAAAGAATTTTCGTTCCCCAAAAACTGGCTCATCTGAGGGTTATTATTTTTCTTCTCAAGGAACCAAGAGTCCTTGGAAGCTAATTTTATGTCTACTCTTCCAAAATATGTACAGAGCTGTATATGATTTTTTTCAACTCGATTAAACCTCCGGAAAGAATTTTCGTTCCCCAAAAACTGGCTCATCTGAGGGTTATTATTGTTTTTCTCAAGGAACCAAGAGTCCTTGGAAGCTAATTTTTATTCTACTCTTCCAAAATATGTACAGAGCTGTATATGATTTTTTTCTACGCGATTAAACCTCCGGAAAGAATTTTCGTTCCCCAAAAACTGGCTCATCTGAGGGTTATTATTTTTTTTCTCAAGGAACCAAGAGTCCTTGGAAGCTAATTTTATGGCTACTCTTCCAAAATATGTACAGAGCTGTATATGATTTTTTTCAACGCGATTAAACCTCCGGAAAGAATTTTCGTTCCCCAAAAACTGGCTCATCTGAGGGTTATTATTGTTTTTCTCAAGGAACCAAGAGTCCTTCGAAGCTAATTTTTATTCTACTCTTCCAAAATATGTACAGAGCTGTATATGATTTTTTTCAACGCGATTAAACCTCCGGAAAGAATTTTCGTTCCCCAAAAACTGGCTCATCTGAGGGTTATTATTTTTTTTCTCAAGGAACCAAGAGTCCTTGGAAGCTAATTTTCTGTCTACTCTTCCAAAATATGTACAGAGCTGTATATGGTTTTTTTCAACGCGATTAAACCTCCGGAAAGAATTTTCCTTCTCGACAAACTGGCTCATCTGAGGGTTATTATTTTTTTTCTCAAGGAACCAAGAGTCCTTGTAAGCTAATTTTATTTCTACTCTTCCAAAATATGTACAGAGCTGTATATGATTTTTTTCAACTCGATTAAACCTCCGGAAAGAATTTTCGTTCCCCAAAAACGGGCTCATCTGAGGGTTATTATTTTTCTTCTCAAGGAACCAAGAGTCCTTGGAAGCTAATTTTATGTCTACTCTTCCAAAATATGTACAGAGCTGTATATGATTTTTTTCAACTCGATTAAACCTCCGGAAAGAATTTTCGTTCCCCAAAAACTGGCTCATCTGAGGGTTATTATTTTTTTTCTCAAGGAACCAAGAGTCCTTGGAAGCTAATTTTTATTCTACTCTTCCAAAATATGTACAGAGCTGTATATGATTTTTTTCTACGCGATTAAACCTCCGGAAAGAATTTTCGTTCCCCAAAAACTGGCTCATCTGAGGGTTATTATTTTTTTTCTCAAGGAACCAAGAGTCCTTGGAAGGTAATTTTATGTCTACTCTTCCAAAATATGTACAGAGCTGTATATGATTTTTTTCAACGCGATTAAACCTCCGGAAAGAATTTTCGTTCCTCAAAAACTGGCTCATCTGAGGGTTATTATTTTTTTTCTCAAGGAACCAAGAGTCCTTGGAAGCTAATTTTTTTTCTACTCTTCCAAAATATGCACAGAGCTGTATATGATTTTTTTCAACGCGATTAAACCTCCGAAAATAATTTTCGTTCCCCAAAAACTGGCTCATCTGAGGGTTATTATTTTTTTTCTCAAGGAACCAAGAGTCCTTGGAAGCTAATTTTTATTCTACTCTTCCAAAATATGTACAGAGCTGTATATGATTTTTTTCAACGCGATTAAACCTCCGGAAAGAATTTTCGTTCCCCAAAAACTGGCTCATCTGAGGGTTATTATTTTTTTCTCAAGGAACCAAGAGTCCTTGGAAGCTAATTTTTTTCTACTCTTCCAAAATATGTACAGAGCTATATATGATTTTTTTCAACGCGATTAAACCGCCGGAAAGAATTTTCGTTCCCCAAAAACTGGCTCATCTGAGGGTTATTCTTTTTTTTTTCAAGGAACCAAGAGTCCTTGGAAGCTAATTTTTTTCCTACTCTTCCAAAATATGTACAGAGCTGTGTATGATTTCCTTCAACTCGATTAAACCTCCGGAAAGAATTTTCGTTCCCCAAAAACTGGCTCATCTGAGGGTTATTATTTTTTTTCTCAAGGAACCAAGAGTCCTTGGAAGCTAATTTTTTTCTACTCTTCTAAAATATGTACAGAGCTGTATATTATTTTTTTCAACTCGATTAAACCTCCGAAAAGAATTTGCGTTCCCCAAAAACTGGCTCATCTGAGGGTTATTATTTTTTTCTCAAGGAACCAAGAGTCCTTGGAAGCTAATTTTTTTCTACTCTTCCAAAATATGTACAGAGCTGTATATGGTTTTTTTCAACGCGATTAAACCGCTGGAAAGAATTTTCGTTCCCCAAAAACTGGCTCATCTGAGGGTTATTCTTTTTTTTTCAAGGAACCAAGAGTCCTTGGAAGCTAATTTTTTTCCTACTCTTCCAAAATATGTACAGAGCTGTGTATGATTTCCTTCAACTCGATTAAACCTCCGGCAAGAATTTTCGTTCCCTAAAAACTGGCTCATCTGTGGGTTATTATTTTTTTTCTCAAGGAACCAAGAGTCCTTGTAAGCTAATTTTTATTCTACTCTTCCAAAATATGTACAGAGCTGTATATGATTTTTGTCAACTCGATTAAACCTCCGGAAAGAATTTTCGTTCCCCAAAAACTGGCTCATCTGAGGGTTACTATTTTTCTTCTCAAGGAACCAAGAGTCCTTGGAAGCTAATTTTATGTCTACTCTTCCAAAATATGTACAGAGCTGTATATGATTTTTTTCAACTCGATTAAACCTCCGGAAAGAATTTTCGTTCCCCAAAAACTGGCTCATCTGAGGGTTATTATTTTTTTTCTCAAGGAACCAAGAGTCCTTGGAAGCTAATTTTTATTCTACTCTTCCAAAATATGTACAGAGATGTGTATGATTTCCTTCAACTCGATTAAACCTCCGGCAAGAATTTTCGTTCCCTAAAAACTGGCTCATCTGAGGGTTATTATTTGTTTTCTCAAGGAACCAAGAGTCCTTGGAAGCTAATTTTTATTCTACTCTTCCAAAATATGTACAGAGCTGTATATGATTTTTTTCAACGCGATTAAACCTCCGGAAAGAATTTTCGTTCCCCAAAAACTGGCTCATCTGAGGGTTATTATTTTTTTTCTCAAGGAACCAAGAGTCCTTGGAAGCTAATTTTATGTCTACTCTTCCAAAATATGTACAGAGCTGTATATGATTTTTTTCAACTCGATTAAACCTCCGAAAAGAATTTTCGTTCCCCAAAAACTGGCTCATCTGAGGGTTATTATTTTTTTTCTCAAGGAACCAAGAGTCCTTGGAAGCTAATTTTTTTCTACTCTTCCAAAATATGTACAGAGCTGTATATTATTTTTTTCAACTCGATTAAACCTCCGAAAAGAATTTGCGTTCCCCAAAAACTGGCTCATCTGAGGGTTATTATTTTTTTCTCAAGGAACCAAGAGTCCTTGGAAGCTAATTTTTTTCTACTCTTCCAAAATATGTACAGAGCTGTATATGGTTTTTTTCAACGCGATTAAACCGCCGGAAAGAATTTTCGTTCCCCAAAAACTGGCTCATCTGAGGGTTATTCTTTTTTTTTCAAGGAACCAAGAGTCCTTGGAAGCTAATTTTTTTCCTACTCTTCCAAAATATGTACAGAGCTGTGTATGATTTCCTTCAACTCGATTAAACCTCCGGCAAGAATTTTCGTTCCCTAAAAACTGGCTCATCTGAGGGTTATTATTTGTTTTCTCAAGGAACCAAGAGTCCTTGGAATCTAATTTTATGTCTACTCTTCCAAAATATGTACAGAGCTGTATATGATTTTTTTCAACTCGATTAAACCTCCGAAAAGAATTTTCGTTCCCCAAAAACTGGCTCATCTGAGGGTTATTATTTTTTTTCTCAAGGAACCAAGAGTCCTTGGAAGCTAATTTTTTTCTACTCTTCCAAAATATGTACAGAGCTGTATATTATTTTTTTCAACTCGATTAAACCTCCGAAAAGAATTTGCGTTCCCCAAAAACTGGCTCATCTGAGGGTTATTATTTTTTTCTCAAGGAACCAAGAGTCCTTGGAAGCTAATTTTTTTCTACTCTTCCAAAATATGTACAGAGCTGTATATGGTTTTTTTCATCGCGATTAAACCGCCGGCAAGAATTTTCGTTCCCCAAAAACTGGCTCATCTGAGGGTTATTCTTTTTTTTCAAGGAACCAAGAGTCCTTGGAAGCTAATTTTTTTCCTACTCTTCCAAAATATGTACAGAGCTGTGTATGATTTCCTTCAACTCGATTAAACCTCCGGCAAGAATTTTCGTTCCCTAAAAACTGGCTCATCTGAGGGTTATTATTTGTTTTCTCAAGGAACCAAGAGTCCTTGGAAGCTAATTTTTATTCTACTCTTCCAAAATATGTACAGAGCTGTATATGATTTTTTTCAACGCGATTAAACCTCCGGAAAGAATTTTCGTTCCCCAAAAACTGGCTCATCTGAGGGTTATTATTTTTTTTCTCAAGGAACCAAGAGTCCTTGGAAGCTAATTTTATGTCTACTCTTCCAAAATATGTACAGAGCTGTATATTATTTTTTTCAACTCGATTAAACCTCCGAAAAGAATTTGCGTTCCCCAAAAACTGGCTCATCTGAGGGTTATTATTTTTTTCTCAAGGAACCAAGAGTCCTTGGAAGCTAATTTTTTTCTACTCTTCCAAAATATGTACAGAGCTATATATGATTTTTTTCAACGCGATTAAACCGCCGGAAAGAATTTTCGTTCCCCAAAAACTGGCTCATCTGAGGGTTATTCTTTTTTTTTTCAAGGAACCAAGAGTCCTTGGAAGCTAATTTTTTTCCTACTCTTCCAAAATATGTACAGAGCTGTGTATGATTTCCTTCAACTCGATTAAACCTCCGGAAAGAATTTTCGTTCCCCAAAAACTGGCTCATCTGAGGGTTATTATTTTTTTTCTCAAGGAACCAAGAGTCCTTGGAAGCTAATTTTTTTCTACTCTTCTAAAATATGTACAGAGCTGTATATTATTTTTTTCAACTCGATTAAACCTCCGAAAAGAATTTGCGTTCCCCAAAAACTGGCTCATCTGAGGGTTATTATTTTTTTCTCAAGGAACCAAGAGTCCTTGGAAGCTAATTTTTTTCTACTCTTCCAAAATATGTACAGAGCTGTATATGGTTTTTTTCAACGCGATTAAACCGCTGGAAAGAATTTTCGTTCCCCAAAAACTGGCTCATCTGAGGGTTATTCTTTTTTTTTCAAGGAACCAAGAGTCCTTGGAAGCTAATTTTTTTCCTACTCTTCCAAAATATGTACAGAGCTGTGTATGATTTCCTTCAACTCGATTAAACCTCCGGCAAGAATTTTCGTTCCCTAAAAACTGGCTCATCTGTGGGTTATTATTTTTTTTCTCAAGGAACCAAGAGTCCTTGTAAGCTAATTTTTATTCTACTCTTCCAAAATATGTACAGAGCTGTATATGATTTTTTTCAACTCGATTAAACCTCCGGAAAGAATTTTCGTTCCCCAAAAACTGGCTCATCTGAGGGTTATTATTTTTCTTCTCAAGGAACCAAGAGTCCTTGGAAGCTAATTTTATGTCTACTCTTCCAAAATATGTACAGAGCTGTATATGATTTTTTTCAACTCGATTAAACCTCCGGAAAGAATTTTCGTTCCCCAAAAACTGGCTCATCTGAGGGTTATTATTTTTTTTCTCAAGGAACCAAGAGTCCTTGGAAGCTAATTTTTATTCTACTCTTCCAAAATATGTACAGAGATGTGTATGATTTCCTTCAACTCGATTAAACCTCCGGCAAGAATTTTCGTTCCCTAAAAACTGGCTCATCTGAGGGTTATTATTTGTTTTCTCAAGGAACCAAGAGTCCTTGGAAGCTAATTTTTATTCTACTCTTCCAAAATATGTACAGAGCTGTATATGATTTTTTTCAACGCGATTAAACCTCCGGAAAGAATTTTCGTTCCCCAAAAACTGGCTCATCTGAGGGTTATTATTTTTTTTCTCAAGGAACCAAGAGTCCTTGGAAGCTAATTTTATGTCTACTCTTCCAAAATATGTACAGAGCTGTATATGATTTTTTTCAACTCGATTAAACCTCCGAAAAGAATTTTCGTTCCCCAAAAACTGGCTCATCTGAGGGTTATTATTTTTTTTCTCAAGGAACCAAGAGTCCTTGGAAGCTAATTTTTTTCTACTCTTCCAAAATATGTACAGAGCTGTATATTATTTTTTTCAACTCGATTAAACCTCCGAAAAGAATTTGCGTTCCCCAAAAACTGGCTCATCTGAGGGTTATTATTTTTTTCTCAAGGAACCAAGAGTCCTTGGAAGCTAATTTTTTTCTACTCTTCCAAAATATGTACAGAGCTGTATATGGTTTTTTTCAACGCGATTAAACCGCCGGAAAGAATTTTCGTTCCCCAAAAACTGGCTCATCTGAGGGTTATTATTTGTTTTCTCAAGGAACCAAGAGTCCTTGGAAGCTAATTTTTATTCTACTCTTCCAAAATATGTACAGAGCTGTATATGATTTTTTTCAACGCGATTAAACCTCCGGAAAGAATTTTCGTTCCCCAAAAACTGGCTCATCTGAGGGTTATTATTTTTTTTCTCAAGGAACCAAGAGTCCTTGGAAGCTAATTTTATGTCTACTCTTCCAAAATATGTACAGAGCTGTATATGATTTTTTTCAACTCGATTAAACCTCCGAAAAGAATTTGCGTTCCCCAAAAACTGGCTCATCTGAGGGTTATTATTTTTTTTCTCAAGGAACCAAGAGTCCTTGGAAGCTAATTTTATGTCTACTCTTCCAAAATATGTACAGAGCTGTATATGATTTTTTTCAACTCGATTAAACCTCCGAAAAGAATTTTCGTTCCCCAAAAACTGGCTCATCTGAGGGTTATTATTTTTTTTTCTCAAGGAACCAAGAGTCCTTGGAAGCTAATTTTTTTCTCAAGGAACCAAGAGTCCTTGGAAGCTAATTTTTTTCTACTCTTCCAAAATATGTACAGAGCTGTATATGGTTTTTTTCAACGCGATTAAACCGCTGGAAAGAATTTTCGTTCCCCAAAAACTGGCTCATCTGAGGGTTATTCTTTTTTTTTCAAGGAACCAAGAGTCCTTGGAAGCTAATTTTTTTCCTACTCTTCCAAAATATGTACAGAGCTGTGTATGATTTCCTTCAACTCGATTAAACCTCCGGCGAGAATTTTCGTTCCCTAAAAACTGGCTCATCTGAGGGTTATTATTTGTTTTCTCAAGGAACCAAGAGTCCTTGGAAGCTAATTTTTATTCTACTCTTCCAAAATATGTACAGAGCTGTATATGATTTTTTTCAACGCGATTAAACCTCCGGAAAGAATTTTCGTTCCCCAAAAACTGGCTCATCTGAGGGTTATTATTTTTTTTCTCAAGGAACCAAGAGTCCTTGGAAGCTAATTTTATGTCTACTCTTCCAAAATATGTACAGAGCTGTATATGATTTTTTTCAACTCGATTAAACCTCCGAAAAGAATTTTCGTTCCCCAAAAACTGGCTCATCTGAGGGTTATTATTTTTTTTCTCAAGGAACCAAGAGTCCTTGGAAGCTAATTTTTTTCTACTCTTCCAAAATATGTACAGAGCTGTATATTATTTTTTTCAACTCGATTAAACCTCCGAAAAGAATTTGCGTTCCCCAAAAACTGGCTCATCTGAGGGTTATTATTTTTTTCTCAAGGAACCAAGAGTCCTTGGAAGCTAATTTTTTTCTACTCTTCCAAAATATGTACAGAGCTGTATATGGTTTTTTTCAACGCGATTAAACCTCCGGAAAGAATTTTCCTTCTCGACAAACTGGCTCATCTGAGGGTTATTATTTTTTTTCTCAAGGAACCAAGAGTCCTTGGAAGCTAATTTTTTTCTACTCTTCTAAAATATGTACAGAGCTGTATATTATTTTTTTCAACTCGATTAAACCTCCGAAAAGAATTTGCGTTCCCCAAAAACTGGCTCATCTGAGGGTTATTATTTTTTTCTCAAGGAACCAAGAGTCCTTGGAAGCTAATTTTTTTCTACTCTTCCAAAATATGTACAGAGCTGTATATGGTTTTTTTCAACGCGATTAAACCGCTGGAAAGAATTTTCGTTCCCCAAAAACTGGCTCATCTGAGGGTTATTCTTTTTTTTTCAAGGAACCAAGAGTCCTTGGAAGCTAATTTTTTTCCTACTCTTCCAAAATATGTACAGAGCTGTGTATGATTTTTTTCTACGCGATTAAACCTCCGGAAAGAATTTTCGTTCCCCAAAAACTGGCTCATCTGAGGGTTATTATTTTTTTTCTCAAGGAACCAAGAGTCCTTGGAAGGTAATTTTATGTCTACTCTTCCAAAATATGTACAGAGCTGTATATGATTTTTTTCAACTCGATTAAACCTCCGGAAAGAATTTTCGTTCCCTAAAAACTGGCTCATCTGAGGGTTATTATTTTTTTCTCAAGGAACCAAGAGTCCTTGGAAGCTAATTTTTTTCCTACTCTTCCAAAATATGTACAGAGCTGTGTATGATTTCCTTCAACTCGATTAAACCTCCGGCAAGAATTTTCGTTCCCTAAAAACTGGCTCATCTGAGGGTTATTATTTGTTTTCTCAAGGAACCAAGAGTCCTTGGAAGCTAATTTTATGTCTACTCTTCCAAAATATGTACAGAGCTGTATATGATTTTTTTCAACTCGATTAAACCTCCGAAAAGAATTTTCGTTCCCCAAAAACTGGCTCATCTGAGGGTTATTATTTTTTTTCTCAAGGAACCAAGAGTCCTTGGAAGCTAATTTTTTTCTACTCTTCCAAAATATGTACAGAGCTGTATATTATTTTTTTCAACTCGATTAAACCTCCGAAAAGAATTTGCGTTCCCCAAAAACTGGCTCATCTGAGGGTTATTATTTTTTTCTCAAGGAACCAAGTGTCCTTGGAAGCTAATTTTTTTCTACTCTTCCAAAATATGTACAGAGCTGTATATGGTTTTTTTCAACGCGATTAAACCGCCGGCAAGAATTTTCGTTCCCCAAAAACTGGCTCATCTGAGGGTTATTCTTTTTTTTTCAAGGAACCAAGAGTCCTTGGAAGCTAATTTTTTTCCTACTCTTCCAAAATATGTACAGAGCTGTGTATGATTTCCTTCAACTCGATTAAACCTCCGGCAAGAATTTTCGTTCCCTAAAAACTGGCTCATCTGAGGGTTATTATTTGTTTTCTCAAGGAACCAAGAGTCCTTGGAAGCTAATTTTTATTCTACTCTTCCAAAATATGTACAGAGCTGTATATGATTTTTTTCAACGCGATTAAACCTCCGGAAAGAATTTTCGTTCCCCAAAAACTGGCTCATCTGAGGGTTATTATTTTTTTTCTCAAGGAACCAAGAGTCCTTGGAAGCTAATTTTATGTCTACTCTTCCAAAATATGTACAGAGCTGTATATTATTTTTTTCAACTCGATTAAACCTCCGAAAAGAATTTGCGTTCCCCAAAAACTGGCTCATCTGAGGGTTATTATTTTTTTCTCAAGGAACCAAGAGTCCTTGGAAGCTAATTTTTTTCTACTCTTCCAAAATATGTACAGAGCTATATATGATTTTTTTCAACGCGATTAAACCGCCGGAAAGAATTTTCGTTCCCCAAAAACTGGCTCATCTGAGGGTTATTCTTTTTTTTTTCAAGGAACCAAGAGTCCTTGGAAGCTAATTTTTTTCCTACTCTTCCAAAATATGTACAGAGCTGTATATTATTTTTTTCAACTCGATTAAACCTCCGAAAAGAATTTGCGTTCCCCAAAAACTGGCTCATCTGAGGGTTATTATTTTTTTCTCAAGGAACCAAGAGTCCTTGGAAGCTAATTTTTTTCTACTCTTCCAAAATATGTACAGAGCTGTATATTATTTTTTTCAACTCGATTAAACCTCCGAAAAGAATTTGCGTTCCCCAAAAACTGGCTCATCTGAGGGTTATTATTTTTTTCTCAAGGAACCAAGAGTCCTTGGAAGCTAATTTTTTTCTACTCTTCCAAAATATGTACAGAGCTGTATATGGTTTTTTTCAACGCGATTAAACCGCCGGAAAGAATTTTCGTTCCCCAAAAACTGGCTCATCTGAGGGTTATTCTTTTTTTTTCAAGGAACCAAGAGTCCTTGGAAGCTAATTTTTTTCCTACTCTTCCAAAATATGTACAGAGCTGTGTATGATTTCCTTCAACTCGATTAAACCTCCGGCAAGAATTTTCGTTCCCTAAAAACTGGCTCATCTGAGGGTTATTATTTGTTTTCTCAAGGAACCAAGAGTCCTTGGAAGCTAATTTTTATTCTACTCTTCCAAAATATGTACAGAGCTGTATATGATTTTTTTCAACGCGATTAAACCTCCGGAAAGAATTTTCGTTCCCCAAAAACTGGCTCATCTGAGGGTTATTATTTTTTTTCTCAAGGAACCAAGAGTCCTTGGAAGCTAATTTTTTTCTACTCTTCCAAAATATGTACAGAGCTGTATATTATTTTTTTCAACTCGATTAAACCTCCGAAAAGAATTTGCGTTCCCCAAAAACTGGCTCATCTGAGGGTTATTATTTTTTTCTCAAGGAACCAAGAGTCCTTGGAAGCTAATTTTTTTCCTACTCTTCCAAAATATGTACAGAGCTGTGTATGATTTCCTTCAACTCGATTAAACCTCCGGCAAGAATTTTCGTTCCCTAAAAACTGGCTCTTCTGAGGGTTATTATTTGTTTTCTCAAGGAACCAAGAGTCCTTGGAAGCTAATTTTTATTCTACTCTTCCAAAATATGTACAGAGCTGTATATGATTTTTTTCAACGCGATTAAACCTCCGGAAAGAATTTTCGTTCCCCAAAAACTGGCTCATCTGAGGATTATTATTTTTTTTCTCAAGGAACCAAGAGTCCTTGGAAGCTAATTTTATGTCTACTCTTCCAAAATATGTACAGAGCTGTATATGATTTTTTTCAACTCGATTAAACCTCCGGAAAGAATTTTCGTTCCCCAAAAACTGGCTCATCTGAGGGTTATTATTTTTTTTCTCAAGGAACCAAGAGTCCTTGGAAGCTAATTTTTTTCTACTCTTCCAAAATATGTACAGAGCTGTATATTATTTTTTTCAACTCGATTAAACCTCCGAAAAGAATTTGCGTTCCCCAAAAACTGGCTCATCTGAGGGTTATTATTTTTTTCTCAAGGAACCAAGAGTCCTTGGAGGCTAATTTTTTTCTACTCTTCCAAAATATGTACAGAGCTGTATATGGTTTTTTTCAACGCGATTAAACCGCCGGAAAGAATTTTCGTTCCCCAAAAACTGGCTCATCTGAGGGTTATTATTTGTTTTCTCAAGGAACCAAGAGTCCTTGGAAGCTAATTTTTATTCTACTCTTCCAAAATATGTACAGAGCTGTATATGATTTTTTTCAACGCGATTAAACCTCCGGAAAGAATTTTCGTTCCCCAAAAACTGGCTCATCTGAGGGTTATTATTTTTTTTCTCAAGGAACCAAGAGTCCTTGGAAGCTAATTTTTTTCTACTCTTCCAAAATATGTACAGAGCTGTATATTATTTTTTTCAACTCGATTAAACCTCCGAAAAGAATTTGCGTTCCCCAAAAACTGGCTCATCTGAGGGTTATTATTTTTTTCTCAAGGAACCAAGAGTCCTTGGAAGCTAATTTTTTTCCTACTCTTCCAAAATATGTACAGAGCTGTGTATGATTTCCTTCAACTCGATTAAACCTCCGGCAAGAATTTTCGTTCCCTAAAAACTGGCTCTTCTGAGGGTTATTATTTGTTTTCTCAAGGAACCAAGAGTCCTTGGAAGCTAATTTTTTTTCTACTCTTCCAAAATATGCACAGAGCTGTATATGATTTTTTTCAACGCGATTAAACCTCCGGAAAGAATTTTCCTTCTCGACAAACTGGCTCATCTGAGGGTTATTATTTTTTTTCTCAAGGAACCAAGAGTCCTTGTAAGCTAATTTTATTTCTACTCTTCCAAAATATGTACAGAGCTGTATATGATTTTTTTCAACTCGATTAAACCTCCGGAAAGAATTTTCGTTCCCCAAAAACTGGCTCATCTGAGGGTTATTATTTTTCTTCTCAAGGAACCAAGAGTCCTTGGAAGCTAATTTTATGTCTACTCTTCCAAAATATGTACAGAGCTGTATATGATTTTTTTCAACTCGATTAAACCTCCGAAAAGAATTTGCGTTCCCCAAAAACTGGCTCATCTGAGGGTTATTATTTTTTTCTCAAGGAACCAAGAGTCCTTGGAAGCTAATTTTTTTCTACTCTTCCAAAATATGTACAGAGCTGTATATGGTTTTTTTCAACGCGATTAAACCGCCGGAAAGAATTTTCGTTCCCCAAAAACTGGCTCATCTGAGGGTTATTCTTTTTTTTTCAAGGAACCAAGAGTCCTTGGAAGCTAATTTTTTTCCTACTCTTCCAAAATATGTACAGAGCTGTGTATGATTTCCTTCAACTCGATTAAACCTCCGGCAAGAATTTTCGTTCCCTAAAAACTGGCTCATCTGAGGGTTATTATTTGTTTTCTCAAGGAACCAAGAGTCCTTGGAAGCTAATTTTTATTCTACTCTTCCAAAATATGTACAGAGCTGTATATGATTTTTTTCAACGCGATTAAACCTCCGGAAAGAATTTTCGTTCCCCAAAAACTGGCTCATCTGAGGGTTATTATTTTTTTTCTCAAGGAACCAAGAGTCCTTGGAAGCTAATTTTTTTCTACTCTTCCAAAATATGTACAGAGCTGTATATTATTTTTTTCAACTCGATTAAACCTCCGAAAAGAATTTGCGTTCCCCAAAAACTGGCTCATCTGAGGGTTATTATTTTTTTCTCAAGGAACCAAGAGTCCTTGGAAGCTAATTTTTTTCCTACTCTTCCAAAATATGTACAGAGCTGTGTATGATTTCCTTCAACTCGATTAAACCTCCGGCAAGAATTTTCGTTCCCTAAAAACTGGCTCTTCTGAGGGTTATTATTTGTTTTCTCAAGGAACCAAGAGTCCTTGGAAGCTAATTTTTATTCTACTCTTCCAAAATATGTACAGAGCTGTATATGATTTTTTTCAACGCGATTAAACCTCCGGAAAGAATTTTCGTTCCCCAAAAACTGGCTCATCTGAGGATTATTATTTTTTTTCTCAAGGAACCAAGAGTCCTTGGAAGCTAATTTTATGTCTACTCTTCCAAAATATGTACAGAGCTGTATATGATTTTTTTCAACTCGATTAAACCTCCGGAAAGAATTTTCGTTCCCCAAAAACTGGCTCATCTGAGGGTTATTATTTTTTTTCTCAAGGAACCAAGAGTCCTTGGAAGCTAATTTTTTTCTACTCTTCCAAAATATGTACAGAGCTGTATATTATTTTTTTCAACTCGATTAAACCTCCGAAAAGAATTTGCGTTCCCCAAAAACTGGCTCATCTGAGGGTTATTATTTTTTTCTCAAGGAACCAAGAGTCCTTGGAGGCTAATTTTTTTCTACTCTTCCAAAATATGTACAGAGCTGTATATGGTTTTTTTCAACGCGATTAAACCGCCGGAAAGAATTTTCGTTCCCCAAAAACTGGCTCATCTGAGGGTTATTATTTGTTTTCTCAAGGAACCAAGAGTCCTTGGAAGCTAATTTTTATTCTACTCTTCCAAAATATGTACAGAGCTGTATATGATTTTTTTCAACGCGATTAAACCTCCGGAAAGAATTTTCGTTCCCCAAAAACTGGCTCATCTGAGGGTTATTATTTTTTTTCTCAAGGAACCAAGAGTCCTTGGAAGCTAATTTTTTTCTACTCTTCCAAAATATGTACAGAGCTGTATATTATTTTTTTCAACTCGATTAAACCTCCGAAAAGAATTTGCGTTCCCCAAAAACTGGCTCATCTGAGGGTTATTATTTTTTTCTCAAGGAACCAAGAGTCCTTGGAAGCTAATTTTTTTCCTACTCTTCCAAAATATGTACAGAGCTGTGTATGATTTCCTTCAACTCGATTAAACCTCCGGCAAGAATTTTCGTTCCCTAAAAACTGGCTCTTCTGAGGGTTATTATTTGTTTTCTCAAGGAACCAAGAGTCCTTGGAAGCTAATTTTTTTTCTACTCTTCCAAAATATGCACAGAGCTGTATATGATTTTTTTCAACGCGATTAAACCTCCGGAAAGAATTTTCCTTCTCGACAAACTGGCTCATCTGAGGGTTATTATTTTTTTTCTCAAGGAACCAAGAGTCCTTGTAAGCTAATTTTATTTCTACTCTTCCAAAATATGTACAGAGCTGTATATGATTTTTTTCAACTCGATTAAACCTCCGGAAAGAATTTTCGTTCCCCAAAAACTGGCTCATCTGAGGGTTATTATTTTTCTTCTCAAGGAACCAAGAGTCCTTGGAAGCTAATTTTATGTCTACTCTTCCAAAATATGTACAGAGCTGTATATGATTTTTTTCAACTCGATTAAACCTCCGGAAAGAATTTTCGTTCCCCAAAAACTGGCTCATCTGAGGGTTATTATTGTTTTTCTCAAGGAACCAAGAGTCCTTGGAAGCTAATTTTTATTCTACTCTTCCAAAATATGTACAGAGCTGTATATGATTTTTTTCTACGCGATTAAACCTCCGGAAAGAATTTTCGTTCCCCAAAAACTGGCTCATCTGAGGGTTATTATTTTTTTTCTCAAGGAACCAAGAGTCCTTGGAAGCTAATTTTATGGCTACTCTTCCAAAATATGTACAGAGCTGTATATGATTTTTTTCAACGCGATTAAACCTCCGGAAAGAATTTTCGTTCCCCAAAAACTGGCTCATCTGAGGGTTATTATTGTTTTTCTCAAGGAACCAAGAGTCCTTCGAAGCTAATTTTTATTCTACTCTTCCAAAATATGTACAGAGCTGTATATGATTTTTTTCAACGCGATTAAACCTCCGGAAAGAATTTTCGTTCCCCAAAAACTGGCTCATCTGAGGGTTATTATTTTTTTTCTCAAGGAACCAAGAGTCCTTGGAAGCTAATTTTCTGTCTACTCTTCCAAAATATGTACAGAGCTGTATATGGTTTTTTTCAACGCGATTAAACCTCCGGAAAGAATTTTCCTTCTCGACAAACTGGCTCATCTGAGGGTTATTATTTTTCTTCTCAAGGAACCAAGAGTCCTTGGAAGCTAATTTTATGTCTACTCTTCCAAAATATGTACAGAGCTGTATATGATTTTTTTCAACTCGATTAAACCTACGGAAAGAATTTTCGTTCCCCAAAAACTGGCTCATCTGAGGGTTATTATTTTTTTTCTCAAGGAACCAAGAGTCCTTGGAAGCTAATTTTTATTCTACTCTTCCAAAATATGTACAGAGCTGTATATGATTTTTTTCTACGCGATTAAACCTCCGGAAAGAATTTTCGTTCCCCAAAAACTGGCTCATCTGAGGGTTATTATTTTTTTTCTCAAGGAACCAAGAGTCCTTGGAAGGTAATTTTATGTCTACTCTTCCAAAATATGTACAGAGCTGTATATGATTTTTTTCAACGCGATTAAACCTCCGGAAAGAATTTTCGTTCCTCAAAAACTGGCTCATCTGAGGGTTATTATTTTTTTTCTCAAGGAACCAAGAGTCCTTGGAAGCTAATTTTTTTTCTACTCTTCCAAAATATGCACAGAGCTGTATATGATTTTTTTCAACGCGATTAAACCTCCGAAAATAATTTTCGTTCCCCAAAAACTGGCTCATCTGAGGGTTATTATTTTTTTTCTCAAGGAACCAAGAGTCCTTGGAAGCTAATTTTTATTCTACTCTTCCAAAATATGTACAGAGCTGTATATGATTTTTTTCAACGCGATTAAACCTCCGGAAAGAATTTTCGTTCCCCAAAAACTGGCTCATCTGAGGGTTATTATTTTTTTCTCAAGGAACCAAGAGTCCTTGGAAGCTAATTTTTTTCTACTCTTCCAAAATATGTACAGAGCTATATATGATTTTTTTCAACGCGATTAAACCGCCGGAAAGAATTTTCGTTCCCCAAAAACTGGCTCATCTGAGGGTTATTCTTTTTTTTTTCAAGGAACCAAGAGTCCTTGGAAGCTAATTTTTTTCCTACTCTTCCAAAATATGTACAGAGCTGTGTATGATTTCCTTCAACTCGATTAAACCTCCGGAAAGAATTTTCGTTCCCCAAAAACTGGCTCATCTGAGGGTTATTATTTTTTTTCTCAAGGAACCAAGAGTCCTTGGAAGCTAATTTTTTTCTACTCTTCTAAAATATGTACAGAGCTGTATATTATTTTTTTCAACTCGATTAAACCTCCGAAAAGAATTTGCGTTCCCCAAAAACTGGCTCATCTGAGGGTTATTATTTTTTTCTCAAGGAACCAAGAGTCCTTGGAAGCTAATTTTTTTCTACTCTTCCAAAATATGTACAGAGCTGTATATGGTTTTTTTCAACGCGATTAAACCGCTGGAAAGAATTTTCGTTCCCCAAAAACTGGCTCATCTGAGGGTTATTCTTTTTTTTTCAAGGAACCAAGAGTCCTTGGAAGCTAATTTTTTTCCTACTCTTCCAAAATATGTGCAGAGCTGTGTATGATTTCCTTCAACTCGATTAAACCTCCGGCAAGAATTTTCGTTCCCTAAAAACTGGCTCATCTGTGGGTTATTATTTTTTTTCTCAAGGAACCAAGAGTCCTTGTAAGCTAATTTTTATTCTACTCTTCCAAAATATGTACAGAGCTGTATATGATTTTTTTCAACTCGATTAAACCTCCGGAAAGAATTTTCGTTCCCCAAAAACTGGCTCATCTGAGGGTTATTATTTTTCTTCTCAAGGAACCAAGAGTCCTTGGAAGCTAATTTTATGTCTACTCTTCCAAAATATGTACAGAGCTGTATATGATTTTTTTCAACTCGATTAAACCTCCGGAAAGAATTTTCGTTCCCCAAAAACTGGCTCATCTGAGGGTTATTATTTTTTTTCTCAAGGAACCAAGAGTCCTTGGAAGCTAATTTTTATTCTACTCTTCCAAAATATGTACAGAGATGTGTATGATTTCCTTCAACTCGATTAAACCTCCGGCAAGAATTTTCGTTCCCTAAAAACTGGCTCATCTGAGGGTTATTATTTGTTTTCTCAAGGAACCAAGAGTCCTTGGAAGCTAATTTTATGTCTACTCTTCCAAAATATGTACAGAGCTGTATATGATTTTTTTCAACTCGATTAAACCTCCGAAAAGAATTTTCGTTCCCCAAAAACTGGCTCATCTGAGGGTTATTATTTTTTTTCTCAAGGAACCAAGAGTCCTTGGAAGCTAATTTTTTTCTACTCTTCCAAAATATGTACAGAGCTGTATATTATTTTTTTCAACTCGATTAAACCTCCGAAAAGAATTTGCGTTCCCCAAAAACTGGCTCATCTGAGGGTTATTATTTTTTTCTCAAGGAACCAAGAGTCCTTGGAAGCTAATTTTTTTCTACTCTTCCAAAATATGTACAGAGCTGTATATGGTTTTTTTCAACGCGATTAAACCGCCGGAAAGAATTTTCGTTCCCCAAAAACTGGCTCATCTGAGGGTTATTCTTTTTTTTTCAAGGAACCAAGAGTCCTTGGAAGCTAATTTTTTTCCTACTCTTCCAAAATATGTACAGAGCTGTGTATGATTTCCTTCAACTCGATTAAACCTCCGGCAAGAATTTTCGTTCCCTAAAAACTGGCTCATCTGAGGGTTATTATTTGTTTTCTCAAGGAACCAAGAGTCCTTGGAATCTAATTTTATGTCTACTCTTCCAAAATATGTACAGAGCTGTATATGATTTTTTTCAACTCGATTAAACCTCCGAAAAGAATTTTCGTTCCCCAAAAACTGGCTCATCTGAGGGTTATTATTTTTTTTCTCAAGGAACCAAGAGTCCTTGGAAGCTAATTTTTTTCTACTCTTCCAAAATATGTACAGAGCTGTATATTATTTTTTTCAACTCGATTAAACCTCCGAAAAGAATTTGCGTTCCCCAAAAACTGGCTCATCTGAGGGTTATTATTTTTTTCTCAAGGAACCAAGAGTCCTTGGAAGCTAATTTTTTTCTACTCTTCCAAAATATGTACAGAGCTGTATATGGTTTTTTTCAACGCGATTAAACCGCCGGCAAGAATTTTCGTTCCCCAAAAACTGGCTCATCTGAGGGTTATTCTTTTTTTTCAAGGAACCAAGAGTCCTTGGAAGCTAATTTTTTTCCTACTCTTCCAAAATATGTACAGAGCTGTGTATGATTTCCTTCAACTCGATTAAACCTCCGGCAAGAATTTTCGTTCCCTAAAAACTGGCTCATCTGAGGGTTATTATTTGTTTTCTCAAGGAACCAAGAGTCCTTGGAAGCTAATTTTTATTCTACTCTTCCAAAATATGTACAGAGCTGTATATGATTTTTTTCAACGCGATTAAACCTCCGGAAAGAATTTTCGTTCCCCAAAAACTGGCTCATCTGAGGGTTATTATTTTTTTTCTCAAGGAACCAAGAGTCCTTGGAAGCTAATTTTATGTCTACTCTTCCAAAATATGTACAGAGCTGTATATTATTTTTTTCAACTCGATTAAACCTCCGAAAAGAATTTGCGTTCCCCAAAAACTGGCTCATCTGAGGGTTATTATTTTTTTCTCAAGGAACCAAGAGTCCTTGGAAGCTAATTTTTTTCTACTCTTCCAAAATATGTACAGAGCTATATATGATTTTTTTCAACGCGATTAAACCGCCGGAAAGAATTTTCGTTCCCCAAAAACTGGCTCATCTGAGGGTTATTCTTTTTTTTTTCAAGGAACCAAGAGTCCTTGGAAGCTAATTTTTTTCCTACTCTTCCAAAATATGTACAGAGCTGTGTATGATTTCCTTCAACTCGATTAAACCTCCGGAAAGAATTTTCGTTCCCCAAAAACTGGCTCATCTGAGGGTTATTATTTTTTTTCTCAAGGAACCAAGAGTCCTTGGAAGCTAATTTTTTTCTACTCTTCTAAAATATGTACAGAGCTGTATATTATTTTTTTCAACTCGATTAAACCTCCGAAAAGAATTTGCGTTCCCCAAAAACTGGCTCATCTGAGGGTTATTATTTTTTTCTCAAGGAACCAAGAGTCCTTGGAAGCTAATTTTTTTCTACTCTTCCAAAATATGTACAGAGCTGTATATGGTTTTTTTCAACGCGATTAAACCGCTGGAAAGAATTTTCGTTCCCCAAAAACTGGCTCATCTGAGGGTTATTCTTTTTTTTTCAAGGAACCAAGAGTCCTTGGAAGCTAATTTTTTTCCTACTCTTCCAAAATATGTACAGAGCTGTATATGATTTTTTTCAACTCGATTAAACCTCCGAAAAGAATTTTCGTTCCCCAAAAACTGGCTCATCTGAGGGTTATTATTTTTTTTCTCAAGGAACCAAGAGTCCTTGGAAGCTAATTTTTTTCTACTCTTCCAAAATATGTACAGAGCTGTATATTATTTTTTTCAACTCGATTAAACCTCCGAAAAGAATTTGCGTTCCCCAAAAACTGGCTCATCTGAGGGTTATTATTTTTTTCTCAAGGAACCAAGAGTCCTTGGAAGCTAATTTTTTTCTACTCTTCCACAATATGTACAGAGCTGTATATGGTTTTTTTCAACGCGATTAAACCGCCGGAAAGAATTTTCGTTCCCCAAAAACTGGCTCATCTGAGGGTTATTCTTTTTTTTTCAAGGAACCAAGAGTCCTTGGAAGCAAATTTTTTTCCTACTCTTCCAAAATATGTACAGAGCTGTGTATGATTTCCTTCAACTCGATTAAACCTCCGGCAAGAATTTTCGTTCCCTAAAAACTGGCTCATCTGAGGGTTATTATTTGTTTTCTCAAGGAACCAAGAGTCCTTGGAAGCTAATTTTATGTCTACTCTTCCAAAATATGTACAGAGCTGTATATGATTTTTTTCAACTCGATTAAACCTCCGAAAAGAATTTTCGTTCCCCAAAAACTGGCTCATCTGAGGGTTATTATTTTTTTTCTCAAGGAACCAAGAGTCCTTGGAAGCTAATTTTTTTCTACTCTTCCAAAATATGTACAGAGCTGTATATTATTTTTTTCAACTCGATTAAACCTCCGAAAAGAATTTTCGTTCCCCAAAAACTGGCTCATCTGAGGGTTATTCTTTTTTTTTCAAGGAACCAAGAGTCCTTGGAAGCTAATTTTTTTCCTACTCTTCCAAAATATGTACAAAGCTGTGTATGATTTCCTTCAACTCGATTAAACCTCCGGCAAGAATTTTCGTTCCCTAAAAACTGGCTCATCTGAGGGTTATTATTTGTTTTCTCAAGGAACCAAGAGTCCTTGGAAGCTAATTTTTATTCTACTCTTCCAAAATATGTACAGAGCTGTATATGATTTTTTTCAACGCGATTAAACCTCCGGAAAGAATTTTCGTTCCCCAAAAACTGGCTCATCTGAGGGTTATTATTTTTTTTCTCAAGGAACCAAGAGTCCTTTGAAGCTAATTTTATGTCTACTCTTCCAAAATATGTACAGAGCTGTATATTATTTTTTTCAACTCGATTAAACCTCCGAAAAGAATTTGCGTTCCCCAAAAACTGGCTCATCTGAGGGTTATTATTTTTTTCTCAAGGAACCAACAGTCCTTGGAAGCTAATTTTTTTCTACTCTTCCAAAATATGTACAGAGCTATATATGATTTTTTTCAACGCGATTAAACCGCCGGAAAGAATTTTCGTTCCCCAAAAACTGGCTCATCTGAGGGTTATTCTTTTTTTTTTCAAGGAACCAAGAGTCCTTGGAAGCTAATTTTTTTCCTACTCTTCCAAAATATGTACAGAGCTGTGTATGATTTCCTTCAACTCGATTAAACCTCCGGAAAGAATTTTCGTTCCCCAAAAACTGGCTCATCTGAGGGTTATTATTTTTTTTCTCAAGGAACCAAGAGTCCTTGGAAGCTAATTTTTTTCTACTCTTCTAAAATATGTACAGAGCTGTATATTATTTTTTTCAACTCGATTAAACCTCCGAAAAGAATTTGCGTTCCCCAAAAACTGGCTCATCTGAGGGTTATTATTTTTTTCTCAAGGAACCAAGAGTCCTTGGAAGCTAATTTTTTTCTACTCTTCCAAAATATGTACAGAGCTGTATATGGTTTTTTTCAACGCGATTAAACCGCTGGAAAGAATTTTCGTTCCCCAAAAACTGGCTCATCTGAGGGTTATTCTTTTTTTTTTCAAGGAACCAAGAGTCCTTGGAAGCTAATTTTTTTCCTACTCTTCCAAAATATGTACAGAGCTGTGTATGATTTCCTTCAACTCGATTAAACCTCCGGAAAGAATTTTCGTTCCCCAAAAACTGGCTCATCTGAGGGTTATTATTTTTTTTCTCAAGGAACCAAGAGTCCTTGGAAGCTAATTTTTTTCTACTCTTCTAAAATATGTACAGAGCTGTATATTATTTTTTTCAACTCGATTAAACCTCCGAAAAGAATTTGCGTTCCCCAAAAACTGGCTCATCTGAGGGTTATTATTTTTTTCTCAAGGAACCAAGAGTCCTTGGAAGCTAATTTTTTTCTACTCTTCCAAAATATGTACAGAGCTGTATATGGTTTTTTTCAACGCGATTAAACCGCTGGAAAGAATTTTCGTTCCCCAAAAACTGGCTCATCTGAGGGTTATTCTTTTTTTTTCAAGGAACCAAGAGTCCTTGGAAGCTAATTTTTTTCCTACTCTTCCAAAATATGTACAGAGCTGTGTATGATTTCCTTCAACTCGATTAAACCTCCGGCAAGAATTTTCGTTCCCTAAAAACTGGCTCATCTGAGGGTTATTATTTTTTTTCTCAAGGAACCAAGAGTCCTTGAAAGCTAATTATTTTTCTACTCTTCCAAAATATGTACAGAGCTGTATATGATTTTTTTCAACTCGATTAAACCTCCGAAAAGAATTTTCGTTCCCCAAAAACTGGCTCATCTGAGGGTTATTATTTTTTTTCTCAAGGAACCAAGAGTCCTTGGAAGCTAATTTTTTTCTACTCTTCCAAAATATGTACAGAGCTGTATATTATTTTTTTCAACTCGATTAAACCTCCGAAAAGAATTTGCGTTCCCCAAAAACTGGCTCATCTGAGGGTTATTATTTTTTTCTCAAGGAACCAAGAGTCCTTGGAAGCTAATTTTTTTCTACTCTTCCAAAATATGTACAGAGCTGTATATGGTTTTTTTCAACGCGATTAAACCGCCGGAAAGAATTTTCGTTCCCCAAAAACTGGCTCATCTGAGGGTTATTCTTTTTTTTCAAGGAACCAAGAGTCCTTGGAAGCTAATTTTTTTCCTACTCTTCCAAAATATGTACAGAGCTGTGTATGATTTCCTTCAACTCGATTAAACCTCCGGCAAGAATTTTCGTTCCCTAAAAACTGGCTCATCTGAGGGTTATTATTTGTTTTCTCAAGGAACCAAGAGTCCTTGGAAGCTAATTTTTATTCTACTCTTCCAAAATATGTACAGAGCTGTATATGATTTTTTTCAACGCGATTAAACCTCCGGAAAGAATTTTCGTTCCCCAAAAACTGACTCATCTGAGAGGGTTATTATTTTTTTTCTCAAGGAACCAAGAGTCCTTGGAAGCTAATTTTTTTCTACTCTTCCAAAATATGTACAGAGCTGTATATTATTTTTTTCAACTCGATTAAACCTCCGAAAAGAATTTGCGTTCCCCAAAAACTGGCTCATCTGAGGGTTATTATTTTTTTCTCAAGGAACCAAGAGTCCTTGGAAGCTAATTTTTTTCCTACTCTTCCAAAATATGTACAGAGCTGTGTATGATTTCCTTCAACTCGATTAAACCTCCGGCAAGAATTTTCGTTCCCTAAAAACTGGCTCTTCTGAGGGTTATTATTTGTTTTCTCAAGGAACCAAGAGTCCTTGGAAGCTAATTTTTTTTCTACTCTTCCAAAATATGCACAGAGCTGTATATGATTTTTTTCAACGCGATTAAACCTCCGGAAAGAATTTTCCTTCTCGACAAACTGGCTCATCTGAGGGTTATTATTTTTTTTCTCAAGGAACCAAGAGTCCTTGTAAGCTAATTTTATTTCTACTCTTCCAAAATATGTACAGAGCTGTATATGATTTTTTTCAACTCGATTAAACCTCCGGAAAGAATTTTCGTTCCCCAAAAACTGGCTCATCTGAGGGTTATTATTTTTCTTCTCAAGGAACCAAGAGTCCTTGGAAGCTAATTTTATGTCTACTCTTCCAAAATATGTACAGAGCTGTATATGATTTTTTTCAACTCGATTAAACCTCCGGAAAGAATTTTCGTTCCCCAAAAACTGGCTCATCTGAGGGTTATTATTTTTTTTCTCAAGGAACCAAGAGTCCTTGGAAGCTAATTTTTATTCTACTCTTCCAAAATATGTACAGAGCTGTATATGATTTTTTTCAACGCGATTAAACCTCCGGAAAGAATTTTCGTTCCCCAAAAACTGGCTCATCTGAGGGTTATTATTTTTTTTTCTCAAGGAACCAAGAGTCCTTGGAAGCTAATTTTCTGTCTACTCTTCCAAAATATGTACAGAGCTGTATATGATTTTTTTCAACTCGATTAAACCTCCGGAAAGAATTTTCGTTCCCCAAAAACTGGCTCATCTGAGGGTTATTATTTTTTTTCTCAAGGAACCAAGAGTCCTTGGAAGCTAATTTTTATTCTACTCTTCCAAAATATGTACAGAGCTGTATATGATTTTTTTCAACGCGATTAAACCTCCGGAAAGAATTTTCGTTCCCCAAAAACTGGCTCATCTGAGGGTTATTATTTTTTTTTCTCAAGGAACCAAGAGTCCTTGGAAGCTAATTTTCTGTCTACTCTTCTAAAATATGTACAGAGCTGTATATGATTTTTTTCAACTCGATTAAACCTCCGGAAAGAATTTTCGTTCCCTAAAAACTGGCTCATTTGAGGGTTATTATTTTTTTTCTCAAGGAACCAAGAGTCCTTGGAAGCTAATTTTTTTAATACTCTTCCAAAATATGCACAGAGCTGTATATGATTTTTTTCAACGCGATTAAACCTCCGGAAAGAATTTTCGTTCCCCAAAAACTGGCTCATCTGAGGGTTATTATTTTTTTTCTCAAGGAACCAAGAGTCCTTGGAAGCTAATTTTATGTCTACTCTTCCAAAATATGTACAGAGCTGTATATGATTTTTTTCAACTCGATTAAACCTCCGGAAAGAATTTTCGTTCCCTAAAAACTGGCTCATCTGAGGGTTATTATTTTTTTTCTCAAGGAACCAAGAGTCCTTGGAAGCTAATTTTTTTTTCTACTCTTCCAAAATATGTACCGAGCTCTATATGATTTTTTTCAACTCGATTAAACCTC
Organism: Exephanes ischioxanthus; assembly: GCA_958510785.1. Classification (NCBI taxonomy): domain Eukaryota; kingdom Metazoa; phylum Arthropoda; class Insecta; order Hymenoptera; family Ichneumonidae; genus Exephanes; species Exephanes ischioxanthus. The sequence continues at coordinate 9,832,298 of OY294019.1, read as the reverse complement.
CGAAAAGAATTTTCGTTCCCCAAAAACTGGCTCATCTGAGGGTTATTATTTTTTTCTCAAGGAACCAAGAGTCCTTGGAATCTAATTTTTTTCTACTCTTCCAAAATATGTACAGAGCTGTATATGATTTTTTTCAACGCGATTAAACCGCCGGAAAGAATTTTCGTTCCCCAAAAACTGGCTCATCTGAGGGTTATTCTTTTTTTTTTCAAGGAACCAAGAGTCCTTGGAAGCTAATTTTTTTCCTACTCTTCCAAAATATGTACAGAGCTGTGTATGATTTCCTTCAACTCGATTAAACCTCCGGCAAGAATTTTCGTTCCCTAAAAACTGGCTCATCTGAGGGTTATTATTTTTTTTCTCAAGGAACCAAGAGTCCTTGGAAGCTAATTTTATGTCTACTCTTCCAAAATATGTACAGAGCTGTATATGATTTTTTTCAACTCGATTAAACCTCCGGAAAGAATTTTCGTTCCCTAAAAACTGGCTCATTTGAGGGTTATTATTTTTTTTCTCAAGGAACCAAGAGTCCTTGGAAGCTAATTTTTTTCTACTCTTCCAAAATATGTACAGAGCTGTATATGATTTTTTTCAACGCGATTAAACCGCCGGAAAGAATTTTCGTTCCCCAAAAACTGGCTCATCTGAGGGTTATTCTTTTTTTTTTCAAGGAACCAAGAGTCCTTGGAAGCTAATTTTTTTCCTACTCTTCCAAAATATGTACAGAGCTGTGTATGATTTCCTTCAACTCGATTAAACCTCCGGCAAGAATTTTCGTTCCCTAAAAACTGGCTCATCTGAGGGTTATTATTTTTTTTCTCAAGGAACCAAGAGTCCTTGGAAGCTAATTTTATGTCTACTCTTCCAAAATATGTACAGAGCTGTATATGATTTTTTTCAACTCGATTAAACCTCCGGAAAGAATTTTCGTTCCCTAAAAACTGGCTCATTTGAGGGTTATTATTTTTTTTCTCAAGGAACCAAGAGTCCTTGGAATCTAATTTTTTTCTACTCTTCCAAAATATGTACAGAGCTGTATATGATTTTTTTCAACGCGATTAAACCGCCGGAAAGAATTTTCGTTCCCCAAAAACTGGCTCATCTGAGGGTTATTCTTTTTTTTTTCAAGGAACCAAGAGTCCTTGGAAGCTAATTTTTTTCCTACTCTTCCAAAATATGTACAGAGCTGTGTATGATTTCCTTCAACTCGATTAAACCTCCGGCAAGAATTTTCGTTCCCTAAAAACTGGCTCATCTGAGGGTTATTATTTTTTTTCTCAAGGAACCAAGAGTCCTTGGAAGCTAATTTTATGTCTACTCTTCCAAAATATGTACAGAGCTGTATATGATTTTTTTCAACTCGATTAAACCTCCGGAAAGAATTTTCGTTCCCTAAAAACTGGCTCATCTGAGGGTTATTATTTTTTTCTCAAGGAACCAAGAGTCCTTGGAAGCTAATTTTTTTCTACTCTTCCAAAATATGTACAGAGCTGTATATGATTTTTTTCAACGCGATTAAACCGCCGGAAAGAATTTTCGTTCCCCAAAAACTGGCTCATCTGAGGGTTATTCTTTTTTTTTTCAAGGAACCAAGAGTCCTTGGAAGCTAATTTTTTTCCTACTCTTCCAAAATATGTACAGAGCTGTGTATGATTTCCTTCAACTCGATTAAACCTCCGGCAAGAATTTTCGGTCCCTAAAAACTGGCTCATCTGAGGGTTATTATTTTTTTTCTCAAGGAACCAAGAGTCCTTGGAAGCTAATTTTATGTCTACTCTTCCAAAATATGTACAGAGCTGTATATGATTTTTTTCAACTCGATTAAACCTCCGGAAAGAATTTTCGTTCCCTAAAAACTGGCTCATTTGAGGGTTATTATTTTTTTTCTCAAGGAACCAAGAGTCCTTGCAAGCTAATTTTTTTCTACTCTTCCAAAATATGTACAGAGCTGTATATGATTTTTTTCAACGCGATTAAACCGCCGGAAAGAATTTTCGTTCCACAAAAACTGGCTCATCTGAGGGTTATTCTTTTTTTTTTCAAGGAACCAAGAGTCCTTGGAAGCTAATTTTTTTCCTACTCTTCCAAAATATGTACAGAGCTGTGTATGATTTCCTTCAACTCGATTAAACCTCCGGCAAGAATTTTCGTTCCCTAAAAACTGGCTCATCTGAGGGTTATTATTTTTTTTCTCAAGGAACCAAGAGTCCTTGGAAGCTAATTTTATGTCTACTCTTCCAAAATATGTACAGAGCTGTATATGATTTTTTTCAACTCGATTAAACCTCCGGAAAGAATTTTCGTTCCCTAAAAACTGGCTCATTTGAGGGTTATTATTTTTTTTCTCAAGGAACCAAGAGTCCTTGGAAGCTAATTTTTTTTCTACTCTTCCAAAATATGCACAGAGCTGTATATGATTTTTTTCAACGCGATTAAACCTCCGGAAAGACTTTTCCTTCTCGACAAACTGGCTCATCTGAGGGTTATTATTTTTTTTCTCAAGGAACCAAGAGTCCTTGAAAGCTAATTTTTTTCTACTCTTCCAAAATATGCACAGAGCTGTATATGATTTTTTTCAACGCGATTAACCCTCCGGAAAGAATTTTCCTTCTCGACAAACTGGCTCATCTGAGGGTTATTATTTTTTTTCTCAAGGAACCAAGAGTCCTTGTAAGCTAATTTTATTTCTACTCTTCCAAAATATGTACAGAGCTGTATATGATTTTTTTCAACTCGATTAAACCTCCGGAAAGAATTTTCGTTCCCCAAAAACTGGCTCATCTGAGGGTTATTATTTTTTTTCTCAAGGAACCAAGAGTCCTTGGAAGCTAATTTTTATTCTACTCTTCCAAAATATGTACAGAGCTGTATATGATTTTTTTCTACGCGATTAAGCCTCCGGAAAGAATTTTCGTTCCCCAAAAACTGGCGCATCTGAGGGTTATTATTTTTTTTCTCAAGGAACCAAAAGTCCTTGGAAGGTAATTTTATGTCTACTCTTCCAAAATATGTACAGAGCTGTATATGATTTTTTTCAACTCGATTAAACCTCCGGAAAGAATTTTCGTTCCCTAAAAACTGGCTCATCTGAGGGTTATTATTTTTTTTCTCAAGGAACCAAGAGTCCTTGGAAGCTAATTTTTTTTCTACTCTTCCAAAATATGTACAGAGCTCTAAATGATTTTTTTCAACTCGATTAAACCTCCGAAAAGAATTTTCGTTCCCCAAAAACTGGCTCATCTGAGGGTTATTATTTTTTTTCTCAAGGAACCAAGAGTCCTTGGAAGCTAATTTTTTTCTACTCTTCCAAAATATGTACAGAGCTGTATATGATTTTTTTCAACTCGATTAAACCTCCGAAAAGAATTTGCGTTCCCCAAAAACTGGCTCATCTGGGGGTTATTATTTTTTTCTCAAGGAACCAAGAGTCCTTGGAAGCTAATTTTTTTCCTACTCTTCCAAAATATGTACAGAGCTGTGTATGATTTCCTTCAACTCGATTAAACCTCCGGCAAGAATTTTCGTTCCCTAAAAACTGGCTCATCTGAGGGTTATTATTTGTTTTCTCAAGGAACCAAGAGTCCTTGGAAGCTAATTTTTATTCTACTCTTCCAAAATATGTACAGAGCTGTATATGATTTTTTTCAACGCGATTAAACCTCCCGAAAGAATTTTCGTTCCCCAAAAACTGGCTCATCTGAGGGTTATTATTTTTTTTTCTCAAGGAACCAAGAGTCCTTGGAAGCTAATTTTATGTCTACTCTTCCAAAATATGTACAGAGCTGTATATGATTTTTTTCAACTCGATTAAACCTCCGAAAAGAATTTGCGTTCCCCAAAAACTGGCTCATCTGAGGGTTATTATTTTTTTTCTCAAGGAACCAAGAGTCCTTGGAAGGTAATTTTATGTCTACTCTTCCAAAATATGTACAGAGCTGTATTTGATTTTTTTCAACTCGATTAAACCTCCGGAAAGAATTTTCGTTCCCTAAAAACTGGCTCATCTGAGGGTTATAATTTTTTTTCTCAAGGAACCAAGAGTCCTTGGAAGCTAATTTTTTTTCTACTCTTCCAAAATATGTACAGAGCTCTAAATGATTTTTTTCAACTCGATTAAACCTCCGAAAAGAATTTTCGTTCCCCAAAAACTGGCTCATCTGAGGGTTATTATTTTTTTTCTCAAGGAACCAAGAGTCCTTGGAAGCTAATTTTTTTCTACTCTTCCAAAATATGTACAGAGCTGTATATGATTTTTTTCAACTCGATTAAACCTCCGAAAAGAATTTGCGTTCCCCAAAAACTGGCTCATCTGATGGTTATTATTTTTTTCTCAAGGAACCAAGAGTCCTTGGAAGCTAATTTTTTTCCTACTCTTCCAAAATATGTACAGAGCTGTGTATGATTTCCTTCAACTCGATTAAACCTCCGGCAAGAATTTTCGTTCCCTAAAAACTGGCTCATCTGAGGGTTATTATTTGTTTTCTCAAGGAACCAAGAGTCCTTGGAAGCTAATTTTTATTCTACTCTTCCAAAATATGTACAGAGCTGTATATGATTTTTTTCAACGCGATTAAACCTCCGGAAAGAATTTTCGTTCCCCAAAAACTGGCTCATCTGAGGGTTATTATTTTTTTTCTCAAGGAACCAAGAGTCCTTGGAAGCTAATTTTATGTCTACTCTTCCAAAATATGTACAGAGCTGTATATGATTTTTTTCAACTCGATTAAACCTCCGAAAAGAATTTGCGTTCCCCAAAAACTGGCTCATCTGAGGGTTATTATTTTTTTTCTCAAGGAACCAAGAGTCCTTGGAAGCTAATTTTATGTCTACTCTTCCAAAATATGTACAGAGCTGTATATGATTTTTTTCAACTCGATTAAACCTCCGAAAAGAATTTTCGTTCCCCAAAAACTGGCTCATCTGAGGGTTATTATTTTTTTTTCTCAAGGAACCAAGAGTCCTTGGAAGCTAATTTTTTTCTCAAGGAACCAAGAGTCCTTGGAAGCTAATTTTTTTCTACTCTTCCAAAATATGTACAGAGCTGTATATGGTTTTTTTCAACGCGATTAAACCGCTGGAAAGAATTTTCGTTCCCCAAAAACTGGCTCATCTGAGGGTTATTCTTTTTTTTTCAAGGAACCAAGAGTCCTTGGAAGCTAATTTTATGTCTACTCTTCCAAAATATGTACAGAGCTGTATATGATTTTTTTCAACTCGATTAAACCTCCGAAAAGAATTTTCGTTCCCCAAAAACTGGCTCATCTGAGGGTTATTATTTTTTTCCTCAAGGAACCAAGAGTCCTTGGAAGCTAATTTTTTTCTACTCTTCCAAAATATGTACAGAGCTGTATATTATTTTTTTCAACTCGATTAAACCTCCGAAAAGAATTTGCGTTCCCCAAAAACTGGCTCATCTGAGGGTTATTATTTTTTTCTCAAGGAACCAAGAGTCCTTGGAAGCTAATTTTTTTCTACTCTTCCAAAATATGTACAGAGCTGTATATGGTTTTTTTCAACGCGATTAAACCGCTGGAAAGAATTTTCGTTCCCCAAAAACTGGCTCATCTGAGGGTTATTCTTTTTTTTTCAAGGAACCAAGAGTCCTTGGAAGCTAATTTTTTTCCTACTCTTCCAAAATATGTACAGAGCTGTGTATGATTTTTTTCTACGCGATTAAACCTCCGGAAAGAATTTTCGTTCCCCAAAAACTGGCTCATCTGAGGGTTATTATTTTTTTTCTCAAGGAACCAAGAGTCCTTGGAAGGTAATTTTATGTCTACTCTTCCAAAATATGTACAGAGCTGTATATGATTTTTTTCAACTCGATTAAACCTCCGGAAAGAATTTTCGTTCCCTAAAAACTGGCTCATCTGAGGGTTATTATTTTTTTCTCAAGGAACCAAGAGTCCTTGGAAGCTAATTTTTTTCCTACTCTTCCAAAATATGTACAGAGCTGTGTATGATTTCCTTCAACTCGATTAAACCTCCCGCAAGAATTTTCGTTCCCTAAAAACTGGCTCATCTGAGGGTTATTATTTGTTTTCTCAAGGAACCAAGAGTCCTTGGAAGCTAATTTTATGTCTACTCTTCCAAAATATGTACAGAGCTGTATATGATTTTTTTCAACTCGATTAAACCTCCGAAAAGAATTTTCGTTCCCCAAAAACTGGCTCATCTGAGGGTTATTATTTTTTTTCTCAAGGAACCAAGAGTCCTTGGAAGCTAATTTTTTTCTACTCTTCCAAAATATGTACAGAGCTGTATATTATTTTTTTCAACTCGATTAAACCTCCGAAAAGAATTTGCGTTCCCCAAAAACTGGCTCATCTGAGGGTTATTATTTTTTTCTCAAGGAACCAAGAGTCCTTGGAAGCTAATTTTTTTCTACTCTTCCAAAATATGTACAGAGCTGTATATGGTTTTTTTCAACGCGATTAAACCGCCGGCAAGAATTTTCGTTCCCCAAAAACTGGCTCATCTGAGGGTTATTCTTTTTTTTTCAAGGAACCAAGAGTCCTTGGAAGCTAATTTTTTTCCTACTCTTCCAAAATATGTACAGAGCTGTGTATGATTTCCTTCAACTCGATTAAACCTCCGGCAAGAATTTTCGTTCCCTAAAAACTGGCTCATCTGAGGGTTATTATTTGTTTTCTCAAGGAACCAAGAGTCCTTGGAAGCTAATTTTTATTCTACTCTTCCAAAATATGTACAGAGCTGTATATGATTTTTTTCAACGCGATTAAACCTCCGGAAAGAATTTTCGTTCCCCAAAAACTGGCTCATCTGAGGGTTATTATTTTTTTTCTCAAGGAACCAAGAGTCCTTGGAAGCTAATTTTATGTCTACTCTTCCAAAATATGTACAGAGCTGTATATTATTTTTTTCAACTCGATTAAACCTCCGAAAAGAATTTGCGTTCCCCAAAAACTGGCTCATCTGAGGGTTATTATTTTTTTCTCAAGGAACCAAGAGTCCTTGGAAGCTAATTTTTTTCTACTCTTCCAAAATATGTACAGAGCTATATATGATTTTTTTCAACGCGATTAAACCGCCGGAAAGAATTTTCGTTCCCCAAAAACTGGCTCATCTGAGGGTTATTCTTTTTTTTTTCAAGGAACCAAGAGTCCTTGGAAGCTAATTTTTTTCCTACTCTTCCAAAATATGTACAGAGCTGTGTATGATTTCCTTCAACTCGATTAAACCTCCGGAAAGAATTTTCGTTCCCCAAAAACTGGCTCATCTGAGGGTTATTATTTTTTTTCTCAAGGAACCAAGAGTCCTTGGAAGCTAATTTTTTTCTACTCTTCTAAAATATGTACAGAGCTGTATATTATTTTTTTCAACTCGATTAAACCTCCGAAAAGAATTTGCGTTCCCCAAAAACTGGCTCATCTGAGGGTTATTATTTTTTTCTCAAGGAACCAAGAGTCCTTGGAAGCTAATTTTTTTCTACTCTTCCAAAATATGTACAGAGCTGTATATGGTTTTTTTCAACGCGATTAAACCGCTGGAAAGAATTTTCGTTCCCCAAAAACTGGCTCATCTGAGGGTTATTCTTTTTTTTTCAAGGAACCAAGAGTCCTTGGAAGCTAATTTTTTTCCTACTCTTCCAAAATATGTACAGAGCTGTGTATGATTTCCTTCAACTCGATTAAACCTCCGGCAAGAATTTTCGTTCCCTAAAAACTGGCTCATCTGAGGGTTATTATTTGTTTTCTCAAGGAACCAAGAGTCCTTGGAAGCTAATTTTTATTCTACTCTTCCAAAATATGTACAGAGCTGTATATGATTTTTTTCAACGCGATTAAACCTCCGGAAAGAATTTTCGTTCCCCAAAAACTGGCTCATCTGAGGGTTATTATTTTTTTTCTCAAGGAACCAAGAGTCCTTGGAAGCTAATTTTATGTCTACTCTTCCAAAATATGTACAGAGCTGTATATGATTTTTTTCAACTCGATTAAACCTCCGAAAAGAATTTTCGTTCCCCAAAAACTGGCTCATCTGAGGGTTATTATTTTTTTTCTCAAGGAACCAAGAGTCCTTGGAAGCTAATTTTTTTCTACTCTTCCAAAATATGTACAGAGCTGTATATTATTTTTTTCAACTCGATTAAACCTCCGAAAAGAATTTGCGTTCCCCAAAAACTGGCTCATCTGAGGGTTATTATTTTTTTCTCAAGGAACCAAGAGTCCTTGGAAGCTAATTTTTTTCTACTCTTCCAAAATATGTACAGAGCTGTATATGGTTTTTTTCAACGCGATTAAACCGCCGGAAAGAATTTTCGTTCCCCAAAAACTGGCTCATCTGAGGGTTATTCTTTTTTTTTCAAGGAACCAAGAGTCCTTGGAAGCTAATTTTTTTCCTACTCTTCCAAAATATGTACAGAGCTGTGTATGATTTCCTTCAACTCGATTAAACCTCCGGCAAGAATTTTCGTTCCCTAAAAACTGGCTCATCTGAGGGTTATTATTTGTTTTCTCAAGGAACCAAGAGTCCTTGGAAGCTAATTTTTATTCTACTCTTCCAAAATATGTACAGAGCTGTATATGATTTTTTTCAACGCGATTAAACCTCCGGAAAGAATTTTCGTTCCCCAAAAACTGGCTCATCTGAGGGTTATTATTTTTTTTCTCAAGGAACCAAGAGTCCTTGGAAGCTAATTTTTTTCTACTCTTCCAAAATATGTACAGAGCTGTATATTATTTTTTTCAACTCGATTAAACCTCCGAAAAGAATTTGCGTTCCCCAAAAACTGGCTCATCTGAGGGTTATTATTTTTTTCTCAAGGAACCAAGAGTCCTTGGAAGCTAATTTTTTTCCTACTCTTCCATAATATGTACAGAGCTGTGTATGATTTCCTTCAACTCGATTAAACCTCCGGCAAGAATTTTCGTTCCCTAAAAACTGGCTCTTCTGAGGGTTATTATTTGTTTTCTCAAGGAACCAAGAGTCCTTGGAAGCTAATTTTTATTCTACTCTTCCAAAATATGTACAGAGCTGTATATGATTTTTTTCAACGCGATTAAACCTCCGGAAAGAATTTTCGTTCCCCAAAAACTGGCTCATCTGAGGATTATTATTTTTTTTCTCAAGGAACCAAGAGTCCTTGGAAGCTAATTTTATGTCTACTCTTCCAAAATATGTACAGAGCTGTATATGATTTTTTTCAACTCGATTAAACCTCCGGAAAGAATTTTCGTTCCCCAAAAACTGGCTCATCTGAGGGTTATTATATTTTTTCTCAAGGAACCAAGAGTCCTTGGAAGCTAATTTTTTTCTACTCTTCCAAAATATGTACAGAGCTGTATATTATTTTTTTCAACTCGATTAAACCTCCGAAAAGAATTTGCGTTCCCCAAAAACTGGCTCATCTGAGGGTTATTATTTTTTTCTCAAGGAACCAAGAGTCCTTGGAAGCTAATTTTTTTCTACTCTTCCAAAATATGTACAGAGCTGTATATGGTTTTTTTCAACGCGATTAAACCGCCGGAAAGAATTTTCGTTCCCCAAAAACTGGCTCATCTGAGGGTTATTATTTGTTTTCTCAAGGAACCAAGAGTCCTTGGAAGCTAATTTTTATTCTACTCTTCCAAAATATGTAGAGAGCTGTATATGATTTTTTTCAACGCGATTAAACCTCCGGAAAGAATTTTCGTTCCCCAAAAACTGGCTCATCTGAGGGTTATTATTTTTTTTCTCAAGGAACCAAGAGTCCTTGGAAGCTAATTTTTTTCTACTCTTCCAAAATATGTACAGAGCTGTATATTATTTTTTTCAACTCGATTAAACCTCCGAAAAGAATTTGCGTTCCCCAAAAACTGGCTCATCTGAGGGTTATTATTTTTTTCTCAAGGAACCAAGAGTCCTTGGAAGCTAATTTTTTTCCTACTCTTCCAAAATATGTACAGAGCTGTGTATGATTTCCTTCAACTCGATTAAACCTCCGGCAAGAATTTTCGTTCCCTAAAAACTGGCTCTTCTGAGGGTTATTATTTGTTTTCTCAAGGAACCAAGAGTCCTTGGAAGCTAATTTTTTTTCTACTCTTCCAAAATATGCACAGAGCTGTATATGATTTTTTTCAATGCGATTAAACCTCCGGAAAGAATTTTCCTTCTCGACAAACTGGCTCATCTGAGGGTTATTATTTTTTTTCTCAAGGAACCAAGAGTCCTTGTAAGCTAATTTTATTTCTACTCTTCCAAAATATGTACAGAGCTGTATATGATTTTTTTCAACTCGATTAAACCTCCGGAAAGAATTTTCGTTCCCCAAAAACTGGCTCATCTGAGGGTTATTATTTTTCTTCTCAAGGAACCAAGAGTCCTTGGAAGCTAATTTTATGTCTACTCTTCCAAAATATGTACAGAGCTGTATATGATTTTTTTCAACTCGATTAAACCTCCGGAAAGAATTTTCGTTCCCCAAAAACTGGCTCATCTGAGGGTTATTATTGTTTTTCTCAAGGAACCAAGAGTCCTTGGAAGCTAATTTTTATTCTACTCTTCCAAAATATGTACAGAGCTGTATATGATTTTTTTCTACGCGATTAAACCTCCGGAAAGAATTTTCGTTCCCCAAAAACTGGCTCATCTGAGGGTTATTATTTTTTTTCTCAAGGAACCAAGAGTCCTTGGAAGCTAATTTTATGGCTACTCTTCCAAAATATGTACAGAGCTGTATATGATTTTTTTCAACGCGATTAAACCTCCGGAAAGAATTTTCGTTCCCCAAAAACTGGCTCATCTGAGGGTTATTATTGTTTTTCTCAAGGAACCAAGAGTCCTTCGAAGCTAATTTTTATTCTACTCTTCCAAAATATGTACAGAGCTGTATATGATTTTTTTCAACGCGATTAAACCTCCGGAAAGAATTTTCGTTCCCCAAAAACTGGCTCATCTGAGGGTTATTATTTTTTTTCTCAAGGAACCAAGAGTCCTTGGAAGCTAATTTTCTGTCTACTCTTCCAAAATATGTACAGAGCTGTATATGGTTTTTTTCAACGCGATTAAACCTCCGGAAAGAATTTTCCTTCTCGACAAACTGGCTCATCTGAGGGTTATTATTTTTTTTCTCAAGGAACCAAGAGTCCTTGTAAGCTAATTTTATTTCTACTCTTCCAAAATATGTACAGAGCTGTATATGATTTTTTTCAACTCGATTAAACCTCCGGAAAGAATTTTCGTTCCCCAAAAACGGGCTCATCTGAGGGTTATTATTTTTCTTCTCAAGGAACCAAGAGTCCTTGGAAGCTAATTTTATGTCTACTCTTCCAAAATATGTACAGAGCTGTATATGATTTTTTTCAACTCGATTAAACCTCCGGAAAGAATTTTCGTTCCCCAAAAACTGGCTCATCTGAGGGTTATTATTTTTTTTCTCAAGGAACCAAGAGTCCTTGGAAGCTAATTTTTATTCTACTCTTCCAAAATATGTACAGAGCTGTATATGATTTTTTTCTACGCGATTAAACCTCCGGAAAGAATTTTCGTTCCCCAAAAACTGGCTCATCTGAGGGTTATTATTTTTTTTCTCAAGGAACCAAGAGTCCTTGGAAGGTAATTTTATGTCTACTCTTCCAAAATATGTACAGAGCTGTATATGATTTTTTTCAACGCGATTAAACCTCCGGAAAGAATTTTCGTTCCTCAAAAACTGGCTCATCTGAGGGTTATTATTTTTTTTCTCAAGGAACCAAGAGTCCTTGGAAGCTAATTTTTTTTCTACTCTTCCAAAATATGCACAGAGCTGTATATGATTTTTTTCAACGCGATTAAACCTCCGAAAATAATTTTCGTTCCCCAAAAACTGGCTCATCTGAGGGTTATTATTTTTTTTCTCAAGGAACCAAGAGTCCTTGGAAGCTAATTTTTATTCTACTCTTCCAAAATATGTACAGAGCTGTATATGATTTTTTTCAACGCGATTAAACCTCCGGAAAGAATTTTCGTTCCCCAAAAACTGGCTCATCTGAGGGTTATTATTTTTTTCTCAAGGAACCAAGAGTCCTTGGAAGCTAATTTTTTTCTACTCTTCCAAAATATGTACAGAGCTATATATGATTTTTTTCAACGCGATTAAACCGCCGGAAAGAATTTTCGTTCCCCAAAAACTGGCTCATCTGAGGGTTATTCTTTTTTTTTTCAAGGAACCAAGAGTCCTTGGAAGCTAATTTTTTTCCTACTCTTCCAAAATATGTACAGAGCTGTGTATGATTTCCTTCAACTCGATTAAACCTCCGGAAAGAATTTTCGTTCCCCAAAAACTGGCTCATCTGAGGGTTATTATTTTTTTTCTCAAGGAACCAAGAGTCCTTGGAAGCTAATTTTTTTCTACTCTTCTAAAATATGTACAGAGCTGTATATTATTTTTTTCAACTCGATTAAACCTCCGAAAAGAATTTGCGTTCCCCAAAAACTGGCTCATCTGAGGGTTATTATTTTTTTCTCAAGGAACCAAGAGTCCTTGGAAGCTAATTTTTTTCTACTCTTCCAAAATATGTACAGAGCTGTATATGGTTTTTTTCAACGCGATTAAACCGCTGGAAAGAATTTTCGTTCCCCAAAAACTGGCTCATCTGAGGGTTATTCTTTTTTTTTCAAGGAACCAAGAGTCCTTGGAAGCTAATTTTTTTCCTACTCTTCCAAAATATGTACAGAGCTGTGTATGATTTCCTTCAACTCGATTAAACCTCCGGCAAGAATTTTCGTTCCCTAAAAACTGGCTCATCTGTGGGTTATTATTTTTTTTCTCAAGGAACCAAGAGTCCTTGTAAGCTAATTTTTATTCTACTCTTCCAAAATATGTACAGAGCTGTATATGATTTTTGTCAACTCGATTAAACCTCCGGAAAGAATTTTCGTTCCCCAAAAACTGGCTCATCTGAGGGTTACTATTTTTCTTCTCAAGGAACCAAGAGTCCTTGGAAGCTAATTTTATGTCTACTCTTCCAAAATATGTACAGAGCTGTATATGATTTTTTTCAACTCGATTAAACCTCCGGAAAGAATTTTCGTTCCCCAAAAACTGGCTCATCTGAGGGTTATTATTTTTTTTCTCAAGGAACCAAGAGTCCTTGGAAGCTAATTTTTATTCTACTCTTCCAAAATATGTACAGAGATGTGTATGATTTCCTTCAACTCGATTAAACCTCCGGCAAGAATTTTCGTTCCCTAAAAACTGGCTCATCTGAGGGTTATTATTTGTTTTCTCAAGGAACCAAGAGTCCTTGGAAGCTAATTTTTATTCTACTCTTCCAAAATATGTACAGAGCTGTATATGATTTTTTTCAACGCGATTAAACCTCCGGAAAGAATTTTCGTTCCCCAAAAACTGGCTCATCTGAGGGTTATTATTTTTTTTCTCAAGGAACCAAGAGTCCTTGGAAGCTAATTTTATGTCTACTCTTCCAAAATATGTACAGAGCTGTATATGATTTTTTTCAACTCGATTAAACCTCCGAAAAGAATTTTCGTTCCCCAAAAACTGGCTCATCTGAGGGTTATTATTTTTTTTCTCAAGGAACCAAGAGTCCTTGGAAGCTAATTTTTTTCTACTCTTCCAAAATATGTACAGAGCTGTATATTATTTTTTTCAACTCGATTAAACCTCCGAAAAGAATTTGCGTTCCCCAAAAACTGGCTCATCTGAGGGTTATTATTTTTTTCTCAAGGAACCAAGAGTCCTTGGAAGCTAATTTTTTTCTACTCTTCCAAAATATGTACAGAGCTGTATATGGTTTTTTTCAACGCGATTAAACCGCCGGAAAGAATTTTCGTTCCCCAAAAACTGGCTCATCTGAGGGTTATTCTTTTTTTTTCAAGGAACCAAGAGTCCTTGGAAGCTAATTTTTTTCCTACTCTTCCAAAATATGTACAGAGCTGTGTATGATTTCCTTCAACTCGATTAAACCTCCGGCAAGAATTTTCGTTCCCTAAAAACTGGCTCATCTGAGGGTTATTATTTGTTTTCTCAAGGAACCAAGAGTCCTTGGAATCTAATTTTATGTCTACTCTTCCAAAATATGTACAGAGCTGTATATGATTTTTTTCAACTCGATTAAACCTCCGAAAAGAATTTTCGTTCCCCAAAAACTGGCTCATCTGAGGGTTATTATTTTTTTTCTCAAGGAACCAAGAGTCCTTGGAAGCTAATTTTTTTCTACTCTTCCAAAATATGTACAGAGCTGTATATTATTTTTTTCAACTCGATTAAACCTCCGAAAAGAATTTGCGTTCCCCAAAAACTGGCTCATCTGAGGGTTATTATTTTTTTCTCAAGGAACCAAGAGTCCTTGGAAGCTAATTTTTTTCTACTCTTCCAAAATATGTACAGAGCTGTATATGGTTTTTTTCATCGCGATTAAACCGCCGGCAAGAATTTTCGTTCCCCAAAAACTGGCTCATCTGAGGGTTATTCTTTTTTTTCAAGGAACCAAGAGTCCTTGGAAGCTAATTTTTTTCCTACTCTTCCAAAATATGTACAGAGCTGTGTATGATTTCCTTCAACTCGATTAAACCTCCGGCAAGAATTTTCGTTCCCTAAAAACTGGCTCATCTGAGGGTTATTATTTGTTTTCTCAAGGAACCAAGAGTCCTTGGAAGCTAATTTTTATTCTACTCTTCCAAAATATGTACAGAGCTGTATATGATTTTTTTCAACGCGATTAAACCTCCGGAAAGAATTTTCGTTCCCCAAAAACTGGCTCATCTGAGGGTTATTATTTTTTTTCTCAAGGAACCAAGAGTCCTTGGAAGCTAATTTTATGTCTACTCTTCCAAAATATGTACAGAGCTGTATATTATTTTTTTCAACTCGATTAAACCTCCGAAAAGAATTTGCGTTCCCCAAAAACTGGCTCATCTGAGGGTTATTATTTTTTTCTCAAGGAACCAAGAGTCCTTGGAAGCTAATTTTTTTCTACTCTTCCAAAATATGTACAGAGCTATATATGATTTTTTTCAACGCGATTAAACCGCCGGAAAGAATTTTCGTTCCCCAAAAACTGGCTCATCTGAGGGTTATTCTTTTTTTTTTCAAGGAACCAAGAGTCCTTGGAAGCTAATTTTTTTCCTACTCTTCCAAAATATGTACAGAGCTGTGTATGATTTCCTTCAACTCGATTAAACCTCCGGAAAGAATTTTCGTTCCCCAAAAACTGGCTCATCTGAGGGTTATTATTTTTTTTCTCAAGGAACCAAGAGTCCTTGGAAGCTAATTTTTTTCTACTCTTCTAAAATATGTACAGAGCTGTATATTATTTTTTTCAACTCGATTAAACCTCCGAAAAGAATTTGCGTTCCCCAAAAACTGGCTCATCTGAGGGTTATTATTTTTTTCTCAAGGAACCAAGAGTCCTTGGAAGCTAATTTTTTTCTACTCTTCCAAAATATGTACAGAGCTGTATATGGTTTTTTTCAACGCGATTAAACCGCTGGAAAGAATTTTCGTTCCCCAAAAACTGGCTCATCTGAGGGTTATTCTTTTTTTTTCAAGGAACCAAGAGTCCTTGGAAGCTAATTTTTTTCCTACTCTTCCAAAATATGTACAGAGCTGTGTATGATTTCCTTCAACTCGATTAAACCTCCGGCAAGAATTTTCGTTCCCTAAAAACTGGCTCATCTGTGGGTTATTATTTTTTTTCTCAAGGAACCAAGAGTCCTTGTAAGCTAATTTTTATTCTACTCTTCCAAAATATGTACAGAGCTGTATATGATTTTTTTCAACTCGATTAAACCTCCGGAAAGAATTTTCGTTCCCCAAAAACTGGCTCATCTGAGGGTTATTATTTTTCTTCTCAAGGAACCAAGAGTCCTTGGAAGCTAATTTTATGTCTACTCTTCCAAAATATGTACAGAGCTGTATATGATTTTTTTCAACTCGATTAAACCTCCGGAAAGAATTTTCGTTCCCCAAAAACTGGCTCATCTGAGGGTTATTATTTTTTTTCTCAAGGAACCAAGAGTCCTTGGAAGCTAATTTTTATTCTACTCTTCCAAAATATGTACAGAGATGTGTATGATTTCCTTCAACTCGATTAAACCTCCGGCAAGAATTTTCGTTCCCTAAAAACTGGCTCATCTGAGGGTTATTATTTGTTTTCTCAAGGAACCAAGAGTCCTTGGAAGCTAATTTTTATTCTACTCTTCCAAAATATGTACAGAGCTGTATATGATTTTTTTCAACGCGATTAAACCTCCGGAAAGAATTTTCGTTCCCCAAAAACTGGCTCATCTGAGGGTTATTATTTTTTTTCTCAAGGAACCAAGAGTCCTTGGAAGCTAATTTTATGTCTACTCTTCCAAAATATGTACAGAGCTGTATATGATTTTTTTCAACTCGATTAAACCTCCGAAAAGAATTTTCGTTCCCCAAAAACTGGCTCATCTGAGGGTTATTATTTTT
The DNA here is from genome assembly GCA_958510785.1 of Exephanes ischioxanthus. Lineage (NCBI taxonomy): Eukaryota > Metazoa > Arthropoda > Insecta > Hymenoptera > Ichneumonidae > Exephanes > Exephanes ischioxanthus. The sequence continues at coordinate 9,815,896 of OY294019.1, read as the reverse complement.
TTTCTCAAGGAACCAAGAGTCCTTGGAAGCTAATTTTTTTCTACTCTTCCAAAATATGTACAGAGCTGTATATTATTTTTTTCAACTCGATTAAACCTCCGAAAAGAATTTGCGTTCCCCAAAAACTGGCTCATCTGAGGGTTATTATTTTTTTCTCAAGGAACCAAGAGTCCTTGGAAGCTAATTTTTTTCTACTCTTCCAAAATATGTACAGAGCTGTATATGGTTTTTTTCAACGCGATTAAACCGCCGGAAAGAATTTTCGTTCCCCAAAAACTGGCTCATCTGAGGGTTATTATTTGTTTTCTCAAGGAACCAAGAGTCCTTGGAAGCTAATTTTTATTCTACTCTTCCAAAATATGTACAGAGCTGTATATGATTTTTTTCAACGCGATTAAACCTCCGGAAAGAATTTTCGTTCCCCAAAAACTGGCTCATCTGAGGGTTATTATTTTTTTTCTCAAGGAACCAAGAGTCCTTGGAAGCTAATTTTATGTCTACTCTTCCAAAATATGTACAGAGCTGTATATGATTTTTTTCAACTCGATTAAACCTCCGAAAAGAATTTGCGTTCCCCAAAAACTGGCTCATCTGAGGGTTATTATTTTTTTTCTCAAGGAACCAAGAGTCCTTGGAAGCTAATTTTATGTCTACTCTTCCAAAATATGTACAGAGCTGTATATGATTTTTTTCAACTCGATTAAACCTCCGAAAAGAATTTTCGTTCCCCAAAAACTGGCTCATCTGAGGGTTATTATTTTTTTTTCTCAAGGAACCAAGAGTCCTTGGAAGCTAATTTTTTTCTCAAGGAACCAAGAGTCCTTGGAAGCTAATTTTTTTCTACTCTTCCAAAATATGTACAGAGCTGTATATGGTTTTTTTCAACGCGATTAAACCGCTGGAAAGAATTTTCGTTCCCCAAAAACTGGCTCATCTGAGGGTTATTCTTTTTTTTTCAAGGAACCAAGAGTCCTTGGAAGCTAATTTTTTTCCTACTCTTCCAAAATATGTACAGAGCTGTGTATGATTTCCTTCAACTCGATTAAACCTCCGGCGAGAATTTTCGTTCCCTAAAAACTGGCTCATCTGAGGGTTATTATTTGTTTTCTCAAGGAACCAAGAGTCCTTGGAAGCTAATTTTTATTCTACTCTTCCAAAATATGTACAGAGCTGTATATGATTTTTTTCAACGCGATTAAACCTCCGGAAAGAATTTTCGTTCCCCAAAAACTGGCTCATCTGAGGGTTATTATTTTTTTTCTCAAGGAACCAAGAGTCCTTGGAAGCTAATTTTATGTCTACTCTTCCAAAATATGTACAGAGCTGTATATGATTTTTTTCAACTCGATTAAACCTCCGAAAAGAATTTTCGTTCCCCAAAAACTGGCTCATCTGAGGGTTATTATTTTTTTTCTCAAGGAACCAAGAGTCCTTGGAAGCTAATTTTTTTCTACTCTTCCAAAATATGTACAGAGCTGTATATTATTTTTTTCAACTCGATTAAACCTCCGAAAAGAATTTGCGTTCCCCAAAAACTGGCTCATCTGAGGGTTATTATTTTTTTCTCAAGGAACCAAGAGTCCTTGGAAGCTAATTTTTTTCTACTCTTCCAAAATATGTACAGAGCTGTATATGGTTTTTTTCAACGCGATTAAACCTCCGGAAAGAATTTTCCTTCTCGACAAACTGGCTCATCTGAGGGTTATTATTTTTTTTCTCAAGGAACCAAGAGTCCTTGGAAGCTAATTTTTTTCTACTCTTCTAAAATATGTACAGAGCTGTATATTATTTTTTTCAACTCGATTAAACCTCCGAAAAGAATTTGCGTTCCCCAAAAACTGGCTCATCTGAGGGTTATTATTTTTTTCTCAAGGAACCAAGAGTCCTTGGAAGCTAATTTTTTTCTACTCTTCCAAAATATGTACAGAGCTGTATATGGTTTTTTTCAACGCGATTAAACCGCTGGAAAGAATTTTCGTTCCCCAAAAACTGGCTCATCTGAGGGTTATTCTTTTTTTTTCAAGGAACCAAGAGTCCTTGGAAGCTAATTTTTTTCCTACTCTTCCAAAATATGTACAGAGCTGTGTATGATTTTTTTCTACGCGATTAAACCTCCGGAAAGAATTTTCGTTCCCCAAAAACTGGCTCATCTGAGGGTTATTATTTTTTTTCTCAAGGAACCAAGAGTCCTTGGAAGGTAATTTTATGTCTACTCTTCCAAAATATGTACAGAGCTGTATATGATTTTTTTCAACTCGATTAAACCTCCGGAAAGAATTTTCGTTCCCTAAAAACTGGCTCATCTGAGGGTTATTATTTTTTTCTCAAGGAACCAAGAGTCCTTGGAAGCTAATTTTTTTCCTACTCTTCCAAAATATGTACAGAGCTGTGTATGATTTCCTTCAACTCGATTAAACCTCCGGCAAGAATTTTCGTTCCCTAAAAACTGGCTCATCTGAGGGTTATTATTTGTTTTCTCAAGGAACCAAGAGTCCTTGGAAGCTAATTTTATGTCTACTCTTCCAAAATATGTACAGAGCTGTATATGATTTTTTTCAACTCGATTAAACCTCCGAAAAGAATTTTCGTTCCCCAAAAACTGGCTCATCTGAGGGTTATTATTTTTTTTCTCAAGGAACCAAGAGTCCTTGGAAGCTAATTTTTTTCTACTCTTCCAAAATATGTACAGAGCTGTATATTATTTTTTTCAACTCGATTAAACCTCCGAAAAGAATTTGCGTTCCCCAAAAACTGGCTCATCTGAGGGTTATTATTTTTTTCTCAAGGAACCAAGTGTCCTTGGAAGCTAATTTTTTTCTACTCTTCCAAAATATGTACAGAGCTGTATATGGTTTTTTTCAACGCGATTAAACCGCCGGCAAGAATTTTCGTTCCCCAAAAACTGGCTCATCTGAGGGTTATTCTTTTTTTTTCAAGGAACCAAGAGTCCTTGGAAGCTAATTTTTTTCCTACTCTTCCAAAATATGTACAGAGCTGTGTATGATTTCCTTCAACTCGATTAAACCTCCGGCAAGAATTTTCGTTCCCTAAAAACTGGCTCATCTGAGGGTTATTATTTGTTTTCTCAAGGAACCAAGAGTCCTTGGAAGCTAATTTTTATTCTACTCTTCCAAAATATGTACAGAGCTGTATATGATTTTTTTCAACGCGATTAAACCTCCGGAAAGAATTTTCGTTCCCCAAAAACTGGCTCATCTGAGGGTTATTATTTTTTTTCTCAAGGAACCAAGAGTCCTTGGAAGCTAATTTTATGTCTACTCTTCCAAAATATGTACAGAGCTGTATATTATTTTTTTCAACTCGATTAAACCTCCGAAAAGAATTTGCGTTCCCCAAAAACTGGCTCATCTGAGGGTTATTATTTTTTTCTCAAGGAACCAAGAGTCCTTGGAAGCTAATTTTTTTCTACTCTTCCAAAATATGTACAGAGCTATATATGATTTTTTTCAACGCGATTAAACCGCCGGAAAGAATTTTCGTTCCCCAAAAACTGGCTCATCTGAGGGTTATTCTTTTTTTTTTCAAGGAACCAAGAGTCCTTGGAAGCTAATTTTTTTCCTACTCTTCCAAAATATGTACAGAGCTGTATATTATTTTTTTCAACTCGATTAAACCTCCGAAAAGAATTTGCGTTCCCCAAAAACTGGCTCATCTGAGGGTTATTATTTTTTTCTCAAGGAACCAAGAGTCCTTGGAAGCTAATTTTTTTCTACTCTTCCAAAATATGTACAGAGCTGTATATTATTTTTTTCAACTCGATTAAACCTCCGAAAAGAATTTGCGTTCCCCAAAAACTGGCTCATCTGAGGGTTATTATTTTTTTCTCAAGGAACCAAGAGTCCTTGGAAGCTAATTTTTTTCTACTCTTCCAAAATATGTACAGAGCTGTATATGGTTTTTTTCAACGCGATTAAACCGCCGGAAAGAATTTTCGTTCCCCAAAAACTGGCTCATCTGAGGGTTATTCTTTTTTTTTCAAGGAACCAAGAGTCCTTGGAAGCTAATTTTTTTCCTACTCTTCCAAAATATGTACAGAGCTGTGTATGATTTCCTTCAACTCGATTAAACCTCCGGCAAGAATTTTCGTTCCCTAAAAACTGGCTCATCTGAGGGTTATTATTTGTTTTCTCAAGGAACCAAGAGTCCTTGGAAGCTAATTTTTATTCTACTCTTCCAAAATATGTACAGAGCTGTATATGATTTTTTTCAACGCGATTAAACCTCCGGAAAGAATTTTCGTTCCCCAAAAACTGGCTCATCTGAGGGTTATTATTTTTTTTCTCAAGGAACCAAGAGTCCTTGGAAGCTAATTTTTTTCTACTCTTCCAAAATATGTACAGAGCTGTATATTATTTTTTTCAACTCGATTAAACCTCCGAAAAGAATTTGCGTTCCCCAAAAACTGGCTCATCTGAGGGTTATTATTTTTTTCTCAAGGAACCAAGAGTCCTTGGAAGCTAATTTTTTTCCTACTCTTCCAAAATATGTACAGAGCTGTGTATGATTTCCTTCAACTCGATTAAACCTCCGGCAAGAATTTTCGTTCCCTAAAAACTGGCTCTTCTGAGGGTTATTATTTGTTTTCTCAAGGAACCAAGAGTCCTTGGAAGCTAATTTTTATTCTACTCTTCCAAAATATGTACAGAGCTGTATATGATTTTTTTCAACGCGATTAAACCTCCGGAAAGAATTTTCGTTCCCCAAAAACTGGCTCATCTGAGGATTATTATTTTTTTTCTCAAGGAACCAAGAGTCCTTGGAAGCTAATTTTATGTCTACTCTTCCAAAATATGTACAGAGCTGTATATGATTTTTTTCAACTCGATTAAACCTCCGGAAAGAATTTTCGTTCCCCAAAAACTGGCTCATCTGAGGGTTATTATTTTTTTTCTCAAGGAACCAAGAGTCCTTGGAAGCTAATTTTTTTCTACTCTTCCAAAATATGTACAGAGCTGTATATTATTTTTTTCAACTCGATTAAACCTCCGAAAAGAATTTGCGTTCCCCAAAAACTGGCTCATCTGAGGGTTATTATTTTTTTCTCAAGGAACCAAGAGTCCTTGGAGGCTAATTTTTTTCTACTCTTCCAAAATATGTACAGAGCTGTATATGGTTTTTTTCAACGCGATTAAACCGCCGGAAAGAATTTTCGTTCCCCAAAAACTGGCTCATCTGAGGGTTATTATTTGTTTTCTCAAGGAACCAAGAGTCCTTGGAAGCTAATTTTTATTCTACTCTTCCAAAATATGTACAGAGCTGTATATGATTTTTTTCAACGCGATTAAACCTCCGGAAAGAATTTTCGTTCCCCAAAAACTGGCTCATCTGAGGGTTATTATTTTTTTTCTCAAGGAACCAAGAGTCCTTGGAAGCTAATTTTTTTCTACTCTTCCAAAATATGTACAGAGCTGTATATTATTTTTTTCAACTCGATTAAACCTCCGAAAAGAATTTGCGTTCCCCAAAAACTGGCTCATCTGAGGGTTATTATTTTTTTCTCAAGGAACCAAGAGTCCTTGGAAGCTAATTTTTTTCCTACTCTTCCAAAATATGTACAGAGCTGTGTATGATTTCCTTCAACTCGATTAAACCTCCGGCAAGAATTTTCGTTCCCTAAAAACTGGCTCTTCTGAGGGTTATTATTTGTTTTCTCAAGGAACCAAGAGTCCTTGGAAGCTAATTTTTTTTCTACTCTTCCAAAATATGCACAGAGCTGTATATGATTTTTTTCAACGCGATTAAACCTCCGGAAAGAATTTTCCTTCTCGACAAACTGGCTCATCTGAGGGTTATTATTTTTTTTCTCAAGGAACCAAGAGTCCTTGTAAGCTAATTTTATTTCTACTCTTCCAAAATATGTACAGAGCTGTATATGATTTTTTTCAACTCGATTAAACCTCCGGAAAGAATTTTCGTTCCCCAAAAACTGGCTCATCTGAGGGTTATTATTTTTCTTCTCAAGGAACCAAGAGTCCTTGGAAGCTAATTTTATGTCTACTCTTCCAAAATATGTACAGAGCTGTATATGATTTTTTTCAACTCGATTAAACCTCCGGAAAGAATTTTCGTTCCCCAAAAACTGGCTCATCTGAGGGTTATTATTGTTTTTCTCAAGGAACCAAGAGTCCTTGGAAGCTAATTTTTATTCTACTCTTCCAAAATATGTACAGAGCTGTATATGATTTTTTTCTACGCGATTAAACCTCCGGAAAGAATTTTCGTTCCCCAAAAACTGGCTCATCTGAGGGTTATTATTTTTTTTCTCAAGGAACCAAGAGTCCTTGGAAGCTAATTTTATGGCTACTCTTCCAAAATATGTACAGAGCTGTATATGATTTTTTTCAACGCGATTAAACCTCCGGAAAGAATTTTCGTTCCCCAAAAACTGGCTCATCTGAGGGTTATTATTGTTTTTCTCAAGGAACCAAGAGTCCTTCGAAGCTAATTTTTATTCTACTCTTCCAAAATATGTACAGAGCTGTATATGATTTTTTTCAACGCGATTAAACCTCCGGAAAGAATTTTCGTTCCCCAAAAACTGGCTCATCTGAGGGTTATTATTTTTTTTCTCAAGGAATTAAGAGTCCTTGGAAGCTAATTTTCTGTCTACTCTTCCAAAATATGTACAGAGCTGTATATGGTTTTTTTCAACGCGATTAAACCTCCGGAAAGAATTTTCCTTCTCGACAAACTGGCTCATCTGAGGGTTATTATTTTTCTTCTCAAGGAACCAAGAGTCCTTGGAAGCTAATTTTATGTCTACTCTTCCAAAATATGTACAGAGCTGTATATGATTTTTTTCAACTCGATTAAACCTACGGAAAGAATTTTCGTTCCCCAAAAACTGGCTCATCTGAGGGTTATTATTTTTTTTCTCAAGGAACCAAGAGTCCTTGGAAGCTAATTTTTATTCTACTCTTCCAAAATATGTACAGAGCTGTATATGATTTTTTTCTACGCGATTAAACCTCCGGAAAGAATTTTCGTTCCCCAAAAACTGGCTCATCTGAGGGTTATTATTTTTTTTCTCAAGGAACCAAGAGTCCTTGGAAGGTAATTTTATGTCTACTCTTCCAAAATATGTACAGAGCTGTATATGATTTTTTTCAACGCGATTAAACCTCCGGAAAGAATTTTCGTTCCTCAAAAACTGGCTCATCTGAGGGTTATTATTTTTTTTCTCAAGGAACCAAGAGTCCTTGGAAGCTAATTTTTTTTCTACTCTTCCAAAATATGCACAGAGCTGTATATGATTTTTTTCAACGCGATTAAACCTCCGAAAATAATTTTCGTTCCCCAAAAACTGGCTCATCTGAGGGTTATTATTTTTTTTCTCAAGGAACCAAGAGTCCTTGGAAGCTAATTTTTATTCTACTCTTCCAAAATATGTACAGAGCTGTATATGATTTTTTTCAACGCGATTAAACCTCCGGAAAGAATTTTCGTTCCCCAAAAACTGGCTCATCTGAGGGTTATTATTTTTTTCTCAAGGAACCAAGAGTCCTTGGAAGCTAATTTTTTTCTACTCTTCCAAAATATGTACAGAGCTATATATGATTTTTTTCAACGCGATTAAACCGCCGGAAAGAATTTTCGTTCCCCAAAAACTGGCTCATCTGAGGGTTATTCTTTTTTTTTTCAAGGAACCAAGAGTCCTTGGAAGCTAATTTTTTTCCTACTCTTCCAAAATATGTACAGAGCTGTGTATGATTTCCTTCAACTCGATTAAACCTCCGGAAAGAATTTTCGTTCCCCAAAAACTGGCTCATCTGAGGGTTATTATTTTTTTTCTCAAGGAACCAAGAGTCCTTGGAAGCTAATTTTTTTCTACTCTTCTAAAATATGTACAGAGCTGTATATTATTTTTTTCAACTCGATTAAACCTCCGAAAAGAATTTGCGTTCCCCAAAAACTGGCTCATCTGAGGGTTATTATTTTTTTCTCAAGGAACCAAGAGTCCTTGGAAGCTAATTTTTTTCTACTCTTCCAAAATATGTACAGAGCTGTATATGATTTTTTTCAACTCGATTAAACCTCCGGAAAGAATTTTCGTTCCCCAAAAACTGGCTCATCTGAGGGTTATTATTTTTTTTCTCAAGGAACCAAGAGTCCTTGGAAGCTAATTTTTATTCTACTCTTCCAAAATATGTACAGAGATGTGTATGATTTCCTTCAACTCGATTAAACCTCCGGCAAGAATTTTCGTTCCCTAAAAACTGGCTCATCTGAGGGTTATTATTTGTTTTCTCAAGGAACCAAGAGTCCTTGGAAGCTAATTTTATGTCTACTCTTCCAAAATATGTACAGAGCTGTATATGATTTTTTTCAACTCGATTAAACCTCCGAAAAGAATTTTCGTTCCCCAAAAACTGGCTCATCTGAGGGTTATTATTTTTTTTCTCAAGGAACCAAGAGTCCTTGGAAGCTAATTTTTTTCTACTCTTCCAAAATATGTACAGAGCTGTATATTATTTTTTTCAACTCGATTAAACCTCCGAAAAGAATTTGCGTTCCCCAAAAACTGGCTCATCTGAGGGTTATTATTTTTTTCTCAAGGAACCAAGAGTCCTTGGAAGCTAATTTTTTTCTACTCTTCCAAAATATGTACAGAGCTGTATATGGTTTTTTTCAACGCGATTAAACCGCCGGAAAGAATTTTCGTTCCCCAAAAACTGGCTCATCTGAGGGTTATTCTTTTTTTTTCAAGGAACCAAGAGTCCTTGGAAGCTAATTTTTTTCCTACTCTTCCAAAATATGTACAGAGCTGTGTATGATTTCCTTCAACTCGATTAAACCTCCGGCAAGAATTTTCGTTCCCTAAAAACTGGCTCATCTGAGGGTTATTATTTGTTTTCTCAAGGAACCAAGAGTCCTTGGAATCTAATTTTATGTCTACTCTTCCAAAATATGTACAGAGCTGTATATGATTTTTTTCAACTCGATTAAACCTCCGAAAAGAATTTTCGTTCCCCAAAAACTGGCTCATCTGAGGGTTATTATTTTTTTTCTCAAGGAACCAAGAGTCCTTGGAAGCTAATTTTTTTCTACTCTTCCAAAATATGTACAGAGCTGTATATTATTTTTTTCAACTCGATTAAACCTCCGAAAAGAATTTGCGTTCCCCAAAAACTGGCTCATCTGAGGGTTATTATTTTTTTCTCAAGGAACCAAGAGTCCTTGGAAGCTAATTTTTTTCTACTCTTCCAAAATATGTACAGAGCTGTATATGGTTTTTTTCAACGCGATTAAACCGCCGGCAAGAATTTTCGTTCCCCAAAAACTGGCTCATCTGAGGGTTATTCTTTTTTTTCAAGGAACCAAGAGTCCTTGGAAGCTAATTTTTTTCCTACTCTTCCAAAATATGTACAGAGCTGTGTATGATTTCCTTCAACTCGATTAAACCTCCGGCAAGAATTTTCGTTCCCTAAAAACTGGCTCATCTGAGGGTTATTATTTGTTTTCTCAAGGAACCAAGAGTCCTTGGAAGCTAATTTTTATTCTACTCTTCCAAAATATGTACAGAGCTGTATATGATTTTTTTCAACGCGATTAAACCTCCGGAAAGAATTTTCGTTCCCCAAAAACTGGCTCATCTGAGGGTTATTATTTTTTTTCTCAAGGAACCAAGAGTCCTTGGAAGCTAATTTTATGTCTACTCTTCCAAAATATGTACAGAGCTGTATATTATTTTTTTCAACTCGATTAAACCTCCGAAAAGAATTTGCGTTCCCCAAAAACTGGCTCATCTGAGGGTTATTATTTTTTTCTCAAGGAACCAAGAGTCCTTGGAAGCTAATTTTTTTCTACTCTTCCAAAATATGTACAGAGCTATATATGATTTTTTTCAACGCGATTAAACCGCCGGAAAGAATTTTCGTTCCCCAAAAACTGGCTCATCTGAGGGTTATTCTTTTTTTTTTCAAGGAACCAAGAGTCCTTGGAAGCTAATTTTTTTCCTACTCTTCCAAAATATGTACAGAGCTGTGTATGATTTCCTTCAACTCGATTAAACCTCCGGAAAGAATTTTCGTTCCCCAAAAACTGGCTCATCTGAGGGTTATTATTTTTTTTCTCAAGGAACCAAGAGTCCTTGGAAGCTAATTTTTTTCTACTCTTCTAAAATATGTACAGAGCTGTATATTATTTTTTTCAACTCGATTAAACCTCCGAAAAGAATTTGCGTTCCCCAAAAACTGGCTCATCTGAGGGTTATTATTTTTTTCTCAAGGAACCAAGAGTCCTTGGAAGCTAATTTTTTTCTACTCTTCCAAAATATGTACAGAGCTGTATATGGTTTTTTTCAACGCGATTAAACCGCTGGAAAGAATTTTCGTTCCCCAAAAACTGGCTCATCTGAGGGTTATTCTTTTTTTTTCAAGGAACCAAGAGTCCTTGGAAGCTAATTTTTTTCCTACTCTTCCAAAATATGTACAGAGCTGTATATGATTTTTTTCAACTCGATTAAACCTCCGAAAAGAATTTTCGTTCCCCAAAAACTGGCTCATCTGAGGGTTATTATTTTTTTTCTCAAGGAACCAAGAGTCCTTGGAAGCTAATTTTTTTCTACTCTTCCAAAATATGTACAGAGCTGTATATTATTTTTTTCAACTCGATTAAACCTCCGAAAAGAATTTGCGTTCCCCAAAAACTGGCTCATCTGAGGGTTATTATTTTTTTCTCAAGGAACCAAGAGTCCTTGGAAGCTAATTTTTTTCTACTCTTCCACAATATGTACAGAGCTGTATATGGTTTTTTTCAACGCGATTAAACCGCCGGAAAGAATTTTCGTTCCCCAAAAACTGGCTCATCTGAGGGTTATTCTTTTTTTTTCAAGGAACCAAGAGTCCTTGGAAGCAAATTTTTTTCCTACTCTTCCAAAATATGTACAGAGCTGTGTATGATTTCCTTCAACTCGATTAAACCTCCGGCAAGAATTTTCGTTCCCTAAAAACTGGCTCATCTGAGGGTTATTATTTGTTTTCTCAAGGAACCAAGAGTCCTTGGAAGCTAATTTTATGTCTACTCTTCCAAAATATGTACAGAGCTGTATATGATTTTTTTCAACTCGATTAAACCTCCGAAAAGAATTTTCGTTCCCCAAAAACTGGCTCATCTGAGGGTTATTATTTTTTTTCTCAAGGAACCAAGAGTCCTTGGAAGCTAATTTTTTTCTACTCTTCCAAAATATGTACAGAGCTGTATATTATTTTTTTCAACTCGATTAAACCTCCGAAAAGAATTTTCGTTCCCCAAAAACTGGCTCATCTGAGGGTTATTCTTTTTTTTTCAAGGAACCAAGAGTCCTTGGAAGCTAATTTTTTTCCTACTCTTCCAAAATATGTACAAAGCTGTGTATGATTTCCTTCAACTCGATTAAACCTCCGGCAAGAATTTTCGTTCCCTAAAAACTGGCTCATCTGAGGGTTATTATTTGTTTTCTCAAGGAACCAAGAGTCCTTGGAAGCTAATTTTTATTCTACTCTTCCAAAATATGTACAGAGCTGTATATGATTTTTTTCAACGCGATTAAACCTCCGGAAAGAATTTTCGTTCCCCAAAAACTGGCTCATCTGAGGGTTATTATTTTTTTTCTCAAGGAACCAAGAGTCCTTTGAAGCTAATTTTATGTCTACTCTTCCAAAATATGTACAGAGCTGTATATTATTTTTTTCAACTCGATTAAACCTCCGAAAAGAATTTGCGTTCCCCAAAAACTGGCTCATCTGAGGGTTATTATTTTTTTCTCAAGGAACCAACAGTCCTTGGAAGCTAATTTTTTTCTACTCTTCCAAAATATGTACAGAGCTATATATGATTTTTTTCAACGCGATTAAACCGCCGGAAAGAATTTTCGTTCCCCAAAAACTGGCTCATCTGAGGGTTATTCTTTTTTTTTTCAAGGAACCAAGAGTCCTTGGAAGCTAATTTTTTTCCTACTCTTCCAAAATATGTACAGAGCTGTGTATGATTTCCTTCAACTCGATTAAACCTCCGGAAAGAATTTTCGTTCCCCAAAAACTGGCTCATCTGAGGGTTATTATTTTTTTTCTCAAGGAACCAAGAGTCCTTGGAAGCTAATTTTTTTCTACTCTTCTAAAATATGTACAGAGCTGTATATTATTTTTTTCAACTCGATTAAACCTCCGAAAAGAATTTGCGTTCCCCAAAAACTGGCTCATCTGAGGGTTATTATTTTTTTCTCAAGGAACCAAGAGTCCTTGGAAGCTAATTTTTTTCTACTCTTCCAAAATATGTACAGAGCTGTATATGGTTTTTTTCAACGCGATTAAACCGCTGGAAAGAATTTTCGTTCCCCAAAAACTGGCTCATCTGAGGGTTATTCTTTTTTTTTTCAAGGAACCAAGAGTCCTTGGAAGCTAATTTTTTTCCTACTCTTCCAAAATATGTACAGAGCTGTGTATGATTTCCTTCAACTCGATTAAACCTCCGGAAAGAATTTTCGTTCCCCAAAAACTGGCTCATCTGAGGGTTATTATTTTTTTTCTCAAGGAACCAAGAGTCCTTGGAAGCTAATTTTTTTCTACTCTTCTAAAATATGTACAGAGCTGTATATTATTTTTTTCAACTCGATTAAACCTCCGAAAAGAATTTGCGTTCCCCAAAAACTGGCTCATCTGAGGGTTATTATTTTTTTCTCAAGGAACCAAGAGTCCTTGGAAGCTAATTTTTTTCTACTCTTCCAAAATATGTACAGAGCTGTATATGGTTTTTTTCAACGCGATTAAACCGCTGGAAAGAATTTTCGTTCCCCAAAAACTGGCTCATCTGAGGGTTATTCTTTTTTTTTCAAGGAACCAAGAGTCCTTGGAAGCTAATTTTTTTCCTACTCTTCCAAAATATGTACAGAGCTGTGTATGATTTCCTTCAACTCGATTAAACCTCCGGCAAGAATTTTCGTTCCCTAAAAACTGGCTCATCTGAGGGTTATTATTTTTTTTCTCAAGGAACCAAGAGTCCTTGAAAGCTAATTATTTTTCTACTCTTCCAAAATATGTACAGAGCTGTATATGATTTTTTTCAACTCGATTAAACCTCCGAAAAGAATTTTCGTTCCCCAAAAACTGGCTCATCTGAGGGTTATTATTTTTTTTCTCAAGGAACCAAGAGTCCTTGGAAGCTAATTTTTTTCTACTCTTCCAAAATATGTACAGAGCTGTATATTATTTTTTTCAACTCGATTAAACCTCCGAAAAGAATTTGCGTTCCCCAAAAACTGGCTCATCTGAGGGTTATTATTTTTTTCTCAAGGAACCAAGAGTCCTTGGAAGCTAATTTTTTTCTACTCTTCCAAAATATGTACAGAGCTGTATATGGTTTTTTTCAACGCGATTAAACCGCCGGAAAGAATTTTCGTTCCCCAAAAACTGGCTCATCTGAGGGTTATTCTTTTTTTTCAAGGAACCAAGAGTCCTTGGAAGCTAATTTTTTTCCTACTCTTCCAAAATATGTACAGAGCTGTGTATGATTTCCTTCAACTCGATTAAACCTCCGGCAAGAATTTTCGTTCCCTAAAAACTGGCTCATCTGAGGGTTATTATTTGTTTTCTCAAGGAACCAAGAGTCCTTGGAAGCTAATTTTTATTCTACTCTTCCAAAATATGTACAGAGCTGTATATGATTTTTTTCAACGCGATTAAACCTCCGGAAAGAATTTTCGTTCCCCAAAAACTGACTCATCTGAGAGGGTTATTATTTTTTTTCTCAAGGAACCAAGAGTCCTTGGAAGCTAATTTTTTTCTACTCTTCCAAAATATGTACAGAGCTGTATATTATTTTTTTCAACTCGATTAAACCTCCGAAAAGAATTTGCGTTCCCCAAAAACTGGCTCATCTGAGGGTTATTATTTTTTTCTCAAGGAACCAAGAGTCCTTGGAAGCTAATTTTTTTCCTACTCTTCCAAAATATGTACAGAGCTGTGTATGATTTCCTTCAACTCGATTAAACCTCCGGCAAGAATTTTCGTTCCCTAAAAACTGGCTCTTCTGAGGGTTATTATTTGTTTTCTCAAGGAACCAAGAGTCCTTGGAAGCTAATTTTTTTTCTACTCTTCCAAAATATGCACAGAGCTGTATATGATTTTTTTCAACGCGATTAAACCTCCGGAAAGAATTTTCCTTCTCGACAAACTGGCTCATCTGAGGGTTATTATTTTTTTTCTCAAGGAACCAAGAGTCCTTGTAAGCTAATTTTATTTCTACTCTTCCAAAATATGTACAGAGCTGTATATGATTTTTTTCAACTCGATTAAACCTCCGGAAAGAATTTTCGTTCCCCAAAAACTGGCTCATCTGAGGGTTATTATTTTTCTTCTCAAGGAACCAAGAGTCCTTGGAAGCTAATTTTATGTCTACTCTTCCAAAATATGTACAGAGCTGTATATGATTTTTTTCAACTCGATTAAACCTCCGGAAAGAATTTTCGTTCCCCAAAAACTGGCTCATCTGAGGGTTATTATTTTTTTTCTCAAGGAACCAAGAGTCCTTGGAAGCTAATTTTTATTCTACTCTTCCAAAATATGTACAGAGCTGTATATGATTTTTTTCAACGCGATTAAACCTCCGGAAAGAATTTTCGTTCCCCAAAAACTGGCTCATCTGAGGGTTATTATTTTTTTTTCTCAAGGAACCAAGAGTCCTTGGAAGCTAATTTTCTGTCTACTCTTCCAAAATATGTACAGAGCTGTATATGATTTTTTTCAACTCGATTAAACCTCCGGAAAGAATTTTCGTTCCCCAAAAACTGGCTCATCTGAGGGTTATTATTTTTTTTCTCAAGGAACCAAGAGTCCTTGGAAGCTAATTTTTATTCTACTCTTCCAAAATATGTACAGAGCTGTATATGATTTTTTTCAACGCGATTAAACCTCCGGAAAGAATTTTCGTTCCCCAAAAACTGGCTCATCTGAGGGTTATTATTTTTTTTTCTCAAGGAACCAAGAGTCCTTGGAAGCTAATTTTCTGTCTACTCTTCTAAAATATGTACAGAGCTGTATATGATTTTTTTCAACTCGATTAAACCTCCGGAAAGAATTTTCGTTCCCTAAAAACTGGCTCATTTGAGGGTTATTATTTTTTTTCTCAAGGAACCAAGAGTCCTTGGAAGCTAATTTTTTTAATACTCTTCCAAAATATGCACAGAGCTGTATATGATTTTTTTCAACGCGATTAAACCTCCGGAAAGAATTTTCGTTCCCCAAAAACTGGCTCATCTGAGGGTTATTATTTTTTTTCTCAAGGAACCAAGAGTCCTTGGAAGCTAATTTTATGTCTACTCTTCCAAAATATGTACAGAGCTGTATATGATTTTTTTCAACTCGATTAAACCTCCGGAAAGAATTTTCGTTCCCTAAAAACTGGCTCATCTGAGGGTTATTATTTTTTTTCTCAAGGAACCAAGAGTCCTTGGAAGCTAATTTTTTTTTCTACTCTTCCAAAATATGTACCGAGCTCTATATGATTTTTTTCAACTCGATTAAACCTCCGAAAAGAATTTTCGTTCCCCAAAAACTGGCTCATCTGAGGGTTATTATTTTTTTCTCAAGGAACCAAGAGTCCTTGGAATCTAATTTTTTTCTACTCTTCCAAAATATGTACAGAGCTGTATATGATTTTTTTCAACGCGATTAAACCGCCGGAAAGAATTTTCGTTCCCCAAAAACTGGCTCATCTGAGGGTTATTCTTTTTTTTTTCAAGGAACCAAGAGTCCTTGGAAGCTAATTTTTTTCCTACTCTTCCAAAATATGTACAGAGCTGTGTATGATTTCCTTCAACTCGATTAAACCTCCGGCAAGAATTTTCGTTCCCTAAAAACTGGCTCATCTGAGGGTTATTATTTTTTTTCTCAAGGAACCAAGAGTCCTTGGAAGCTAATTTTATGTCTACTCTTCCAAAATATGTACAGAGCTGTATATGATTTTTTTCAACTCGATTAAACCTCCGGAAAGAATTTTCGTTCCCTAAAAACTGGCTCATTTGAGGGTTATTATTTTTTTTCTCAAGGAACCAAGAGTCCTTGGAAGCTAATTTTTTTCTACTCTTCCAAAATATGTACAGAGCTGTATATGATTTTTTTCAACGCGATTAAACCGCCGGAAAGAATTTTCGTTCCCCAAAAACTGGCTCATCTGAGGGTTATTCTTTTTTTTTTCAAGGAACCAAGAGTCCTTGGAAGCTAATTTTTTTCCTACTCTTCCAAAATATGTACAGAGCTGTGTATGATTTCCTTCAACTCGATTAAACCTCCGGCAAGAATTTTCGTTCCCTAAAAACTGGCTCATCTGAGGGTTATTATTTTTTTTCTCAAGGAACCAAGAGTCCTTGGAAGCTAATTTTATGTCTACTCTTCCAAAATATGTACAGAGCTGTATATGATTTTTTTCAACTCGATTAAACCTCCGGAAAGAATTTTCGTTCCCTAAAAACTGGCTCATTTGAGGGTTATTATTTTTTTTCTCAAGGAACCAAGAGTCCTTGGAATCTAATTTTTTTCTACTCTTCCAAAATATGTACAGAGCTGTATATGATTTTTTTCAACGCGATTAAACCGCCGGAAAGAATTTTCGTTCCCCAAAAACTGGCTCATCTGAGGGTTATTCTTTTTTTTTTCAAGGAACCAAGAGTCCTTGGAAGCTAATTTTTTTCCTACTCTTCCAAAATATGTACAGAGCTGTGTATGATTTCCTTCAACTCGATTAAACCTCCGGCAAGAATTTTCGTTCCCTAAAAACTGGCTCATCTGAGGGTTATTATTTTTTTTCTCAAGGAACCAAGAGTCCTTGGAAGCTAATTTTATGTCTACTCTTCCAAAATATGTACAGAGCTGTATATGATTTTTTTCAACTCGATTAAACCTCCGGAAAGAATTTTCGTTCCCTAAAAACTGGCTCATCTGAGGGTTATTATTTTTTTCTCAAGGAACCAAGAGTCCTTGGAAGCTAATTTTTTTCTACTCTTCCAAAATATGTACAGAGCTGTATATGATTTTTTTCAACGCGATTAAACCGCCGGAAAGAATTTTCGTTCCCCAAAAACTGGCTCATCTGAGGGTTATTCTTTTTTTTTTCAAGGAACCAAGAGTCCTTGGAAGCTAATTTTTTTCCTACTCTTCCAAAATATGTACAGAGCTGTGTATGATTTCCTTCAACTCGATTAAACCTCCGGCAAGAATTTTCGGTCCCTAAAAACTGGCTCATCTGAGGGTTATTATTTTTTTTCTCAAGGAACCAAGAGTCCTTGGAAGCTAATTTTATGTCTACTCTTCCAAAATATGTACAGAGCTGTATATGATTTTTTTCAACTCGATTAAACCTCCGGAAAGAATTTTCGTTCCCTAAAAACTGGCTCATTTGAGGGTTATTATTTTTTTTCTCAAGGAACCAAGAGTCCTTGCAAGCTAATTTTTTTCTACTCTTCCAAAATATGTACAGAGCTGTATATGATTTTTTTCAACGCGATTAAACCGCCGGAAAGAATTTTCGTTCCACAAAAACTGGCTCATCTGAGGGTTATTCTTTTTTTTTTCAAGGAACCAAGAGTCCTTGGAAGCTAATTTTTTTCCTACTCTTCCAAAATATGTACAGAGCTGTGTATGATTTCCTTCAACTCGATTAAACCTCCGGCAAGAATTTTCGTTCCCTAAAAACTGGCTCATCTGAGGGTTATTATTTTTTTTCTCAAGGAACCAAGAGTCCTTGGAAGCTAATTTTATGTCTACTCTTCCAAAATATGTACAGAGCTGTATATGATTTTTTTCAACTCGATTAAACCTCCGGAAAGAATTTTCGTTCCCTAAAAACTGGCTCATTTGAGGGTTATTATTTTTTTTCTCAAGGAACCAAGAGTCCTTGGAAGCTAATTTTTTTTCTACTCTTCCAAAATATGCACAGAGCTGTATATGATTTTTTTCAACGCGATTAAACCTCCGGAAAGACTTTTCCTTCTCGACAAACTGGCTCATCTGAGGGTTATTATTTTTTTTCTCAAGGAACCAAGAGTCCTTGAAAGCTAATTTTTTTCTACTCTTCCAAAATATGCACAGAGCTGTATATGATTTTTTTCAACGCGATTAACCCTCCGGAAAGAATTTTCCTTCTCGACAAACTGGCTCATCTGAGGGTTATTATTTTTTTTCTCAAGGAACCAAGAGTCCTTGTAAGCTAATTTTATTTCTACTCTTCCAAAATATGTACAGAGCTGTATATGATTTTTTTCAACTCGATTAAACCTCCGGAAAGAATTTTCGTTCCCCAAAAACTGGCTCATCTGAGGGTTATTATTTTTTTTCTCAAGGAACCAAGAGTCCTTGGAAGCTAATTTTATGTCTACTCTTCCAAAATATGTACAGAGCTGTATATGATTTTTTTCAACTCGATTAAACCTCCGGAAAGAATTTTCGTTCCCCAAAAACTGGCTCATCTGAGGGTTATTATTTTTTTTCTCAAGGAACCAAGAGTCCTTGGAAGCTAATTTTTATTCTACTCTTCCAAAATATGTACAGAGCTGTATATAATTTTTTTCAACGCGATTAAACCTCCGGAAAGAATTTTCGTTTCCCAAAAACTGGCTCATCTGAGGGTTATTATTTTTTTTTCTCAAGGAACCAAGAGTCCTTGGAAGCTAATTTTATGTCTACTCTTCCAAAATATGTACAGAGCTGTATATGATTTTTTTCAACGCGATTAAACCTCCGGAAAGACTTTTCCTTCTCGACAAACTGGCTCATCTGAGGGTTATTATTTTTTTTCTCAAGGAACCAAGAGTTCTTGAAAGCTAATTTTTTTCTACTCTTCCAAAATATGCACAGAGCTGTATATGATTTTTTTCAACGCGATTAAACCGCCGGAAAGAATTTTCGTTCCCCAAAAACTGGCTCATCTGAGGGTTATTCTTTTTTTTTCAAGGAACCAAGAGTCCTTGGAAGCTAATTTTATGTCTACTCTTCCAAAATATGTACAGAGCTGTATATGATTTTTTTCAACTCGATTAAACCTCCGGAAAGAATTTTCGTTCCCTAAAAACTGGCTCATTTGAGGGTTATTATTTTTTTTCTCAAGGAACCAAGAGTCCTTGGAAGCTAATTTTTTTAATACTCTTCCAAAATATGCACAGAGCTGTATATGATTTTTTTCAACGCGATTAAACCTCCGGAAAGACTTTTCCTTCTCGACAAACTGGCTCATCTGAGGGTTATTATTTTTTTTCTCAAGGAACCAAGAGTCCTTGAAAGCTAATTTTATGTCTACTCTTCCAAAATATGTACAGAGCTGTATATGATTTTTTTCAACTCGATTAAACCTCCGGAAAGAATTTTCGTTCCCTAAAAACTGGCTCATCTGAGGGTTATTATTTTTTTTCTCAAGGAACCAAGAGTCCTTGGAAGCTAATTTTTTTTCTACTCTTCCAAAATATGCACAGAGCTGTATATGATTTTTTTCAACGCGATTAAACCTCCGGAAAGACTTTTCCTTCTCGACAAACTGGCGCATCTGAGGGTTATTATTTTTTTTCTCAAGGAACCAAGAGTTCTTGAAAGCTAATTTTTTTCTACTCTTCCAAAATATGCACAGAGCTGTATATGATTTTTTTCAACGCGATTAAACCGCCGGAAAGAATTTTCGTTCCCCAAAAACTGGCTCATCTGAGGGTTATTCTTTTTTTTTCAAGGAACCAAGAGTCCTTGGAAGCTAATTTTATGTCTACTCTTCCAAAATATGTACAGAGCTGTATATGATTTTTTTCAACTCGATTAAACCTCCGGAAAGAATTTTCGTTCCCTAAAAACTGGCTCATTTGAGGGTTATCATTTTTTTTCTCAAGGAACCAAGAGTCCTTGGAAGCTAATTTTTTTAATACTCTTCCAAAATATGCACAGAGCTGTATATGATTTTTTTCAACGCGATTAAACCTCCGGAAAGACTTTTCCTTCTCGACAAACTTGCTCATCTGAGGGTTATTATTTTTTTTCTCAAGGAACCAAGAGTCCTTGAAAGCTAATTTTTTTTCTACTCTTCCAAAATATGCACAGAGCTGTATATGATTTTTTTCAACGCGATTAAACCTCCGGAAAGAATTTTCGGTCCCCAAAAACTGGCTCATCTGAGGGTTATTATTTTTTTTCTCAAGGAACCAAGAGTCCTTGGAAGCTAATTTTTTTCTACTCTTCCAAAATATGCACAGAGCTGTATATGATTTTTTTCAACGCGATTAAACCGCCGGAAAGAATTTTCGTTCCCCAAAAACTGGCTCATCTGAGGGTTATTCTTTTTTTTTCAAGGAACCAAGAGTCCTTGGAAGCTAATTTTATGTCTACTCTTCCAAAATATGTACAGAGCTGTATATGATTTTTTTCAACTCGATTAAACCTCCGGAAAGAATTTTCGTTCCCTAAAAACTGGCTCATTTGAGGGTTATCATTTTTTTTCTCAAGGAACCAAGAGTCCTTGGAAGCTAATTTTTTTAATACTCTTCCAAAATATGCACAGAGCTGTATATGATTTTTTTCAACGCGATTAAACCTCCGGAAAGAATTTTCGGTCCCCAAAAACTGGCTCATCTGAGGGTTATTATTTTTTTTCTCAAGGAACCAAGAGTCCTTGGAAGCTAATTTTTTTCTACTCTTCCAAAATATGCACAGAGCTGTATATGATTTTTTTCAACGCGATTAAACCGCCGGAAAGAATTTTCGTTCCCCAAAAACTGGCTCATCTGAGGGGTATTCTTTTTTTTTCAAGGAACCAAGAGTCCTTGGAAGCTAATTTTATGTCTACTCTTCCAAAATATGTACAGAGCTGTATATGATTTTTTTCAACTCGATTAAACCTCCGGAAAGAATTTTCGTTCCCTAAAAACTGGCTCATTTGAGGGTTATTATTTTTTTTCTCAAGGAACCAAGAGTCCTTGGAAGCTAATTTTTTTAATACTCTTCCAAAATATGCACAGAGCTGTATATCATTTTTTTCAACGCGATTAAACCTCCGGAAAGACTTTTCCTTCTCGACAATGTAACGGCCCCAGCCTAACAATTTCATATTTTTAACTTTGAATATTTATTCGAGCGTATCGATACGGAGTTTCCGTTCGATACGCTCTTCAAAGAAGCCCTTAAGGCTATCGCGCAGCCGGACCGCCGTGAGCGTCCACATATCTAGCTTAGACTAAACACTCTGCGACTCATTCATTCCTTTGTAACAGCGAGCGCGAAGCCCTCAGCTTCACGCCCGCTTCTTCAGTCCAGCTCGAGTCTTCAACCGGTACACTCTCCGTAACTCTCCTAAATTCATTGCTGCGATTCTAATAAACCATCGAACAATAGATATCCACCTCGGAGTTACTTGAATCATTTATATACCCGCATTGCCATTCTATTACATGGTGTCAGAAGTGTGGGAATCACACAAACACGCCTGCATTAAAAAAAAATCACTTTTTCAAACAAAAAAAAAATTTTCACCCTGACGCGACAACCGTGCTTGAGCCGCGCTCGCACGAATAAACAAAATCGGACAGTGAAAAACACACAGAAGTGAAAAACAGTGAAACAAAAACTCAACGAACAGTGACACTTAGTGGAAAAAAAAAAAAAACACATAGTGAAAAGTGAAAAAAAAAACAATACAGTGTAGAAATAAAGTGTCAAAACACTTTATAAATAATAATTAACTTAGATATTAAATATATATATATATACACAGACATTTATTAAATAATAATTTACTATTAATAATAATAATAATAGGAAAAAAAAAAACAACAGTGCAAAAAAAAAAAAAAGAGACACAGTAGACGAACAAAAAAAAAAAAAACAAAGAATCGAGTGAGAGTGCGCGGAGCGTGTAGAGCGAGCGAGCGAGCGGCATCGGGGTTACCGACCGCCGAAAGTCCTCGCGCGGCGGCAGCCGCCGTCATTACCACCAGCGAGCCATCATCGACCGCGGCATCGATCCGCCACGCCCGTGATCTGCCGCACCAGCGCGACTCGCCCGTCAGCTGTCCACCACCGACGCACCATCCACCACCGGAAAAATTTCAAAAAATAGAAGGAAGGAAGGAAGGACGTAAAAAAAAAACACAATAGAAGGAAGGAAGGACGAAACAATAATAATAATAATCCGGAAAATAAATTAATGATACTAGTGTTCCTTATCAGCGTGGTAACGTAAGTACCAATATATATATTTTTAATTCTGTAAAAAAAAAGAGAAAGAAAAAAAAGGCGTAAAAAAAAAAAAAAAGATTATCTTTTCTCGAGGGGAAAGACCATATATAAACATAATACTTTTTCTCAAAAGAGAATTAGTATCCCGCGGGAACCGAGCGCCGACAGCTGGCGCGACGCGTGTCAGTGGCGTACGACCGTCGAGAGCATGCGACACACACATGCAATAAATTCATAACAATTTCCCTATTCCTTTTCATAATAATAATTTAAAAAAAAAAAAGAGGTCATAATAATAAAAAAAAGAAGAAAGAGAAAACAATAACGCGCCTCATACCAGACAGCGGTGAATATATATATATACACATAAATAATTCCTTTTTATATAAATAAAATAAATAATTCGTTTCTTTTCTTTAACTTTCAAATTTTTTCTTTTGGACAACAACTCAAAACATATTCACACAAATAATAAGTAATTAATCAAAAAAAATATATATATAATTTTTTTTTTTTACAAAAAAAAAAAAACTCGGAAACAGACAAACGATTATACATTAGGAAAAAAAAAAGAGAAAAACAAAAAAAAAAAACCAAAATGGAAAGTATTAACTTCACATTTTTCTTGCGGTTTCCTGAGTGAAACCCTGTAACAATTTGCAACCCCTAGTAGTGATAATGGAGAAAACTAAACAACAATAAATACTATACAACAATACAATACAATAATAATTAATAGCTATTTTTGCTATATATCAGACAAATAAATTTAAAAAAAAAATATATAACATTTCTTTTTTCTTAATTTTACAAAAAATTAAAAATAAGTCCGTCGAAACGGCCTCGGCGCACACGAACAAGTAGCGCGAATAGTTTTTTCCGCTCGACATTAGCCGAGAAATTAAAGGTAAGAATGCCCAACGAAAACAACGATAATCTCGTACCCAACACAATGAAGCTCCGTGACGTACAAAATCTTGTACCAAACTTCGACGGCAAAAATGTGCCACTCAACGACTTTATACGCGCATGTAAAAATGCTGCGAAATTAGTAATAGAGAACGATCGAGCGCAATTTCTGACAATTGTTCAACTCAAACTGTCGGGAGTTGCCGCCGATATTACCGACTCAAAAAATTACAACACATTAGATTCACTCTTGGGAGATCTCAAGAGCGCTTTCGACAAACCAGTCGAACTATCGGATCTCGAAACCGAATTAAAATCAAACACACAAAATTACAGCGAATCCGTTCTCATCTACGCAACGCGTACGCGAAAAATCGCGAATCGAATCGAGAATAGGTTAAAAGAAGTTTACCGAGCAGAAGCCCAACAGGCTTACCTAATTGGACGAATAAACGAAGCGAGGCAAACAGTAATCAGAACTTTCATTCGCGGATTAGCCGACCAAATCGGAAATGTCATCATGTCAAAAAATTTTCTAACCCTCGAAGAAGCGATCGATGAGGCATTAAACATCGAAAATGAACTCATTCGTAGGCAAGCTATGCACCAAACATCAAAACGCGACAAATCGGAAACCAGGGATAAAAGTCCAGAAAAAGCCAGGGTCCGATTTACTCAGAGTTCCGACAGGGGACTTAAATTTTGCGAAATCCACCGCGAAAACCCAACGCATTCAACATCGGAATGCTACGCCGTGCAACAACTTCGCGAAAACACGAATACACGCATTAACAGCCGCCAATACCGTAGCAACTCGCCGGGAGATTTCCGAAACGGTTCTCGCGGAAATCTCCAGAACAATACTCGTGGCGGTTATCAAAATAATTCACGCGGTAATTACCAGAATAATTCGCCCAGCTACTATCAAAACAGACCACCCGGGAATTATCAAAATAATTCACGCGGGGGTTTTCGTAACAATTCACGCGGAAACTACCAAAACAATTCCCGCGGAAACTACCACAATAATCCGCGAAATAACTATCGGGACAATTCACGCGAAAATTATCGTGACAGCTCGGGCAATTATCAAAATAACCCACAACAGAACAACTCGTGGGACTACAATTACCAAAATAACCCACAACAGAACAACTCGTGGGACCGCAATTACCAAAATATCCCGCAACAAAGCAATCCGCACGATCAAAACAACCGAAACAATTCGCAAGAGCGTAATTATCGTAATAACTCACGCGACCGAGATAATCGGGACAATTCGCGTGATCGAAATAGCCGAGACAACTCGCGAGAAAGACAGAACCCAAGCAATGGTCGAAACTCGCGAAAATCAGACCACCAGTCGAGCCTCGATGCAGCGCAAATCGAGCAGATTTTCGAGCACGTACTCCAAAAAAACGGGGGATCCGCCTCTCGCGACAGCGCGACGGGAGGCAGGACACCGGAGCGCTCGTCAACAACAAACTAATAAAAGACGCAAACAAGGCGCAAACCAAAACCGAACTTGTAAAATATGTAGGTACTAATCATGTAGAAAGTACAAACACCAGTAACACCGAAAACTCGCGAAAATCAGATTATCAAACAAGTATCGACACATCACAGACCGAACAGATAGTTCAACGACTACTTCAAAAGAAAAGAGTAATGTGCTCCACAAAACTTCGCAACAATATTCAGGTCACATCAATGGGCGACGCAAGTGCCGAAAAGACTAAACAAATTCTCCCTAAAGAGACAAAGCAACCACAAGAAGAAACAAACCAACTACCGAAAAAGACAGAATCAAAACAAATAACGGAGAGTGTACCTATAAAAATTGATTCATCCATTGACAACGAAATACCGCAAACTGAAACATCAGAAAACGAAGCTGAACTCATAAAAATACCTACACGGAAACCGACTAGGCAAAAATTAAAAGGAATACGCACAATCAAACTAAAACGGAAACCAATCGAAAAATGTCTAGCAGACTCATCTGAAGACGAAGGAAGTAGGCAACAACCACGCAGACAAATCAGGAAACGAGATAATACAGAAATAAAATATAAATATACAGATATAGAAGATAGCACGAGAGAAGAAGAAGCAAAAAGCCCAACGAGGCAACAAAACGAAAAAAGCCCAACGAGGCAGCAAATCGGAAAAAGCCCAACGAGGCAACAAAAAGAAAAGAGCCCAACGAGGCCACAAAAAGCAAAAAGCCCAATGAGGTTACAAAAAATCGAAAGCTTATCGCAGCAAAACAAAAGCGAGATTCGCGAAAAAGTCAGCCCTGACGGGGCAACCGGCTACTTATACGGTGACAAAAGTGAATATAACGACGGAAACAGAGTGGAAAGCAACCTAAGTGAAAATTCCGGCAACTTATACGGTGAAGCTGATGGTACTGTCGTCGAAAATATCGACGGCAAACGCATAGAAACTCAAAAACACGACAACTATCAGGCTACTAATTAGGAAAATGAAACGGAAAAAGAAACAGAATCCGAAAACGTAAATTCCAACAAACAAGGATTCAAACCGTTGCCGATGAACATCGGAGAATCGTCTAGTGACGAAAATAGTGGTAAACCACCCGTGAAACCAACCTTCAGGTCACCTCCAACAACTACGCAAGAAAAGGATAACCCTCCGAAAGCCGCACAAATATCAGTACAACTTGACAACTCATTGCCAACTCGTGACGAAAAAATATCGAATACAGAAAACTCCGTACAATCATCAGTACAATTGAATGCCGAAATGTCACGAGAATATAAGGAGGCCGCGAAACTCAAGAATCAGCCAGTAAATAGGGATACAACAAACGAAACGCGATCACCACCAATAGCATTTGATTTGCGAGAATTCGTTCCACCATGGCATCGAGAAATAAGCGCATCGGAGAGAAATGAAAACAGCATACCACAGGAAGTACCACCGAACTTCCGATCACCACCGATTTTCAGAAACGCCTTAAAACTCGGAAATTTACCACCGCTTTTCAGCTGTGTTGAATATGTAACGAAATTCGAAATGGATGCACCACCATCACCTGTGCATCCCAAAATCAGGCTACCACCGATAAACGCAGAACGAACAAATGACTCCGAGCAACATCCAGTACAAACACCAGTGCAACCGAACTTTAGGTCACCGTCAATACCCGAAAACATAAATATCACCGATTTGCGCACTGTACAATCATCAGTGCCGCCGAACTTCAGGTCACCGCTAATAATTCATTGTGACATAAAAATTGATGGACTGAAAGCTAACAATTATCTACCAATGACACTCATACCACGCAAAAAAGCACTACGAGAAACGATCAGCAATCTTCTATCGAAACTAACAGCAAATCGCAGAACATCGCCTGGAAGCGTATAATATGCATTATGGCCTTAAACAAACATACCGATCATTGACAAAAAAAAAAAAACAAAAATAGGAAAATATTCATTAGCGTTTAACCTAAAACTAAATATACGGTAAATTAATTCCTACACTTAAATACAACTAACACTTTTCTACATTTAAATACAACTAACACTATCCACACTAAAAAAAAAAAAAATCATAAAAAATAGGAGAATATTCATTAATATTTTAGTTAAGACTAGATATAAGACAAATGAACTACACGTACAGACAACACACACATCTTGCACATAGTAAACATTCGAAACATTTAATAAAACAGATACACAGAAAAACCGGAAACACACAGAATGTAGATAAATACCAAGCCACCCAGACACTTAATAGAACCAAACGAATTGCAAATTATTTTTTCGGAATACCAGAAAATACGATAAACCATAGTAATAGGACTACACTTCTTAAAAACAAATCACAACTAAACAAATATTCACGAAACTCATGTACTTATTCACTCATAAATTTAACGTATATTTATGTTTATGTCCAATATATTAATACTCCAATATAATCGAGCAAATATCAAAACATTCAACTATAAAATTTACTTTATAAACCGTAAAAATGAGGAAAACGGAAGTTAAGAAAGAGATAAGATAGAGACAATGACAAAAAAAAAAACAGATGTTTATATACAATGTCTGAGACATGCTCTGCGACACACGTATTTTAATGCAACAAAGAAAAAACGAAAGTCAGCAACTTTATATTTATAACACAAAAAAAATCGTATGGGAACAATCATATCCCAATATCAATCAATATCAATATCAATTTGATTTATTTCATTTTTTTTTTCTTCTTTCGCAACGAAATTATTGTCTACCCTTTTGGCCAATATATATTTGCTATGTTTTTTTTTATATACCATAAATATTCGTGTTAATCATTTTACCCATTTCCAGAAACAACCTCCATCTTTCACCAACAAAACCACTCCAAATAACACGCCCAACCCACTAACCACCACTAATCAGACATTTAGAATGTTACAGGTGATGGAGTATCCAAATTGGGAAATATAATGTAACAGGAAAAAGAATCGGAAAACAAAGGACAAGACGAATACAGACAAACAATGGACCACCAAAGGAAGTACAAAATTAGAACAACAAATAGAAATATATACGAACGTTTTGGAAAACAATACTGAAAATCTTCTCAACGAACGAAGCAGGACAAAATTTGTTATATTTCATTACCATTTCAACACCAGATTTAATCCCGTCCAACTTAACCAAACCATTCCCTACTAACACGAACAACTAAAAGTTTACTTAGTTACAGATGTCAACAACCACCAACTATTTAAAAAAACAACAAGAGTGTACCGCAAATTAACTTCAGAACCAGAGGATTTCAATCATCCAAATCAATCCAAACAACAACCAGGAGCTTTACGTCTTCAACAAACAACAACCAGGACTTCTTCAACAATCAACAATCAACCAATAACTACAACCAAAACACATATTCGAAAAACATTACACAACCTACACAAAAATGAAAATATTTTAGAAAACCAACAAAAACCAAGATAACTTTCTTTTTCAATTATATTGAGTCACACTTAACAGATTATTTCAAATGTAAAAATTATAATATCCGATGCGGGAGCATCGTTTCCTCCCAGAGGGGGAGTGTAACGGCCCCAGCCTAACAATTTCATATTTTTAACTTTGAATATTTATTCGAGCGTATCGATACGGAGTTTCCGTTCGATACGCTCTTCAAAGAAGCCCTTAAGGCTATCGCGCATCCGGACCGCCGTGAGCGTCCACATATCTAGCTTAGACTAAACACTCTGCGACTCATTCATTCCTTTGTAACAGCGAGCGCGAAGCCCTCAGCTTCACGCCCGCTTCTTCAGTCCAGCTCGAGTCTTCAACCGGTACACTCTCCGTAACTCTCCTAAATTCATTGCTGCGATTCTAATAAACCATCGAACAATAGATATCCACCTCGGAGTTACTTGAATCATTTATATACCCGCATTGCCATTCTATTACAACAAACTGGCTCATCTGAGGGTTATTATTTTTTTTCTCAAGGAACCAAGAGTCCTTGAAAGCTAATTTTTTTTCTACTCTTCCAAAATATGCACAGAGTTGTATATGATTTTTTTCAACGCGATTAAACCTCCGGAAAGAATTTTCCTTCTCGACAAACTGGCTCATCTGAGGGTTATTATTTTTTTTCTCAAGGAACCAAGAGTCCTTGTAAGCTAATTTTATTTCTACTCTTCCAAAATATGTACAGAGCTGGATATGATTTTTTTCAACTCGATTAAACCTCCGGAAAGAATTTTCGTTCCCCAAAAACTGGCTCATCTGAGGGTTATTATTTTTTTTCTCAAGGAACCAAGAGTCCTTGGAAGCTAATTTTATGTCTACTCTTCCAAAATATGTACAGAGCTGTATATGATTTTTTTCAACTCGATTAAACCTCCGGAAAGAATTTTCGTTCCCCAAAAACTGGCTCATCTGAGGGTTATTATTTTTTTTCTCAAGGAACCAAGAGTCCTTGGAAGCTAATTTTTATTCTACTCTTCCAAAATATGTACAGAGCTGTATATGATTTTTTTCAACGCGATTAAACCTCCGGAAAGAATTTTCGTTCCCCAAAAACTGGCTCATCTGAGGGTTATTATTTTTTTTCTCAAGGAACCAAGAGTCCTTGGAAGCTAATTTTATGTCTACTCTTCCAAAATATGTACAGAGCTGTATATGATTTTTTTCAACTCGATTAAACCTCCGGAAAGAATTTTCGTTCCCTAAAAACTGGCTCATTTGAGGGTTATAATTTTTTTTCTTAAGGAACCAAGAGTCCTTGGAAGCTAATTTTTTTAATACTCTTCCAAAATATGCACAGAGCTGTATATGATTTTTTTCAACGCGATTAAACCTCCGGAAAGACTTTTCCTTCTCGACAAACTGGCTCATCTGAGGGTTATTATTTTTTTTCTCAAGGAACCAAGAGTCCTTGAAAGCTAATTTTTTTTCTACTCTTCCAAAATATGCACAGAGCTGTATATGATTTTTTTCAACGCGATTAAACCTCCGGAAAGAATTTTCCTTCTCGACAAACTGGCTCATCTGAGGGTTATTATTTTTTTTCTCAAGGAACCAAGAGTCCTTGTAAGCTAATTTTATTTCTACTCTTCCAAAATATGTACAGAGCTGTATATGATTTTTTTCAACTCGATTAAACCTCCGGAAAGAATTTTCGTTCCCCAAAAACTGGCTCATCTGAGGGTTATTATTTTTTTTCTCAAGGAACCAAGAGTCCTTGGAAGCTAATTTTATGTCTACTCTTCCAAAATATGTACAGAGCTGTATATGATTTTTTTCAACGCGATTAAACCTCCGGAAAGAATTTTCGTTCCCCAAAAACTGGCTCATCTGAGGGTTATTATTTTTTTTCTCAAGGAACCAAGAGTCCTTGGAAGCTAATTTTATGTCTACTCTTCCAAAATATGTACAGAGCTGTATATGATTTTTTTCAACTCGATTAAACCTCCGGAAAGAATTTTCGTTCCCTAAAAACTGGCTCATCTGAGGGTTATTATTTTTTTTCTCAAGGAACCAAGAGTCCTTGGAAGCTAATTTTATTTCTACTCTTCCAAAATATGTACAGAGCTGTATATGATTTTTTTCAACTCGATTAAACCTCCGGAAAGAATTTTCGTTCCCCAAAAACTGGCTCATCTGAGGGTTATTATTTTTTTTCTCAAGGAACCAAGAGTCCTTGGAAGCTAATTTTATGTCTACTCTTCCAAAATATGTACAGAGCTGTATATGATTTTTTTCAACTCGATTAAACCTCCGGAAAGAATTTTCGTTCCCCAAAAACTGGCTCATCTGAGGGTTATTATTTTTTTTCTCAAGGAACCAAGAGTCCTTGTAAGCTAATTTTTATTCTACTCTTCCAAAATATGTACAGAGCTGTATATGATTTTTTTCAACGCGATTAAACCTCCGGAAAGAATTTTCGTTCCCCAAAAACTGGCTCATCTGAGGGTTATTATTTTTTTTCTCAAGGAACCAAGAGTCCTTGGAAGCTAATTTTATGTCTACTCTTCCAAAATATGTACAGAGCTGTATATGATTTTTTTCAACGCGATTAAACCTCCGGAAAGAATTTTCGTTCCCCAAAAACTGGCTCATCTGAGGGTTATTATTTTTTTTCTCAAGGAACCAAGAGTCCTTGGAAGCTAATTTTATGTCTACTCTTCCAAAATATGTACAGAGCTGTATATGATTTTTTTCAACTCGATTAAACCTCCGGAAAGAATTTTCGTTCCCTAAAAACTGGCTCATCTGAGGGTTATTATTTTTTTTCTCAAGGAACCAAGAGTCCTTGGAAGCTAATTTTATTTCTACTCTTCCAAAATATGTACAGAGCTGTATATGATTTTTTTCAACTCGATTAAACCTCCGGAAAGAATTTTCGTTCCCCAAAAACTGGCTCATCTGAGGGTTATTATTTTTTTTCTCAAGGAACCAAGAGTCCTTGGAAGCTAATTTTATGTCTACTCTTCCAAAATATGTACAGAGCTGTATATGATTTTTTTCAACTCGATTAAACCTCCGGAAAGAATTTTCGTTCCCCAAAAACTGGCTCATCTGAGGGTTATTATTTTTTTTCTCAAGGAACCAAGAGTCCTTGGAAGCTAATTTTTATTCTACTCTTCCAAAATATGTACAGAGCTGTATATGATTTTTTTCAACGCGATTAAACCTCCGGAAAGAATTTTCGTTCCCCAAAAACTGGCTCATCTGAGGGTTATTATTTTTTTTCTCAAGGAACCAAGAGTCCTTGGAAGCTAATGTTATGTCTACTCTTCCAAAATATGTACAGAGCTGTATATGATTTTTTTCAACTCGATTAAACCTCCGGAAAGAATTTTCGTTCCCTAAAAACTGGCTCATCTGAGGGTTATTATTTTTTTTCTCAAGGAACCAAGAGTCCTTGGAAGTTAATTTTTTTTCTACTCTTCCAAAATATGTACAGAGCTCTATATGATTTTTTTCAACTCGATTAAACCTCCGAAAAGAATTTTCGTTCCCCAAAAACTGGCTCATCTGAGGGTTATTATTTTTTTTCTCAAGGAACCAAGAGTCCTTGGAAGCTAATTTTTTTCTACTCTTCCAAAATATGTACAGAGCTGTATATGATTTTTTTCAACTCGATTAAACCTCCGAAAAGAATTTGCGTTCCCCAAAAACTGGCTCATCTGAGGGTTATTATTTTTTTCTCAAGGAACCAAGAGTCCTTGGAAGCTAATTTTTTCTACTCTTCCAAAATATGTACAGAGCTGTATATGATTTTTTTCAACGCGATTAAACCGCCGGAAAGAATTTTCGTTCCCCAAAAACTGGCTCATCTGAGGGTTATTCTTTTTTTTTCAAGGAACCAAGAGTCCTTGGAAGCTAATTTTTTTCCTACTCTTCCAAAATATGTACAGAGCTGTGTATGATTTCCTTCAACTCGATTAAACCTCCGGCAATAATTTTCGTTCCCTAAAAACTGGCTCATCTGAGGGTTATTATTTTTTTTCTCAAGGAACCAAGAGTCCTTGGAAGCTAATTTTTTTCTACTCTTCCAAAATATGTACAGAGCTGTATATGATTTTTTTCAACGCGATTAAACCGCCGGAAAGAATTTTCGTTCCCCAAAAACTGGCTCATTTGAGGGTTATTCTTTTTTTTTCAAGGAACCAAGAGTCCTTGGAAGCTAATTTTTTTCCTACTCTTCCAAAATATGTACAGAGCTGTGTATGATTTCCTTCAACTCGATTAAACCTCCGGCAATAATTTTCGTTCCCTAAAAACTGGCTCATCTGAGGGTTATTATTTTTTTTCTGAAGGAACCAAGAGTCCTTGGAAGCTAATTTTATGTCTACTCTTCCAAAATATGTACAGAGCTATATATGATTTTTTTCAACTCGATTAAACCTCCGGAAAGAATTTTCGTTCCCTAAAAACTGGCTCATTTGAGGGTTATTATTTTTTTTCTCAAGGAACCAAGAGTCCTTGAAAGCTAATTTTTTTTCTACTCTTCCAAAATATGCACAGAGCTGTATATGATTTTTTTCAACGCGATTAAACCTCCGGAAAGAATTTTCCTTCTCGACAAACTGGCTCATCTGAGGGTTATTATTTTTTTTCTCAAGGAACCAAGAGTCCTTGGAAGCTAATTTTTATTCTACTCTTCCAAAATATGTACAGAGCTGTATATGATTTTTTTCAACGCGATTAAACCTCCGGAAAGAATTTTCGTTCCCCAAAAACTGGCTCATCTGAGGGTTATTATTTTTTTTCTCAAGGAACCAAGAGTCCTTGGAAGCTAATTTTATGTCTACTCTTCCAAAATATGTACAGAGCTGTATATGATTTTTTTCAACTCGATTAAACCTCCGGAAAGAATTTTCGTTCCCTAAAAACTGGCTCATCTGAGGGTTATTATTTTTTTTCTCAAGGAACCAAGAGTCCTTGGAAGCTAATTTTTTTTCTACTCTTCCAAAATATGTACAGAGCTCTATATGATTTTTTTCAACTCGATTAAACCTCCGAAAAGAATTTTCGTTCCCCAAAAACTGGCTCATCTGAGGGTTATTATTTTTTTTCTCAAGGAACCAAGAGTCCTTGGAAGCTAATTTTTTTCTACTCTTCCAAAATATGTACAGAGCTGTATATGATTTTTTTCAACTCGATTAAACCTCCGAAAAGAATTTGCGTTCCCCAAAAACTGGCTCATCTGAGGGTTATTATTTTTTTCTCAAGGAACCAAGAGTCCTTGGAAGCTAATTTTTTTCTACTCTTCCAAAATATGTACAGAGCTGTATATGATTTTTTTCAACGCGATTAAACCGCCGGAAAGAATTTTCGTTCCCCAAAAACTGGCTCATCTGAGGGTTATTCTTTTTTTTTCAAGGAACCAAGAGTCCTTGGAAGCTAATTTTTTTCCTACTCTTCCAAAATATGTACAGAGCTGTGTATGATTTCCTTCAACTCGATTAAACCTCCGGCAATAATTTTCGTTCCCTAAAAACTGGCTCATCTGAGGGTTATTATTTTTTTTCTGAAGGAACCAAGAGTCCTTGGAAGCTAATTTTATGTCTACTCTTCCAAAATATGTACAGAGCTATATATGATTTTTTTCAACTCGATTAAACCTCCGGAAAGAATTTTCGTTCCCTAAAAACTGGCTCATTTGAGGGTTATTATTTTTTTTCTCAAGGAACCAAGAGTCCTTGGAAGCTAATTTTTTTAATACTCTTCCAAAATATGCACAGAGCTGTATATGATTTTTTTCAACGCGATTAAACCTCCGGAAAGAATTTTCCTTCTCGACAAACTGGCTCATCTGAGGGTTATTATTTTTTTTCTCAAGGAACCAAGAGTCCTTGTAAGCTAATTTTATTTCTACTCTTCCAAAATATGTACAGAGCTGTATATGATTTTTTTCAACTCGATTAAACCTCCGGAAAGAATTTTCGTTCCCCAAAAACTGGCTCATCTGAGGGTTATTATTTTTTTTCTCAAGGAACCAAGAGTCCTTGGAAGCTAATTTTTATTCTACTCTTCCAAAATATGTACAGAGCTGTATATGATTTTTTTCAACGCGATTAAACCTCCGGAAAGAATTTTCGTTCCCCAAAAACTGGCTCATCTGAGGGTTATTATTTTTTTTCTCAAGGAACCAAGAGTCCTTGGAAGCTAATTTTATGTCTACTCTTCCAAAATATGTACAGAGCTGTATATGATTTTTTTCAACTCGATTAAACCTCCGGAAAGAATTTTCGTTCCCTAAAAACTGGCTCATCTGAGGGTTATTATTTTTTTTCTCAAGGAACCAAGAGTCCTTGGAAGCTAATTTTTTTTCTACTCTTCCAAAATATGTACAGAGCTCTATATGATTTTTTTCAACTCGATTAAACCTCCGAAAAGAATTTTCGTTCCCCAAAAACTGGCTCATCTGAGGGTTATTATTTTTTTTCTCAAGGAACCAAGAGTCCTTGGAAGCTAATTTTTTTCTACTCTTCCAAAATATGTACAGAGCTGTATATGATTTTTTTCAACTCGATTAAACCTCCGAAAAGAATTTGCGTTCCCCAAAAACTGGCTCATCTGAGGGTTATTATTTTTTTCTCAAGGAACCAAGAGTCCTTGGAAGCTAATTTTTTTCTACTCTTCCAAAATATGTACAGAGCTGTATATGAT
Organism: Exephanes ischioxanthus; assembly: GCA_958510785.1. NCBI lineage: Eukaryota > Metazoa > Arthropoda > Insecta > Hymenoptera > Ichneumonidae > Exephanes > Exephanes ischioxanthus. The sequence continues at coordinate 9,781,119 of OY294019.1, read as the reverse complement.
TTTTTTCAACGCGATTAAACCGCCGGAAAGAATTTTCGTTCCCCAAAAACTGGCTCATCTGAGGGTTATTCTTTTTTTTTCAAGGAACCAAGAGTCCTTGGAAGCTAATTTTTTTCCTACTCTTCCAAAATATGTACAGAGCTGTGTATGATTTCCTTCAACTCGATTAAACCTCCGGCAATAATTTTCGTTCCCTAAAAACTGGCTCATCTGAGGGTTATTATTTTTTTTCTGAAGGAACCAAGAGTCCTTGGAAGCTAATTTTATGTCTACTCTTCCAAAATATGTACAGAGCTATATATGATTTTTTTCAACTCGATTAAACCTCCGGAAAGAATTTTCGTTCCCTAAAAACTGGCTCATTTGAGGGTTATTATTTTTTTTCTCAAGGAACCAAGAGTCCTTGGAAGCTAATTTTTTTTCTACTCTTCCAAAATATGCACAGAGCTGTATATGATTTTTTTCAACGCGATTAAACCTCCGGAAAGAATTTTCCTTCTCGACAAACTGGCTCATCTGAGGGTTATTATTTTTTTTCTCAAGGAACCAAGAGTCCTTGGAAGCTAATTTTTATTCTACTCTTCCAAAATATGTACAGAGCTGTATATGATTTTTTTCAACGCGATTAAACCTCCGGAAAGAATTTTCGTTCCCCAAAAACTGGCTCATCTGAGGGTTATTATTTTTTTTCTCAAGGAACCAAGAGTCCTTGGAAGCTAATTTTATGTCTACTCTTCCAAAATATGTACAGAGCTGTATATGATTTTTTTCAACTCGATTAAACCTCCGGAAAGAATTTTCGTTCCCTAAAAACTGGCTCATCTGAGGGTTATTATTTTTTTTCTCAAGGAACCAAGAGTCCTTGGAAGCTAATTTTTTTTCTACTCTTCCAAAATATGTACAGAGCTCTATATGATTTTTTTCAACTCGATTAAACCTCCGAAAAGAATTTTCGTTCCCCAAAAACTGGCTCATCTGAGGGTTATTATTTTTTTTCTCAAGGAACCAAGAGTCCTTGGAAGCTAATTTTTTTCTACTCTTCCAAAATATGTACAGAGCTGTATATGATTTTTTTCAACTCGATTAAACCTCCGAAAAGAATTTTCGTTCCCCAAAAACTGGCTCATCTGAGGGTTATTATTTTTTTTCTCAAGGAACCAAGAGTCCTTGGAAGCTAATTTTTTTCTACTCTTCCAAAATATGTACAGAGCTGTATATGATTTTTTTCAACTCGATTAAACCTCCGAAAAGAATTTGCGTTCCCCAAAAACTGGCTCATCTGAGGGTTATTATTTTTTTCTTAAGGAACCAAGAGTCCTTGGAAGCTAATTTTTTTCTACTCTTCCAAAATATGTACAGAGCTGTATATGATTTTTTTCAACGCGATTAAACCGCCGGAAAGAATTTTCGTTCCCCAAAAACTGGCTCATCTGAGGGTTATTCTTTTTTTTTCAAGGAACCAAGAGTCCTTGGAAGCTAATTTTTTTCCTACTCTTCCAAAATATGTACAGAGCTGTGTATGATTTCCTTCAACTCGATTAAACCTCCGGCAATAATTTTCGTTCCCTAAAAACTGGCTCATCTGAGGGTTATTATTTTTTTTCTCAAGGAACCAAGAGTCCTTGGAAGCTAATTTTATGTCTACTCTTCCAAAATATGTACAGAGCTGTATATGATTTTTTTCAACTCGATTAAACCTCCGGAAAGAATTTTCGTTCCCTAAAAACTGGCTCATTTGAGGGTTATTATTTTTTTTCTCAAGGAACCAAGAGTCCTTGGAAGCTAATTTTTTTTCTACTCTTCCAAAATATGCACAGAGCTGTATATGATTTTTTTCAACGCGATTAAACTTCCGGAAAGACTTTTCCTTCTCGACAAACTGGCTCATCTGAGGGTTATTATTTTTTTTCTCAAGGAACCAAGAGTCCTTGAAAGCTAATTTTTTTTCTACTCTTCCAAAATATGCACAGAGCTGTATATGATTTTTTTCAACGCGATTAACCCTCCGGAAAGAATTTTCCTTCTCGACAAACTGGCTCATCTGAGGGTTATTATTTTTTTTCTCAAGGAACCAAGAGTCCTTGTAAGCTAATTTTATTTCTACTCTTCCAAAATATGTACAGAGCTGTATATGATTTTTTTCAACTCGATTAAACCTCCGGAAAGAATTTTCGTTCCCCAAAAACTGGCTCATCTGAGGGTTATTATTTTTTTTCTCAAGGAACCAAGAGTCCTTGGAAGCTAATTTTATGTCTACTCTTCCAAAATATGTACAGAGCTGTATATGATTTTTTTCAACTCGATTAAACCTCCGGAAAGAATTTTCGTTCCCCAAAAACTGGCTCATCTGAGGGTTATTATTTTTTTTCTCAAGGAACCAAGAGTCCTTGGAAGCTAATTTTTATTCTACTCTTCCAAAATATGTACAGAGCTGTATATGATTTTTTTCAACGCGATTAAACCTCCGGAAAGAATTTTCGTTCCCCAAAAACTGGCTCATCTGAGGGTTATTATTTTTTTTCCAGTCGGGTGAGGTACGCGAGAGAGTGCGGACGTGTTTACGAAATTCTCCGCGAACATACACACAGTTAAGTGGGGACTACAATACCGTAACCCATATCCAATATGGGAAGCGAAGGGTCAGAGTGGGAGGACCCGCCTACCGACTCTACTACCACTCAAGGTTTTACTACGGTAAAACCGAGAGGAAGACCACCAAAACGGAAAAAAAATATGGAAAAACCAAGCGCCTCCTCGGACAGCCAAGCAGAGGTAAACCAACGACATCCAATCAAAAAAACTCAAGTCAACTCACAGACATCTGCGGCAGCAACAAGTCTTCAATCAGCAACTCCTCAACACAACATCACAGTTCAACCACCAAGAACAAAGGACACGGTAACTTATAAACTGTTATTTTTCATCAATTCGGGCAAAATCAAAACCCGAGTCGAAATGGCAGAGCAATGGAGCAAAGTAGCGCCGCTGTGTAGGGATATCATACTCCAAACGTCAAAAGGCTTTCTTCTGAAAACGAACACTCCGAGAGAACGATTAATGAGTATGCTCAACAAACTCAAGCAGGAAAAAATTATCGACAGCTTCTCTGAGACCGTTGCCCACAGTAACGAACGCGCGCGAGCTCCCCCACCTGAAACGTTCGCAGCAGTAATAACTCAGGTTGATTTTGAGATAGACGACGATACGGTCAGCCGAGCACTGACCAGCAATATCATCACACATCGCTATTGTAAGAGGATTATCTCGCGAGCCACGGGTAAACCAACAACTCTTATAAGAGTGATCACTGGGACCGCAGAAGCGTTCCATAAGCTTATGAAGGAAGGATTGTATCTACTCAGTAAGCACTTTCGAGCTTCACCGAGCACCCCCCCGCTGCCCCTTCCGCAGCCATGCGCCAAATGTGGACAATTTACACATGTCACTGAGAACTGCACCAACAACATCCGGTGCAGCAAGTGTGATGGCGAACACAGAACGGAGAAGTGTAGTACAAATCTACCGATGAAATGCACTGCGTGCAACACAACGGACCATGTTGCATGGTCCGTAAAATGCCCCAAACGCCCTAAAAAGCCTATTGAAGGCATCCCCAACACGCAAATAAAAACACTCAACAAAAAAAGCAAAGACGTAGACAACCAAGTTAAAAAAAGCAGTCGAATACACGAACCAATCACCACCCACGACCTCATAGTTAACACCTACATACGTAAAATCAACAAACCATCCGCAACAAACAGAGCAGAACTGATTCAAAAACTGAAAACCCGGTTCATCAAGGAATACAACATAGACACGACGGTTGTTTTCTCAGGCAACTGGATGTACATACTGATGGTGGACATAGACCATCCAGAAGTACCATCACCCACACAACCAATTGCTCAAGCAAGCTGCTCAGCAACTAACAATGGTGCTTAAAATTCTTTACTCTAACGTGAACTGCTACCGAAATAAGGACCATCTTATCAAGAACGTTATAGAAGAAAATGGTATTAATTGTACGGCCATGGTTGAAACTAAAAACAACCCTAACACCAATATCACATATAGAAACTGGACAACAATAACACAACACGGGAATGTGATCGACCAAAACATAAGAGGAGGAGCGATATTTCAACTTCACCCGGGAACAAACATGCGAAAGGAAAATCCGCCAAGAATCAACGACGCTCGGAACAATGCACTTCATGTCTCGCTCCCATTTCTTGAAGACCGACTGCACATCTTTCTAATATATGTACACAATAACTCGCTAATCGAAAACACTATCCTCACCAAAAGCAAACTATATAAATACGTGTTACTACTGGGAGACTTCAATCCAAACGCCAGAAAACGTGTACAAATCAGAGACTTTATTCAAAGCTCAAACTTCACACAAATCACTACACCTCCAACGTTCATTATGCAAAATAACAGGGACACTACACCGGATCTCATATTTTGCACACGAAATATTAGGAATAATGTTATCAACACCGAAGTTATACCGGATATTGGAAGCGACCACCTATCGATTATATTAACAATTGACACTGGCAGGCCCATAGTTCAAACACCAGAACCCGAAAAATATAACTTTAACAAAGCAAATATGGTACAAATTAATAGAGAAATAAACGCATTTCTTGTCGCTCATGCGGAGGAACCTATATCCATTGGACTCATAGACCACTTTAACACCAAGCTCACCGACATAGTTGCCGAAAACACGCCGAAGTTTAAAAAAAATTATTTTCTACACGAACTCCCACCGTTCATCGTGAGACAGATTAAAATCAAACGCCAACTCTATAGAGAGTATCAAAGAAACCAGTGTTATTTATTCAAAGCAAAAGTTAATGCGTTTAACAAAAACATTCAACAAATGATAATGCAGTTCAAAACACACTCGTGGCTCAAGGCGTGCGAAGAAATCCGGCAAACCGAAGGTAAAAACTATTGGCAAACAGTAAAAAAGCTAACAAAATACAACCAAGCCTACAACACGCCGGCAAACATTAAAGTAAATGGTAGAACACTTACATCCAATACAGAAAAAACGGAAGCCTTCGCCCAGCACTTCAAAAACACATTCAACTTCAACAACGATCCAATCTTCAGCGACACAAATCTCAGAGAGGTCTCGAATTGGTATGAAGACTACTTTAATCAGCCAGCCATCTTAGAGGAAGATTACAGAAACGTAACGACAGCAGAGCTCACAGCAATTTTGCAAAAGTGCAAGAATACCTCTCCAGGCATTGATAATGTTCCTATCGGGATAATAAAAAAATTAAGCCATAAAGCCTACCTCTTCATCACTGACTCACTCAACCTCTGCCTGAAAAACGTTCACTTCCCAACGCTCTGGAAAACAGGCGTAATCATCACTATACCCAAGCCCAACCAGGATCACAGCATAATCAGCAACCACCGTCCAATAACACTGCTACCGTCCATCGGAAAGATATTCGAAAGAATTGTTAAGGCCAGAATTGAAAAAGCAATAGGACCAAGCATTCCCGAATATCAATTCGGTTTCAGGACCGGTAAATCGACACTGAACGCGCTCACGATACTAATCTCCAACGTAGAAGCAACCAAACTCTCCAATAAAAAATCAGCGGCCCTTTTTTTGGATATCGAGAAAGCCTTCGACAGCGTATGGCACAAAGGATTGCTATTTAAAATGCACCAACTACATTGTCCCCAATATCTAATACATACAACAAAAAACTTTCTGCAATCACGCACACTAATAGTCAGAATGGGAGCAGCAAAATCAGATCCTTTCACACCACAGCAGGGGGTTCCACAGGGCTCACCGCTGTCACCATTATTATATAATATATATTGCAACGATATGTACAACTTCAATCGAATTAACAAAGAAACCATCAATCTCAGTGATTACATACTGCAATTTGCGGACGATACTGTGCTAATTACTCACAAAAAGACTCTACAAAAAACTACCGATGCACTTCAAAAAGCCGCAGACAATATAGAAACTTGGTTTAATAACTGGCGACTTAAACCAAACCCAAGGAAATCACAACTTCTCATTTTTAATCATCAAATAACCCCGCAGTCACCAAAAATACGTCTATGCAACGTCGATATACCAGCTGTACAATACGCAAAATACTTAGGAATACATATTGACCATAAATTGAATTTTAAACATCACTTGCAGCAATGTAAAATCAAATCTACACAAAGAGCCTCACACTTTAGGAAAATTACCTTTAAACACCGCGAGATACACATAAAACACTTATCCAAGATGTACAAAGCTATATGTAGACCCATCATAGAATACGGTCACCCGATTTTTTTGAACTGCAAAGAAGCAGCAAGCAGTAAGGCAAAAACGGCTGAAACCTGCGCAATACGGCGCTTGACACGAATCCGACACCCGACAAACCCACTATATAATCCTAGAAATACTCTCCTCTACGAACTTTCGGGCATTACTCCTATAAAAAACAGAACACAGGAACTATCTAGAAGATTCGCTGAGATGCAAATACAGAATATAAAACCCCTTTGTATACAACTTGAGGAGAATGCACCACGTAGATTTAAATATCCCACTCATACAACATATCAACAATTAGAAATAATGCTCAATGAAATAGACAACTGAACATCTACTCTGACAAATCAGTAAGAGTTACATTCACGCAAGCAATGAAACGCCAAAACAACGTTTTATTATTCATGGCTGAAGGACTGCGGTCGATGGCCAATTGGCAATATACTGTATAGTTGTAAAGAGAAAAGTCTATTAGGTTAAAAAAAAAATCTGTTACATGTTATGTATTGTTAATAAACTCATTACTACTACTACTATTTTTTTTCTCAAGGAACCAAGAGTCCTTGAAAGCTAATTTTTTTCCTACTCTTCCAAAATATGTACAGAGCTGTGTATGATTTCCTTCAACTCGATTAAACCTCCGGCAAGAATTTTCGTTCCCTAAAAACTGGCTCATCTGAGGGTTATTATTTGTTTTCTCAAGGAACCAAGAGTCCTTGGAAGCTAATTTTATGTCTACTCTTCCAAAATATGTACAGAGCTGTATATGATTTTTTTCAACTCGATTAAACCTCCGGAAAGAATTTTCGTTACCCGAAAACTTTCTCATCTGAGGGTTATTATTTTTTTTCTCAAGGAACCAAGAGTCCTTGGAAGCTAATTTTTTGTCTACCCTTCCAAAATATGTACAGTGCTGTATATGATTTTTTTCAACGTGATCGAGAGACGCGGTAGCGTCTCGACACCAAGTACTTAAAAAAAGTTTTTAAGCGAGTTGACGAGACGCTACCAAGTACATATACTCCAAAATGCCGGAAGTGGATTCTTGCTTCTCGATTTTCTCGGAAACGAAGCACCGGATCGGAATTCTAACGACACTTTTTTCATATATATATAAGACACAAGCTTTCCAACGCGCCCAGTTCCGATTATAACTTTGCGGTAGATGCTGAGATATGGGCATCGTGTCCCTCTTGAGGTCCGAAAATATTATAAAAGTGTCCTGTGATGTGATGTGAGTCCTCGCGTCTACTGCGCATGCGTCCGCCAGCTGACTCATATTCCATCTCTCTCGGAAGCTCGCATCAGCGCGGCACTTTCTCTCTACCCGTCTCTGTTTACCCATCTCTCTTGGATTTCGTCGTATATCAGCGCAGCGCACTTCGCGCTTCGGTTAATCGCTCGGCAATACAAATTCTTCTTTGTTAAGAAAATAAGTGTGTAATGTGATATATGGGATGTTCGGTTCGGAATGAAAAAAAGGTGAATGTGTCCACTCGTATCGTGAATGAAAAATAAAAATAACTCGCGAAAAAAAATTGATTCATATTATAAAAAATACATAAATAATAATGTGTTGGATGTGACTTCTTTTAAAGTTAATTCCTCGATCTTTTTATGACTAACCTATTTTTGAAGTTTCGTTTTAATTTTGCTTTTGTCAAAAATTGATATTTTTAAATATATTTGACAGAAAGATGGTTCAGTTTTTTTCAAATGGAATCTACGCTCCATTAGGAAAACATGAACTTATTTACCTCTGTTTGTATAGGTATCTAAACCAGGGAATAAATCTTTTACTGACGGAACTGGCAAACCATGGCCTTCGATATAAGTCCAAATAATATAGAGCGATGATTCTGTTTTTTTTTAAGAATTGAAGGTTCGCAGTGAAAATTTAAATTATTTATATTTTTTTATATACTTGTTGCATATAGTGGAGAAAGGCATATACAACTCCACATACAGATGCCCTGGATGCTTTGGAACTTCAGACGCACTCTGACACACTGCGTCAAAATTAAAAGATGTCTTTATCCATTATGCGAGAGATAAGTTTTTTTTCAGCTACACATGATGATAACCACCTTCTGATCCTCACGCAGCTGCCTTCAAAGGTCCAGAGCAGCAGGAGCAGGTACTCAAGGAGTCGAAGGTGCCTTTCGTCACCATAAAATGTTACACGAATATATTTTACAGGAAAATGATTTGGTTTTTTAAAAATGGAATCTATGCTCCGTCAGCAAATCATGCACGTATTTACATATACCCAAACCAAGGAATAAATCTTTTCCTGACAGAGCTGGCAGTCTATTTGAGACATTTCACCCTGTCGATGTATAATTGAAGGCTCGCAGTGAAAATTGATAATTTATTATATACATAATTCTTGCATATAGTGGTGAAAGGCATCGCCAGCTCCACATACAGATGCCATCGATGCTGTAGAACTTCAGAGGCACTGCGTCAGCATCAAAAGATGTCTTTATCCATCATGCGAGAGAGAGATAAGTTTTTTGTTAGCTAAGCATGATGAATCCTACCTTCTGATCCTGACACAGCTGCCTTCGAAGGTCCAGAGCATCAAGAGCAGCTACTCAAGGTGTCGAATGTGCCTTTCGTCACCATAAAATGTTACACGAATATATTTTACAGGAAGATGATTCGGTTTATTCCCAGTATGTTGGTAATAATCAATTAAACTACATGACTGGATGTCAAAAATAGATGAAATCAAAGCAAAAAATACTTTAAAAAAAAAAGTAAAAAGGTACGCCAAGTACTTAAAAATTGTATGGTCGTTCAGAAAATATGTTTATAAAAAAAAACCTCTTTAGAACAAAAAATCTGCCAAAACAGATGTTCATCAAACCAGTTTCTGAACAAAAAAATTCTTCCAAAAAGACGTTTATCAAAGCATTTAAAAAAAATATATGTGAATCAAAATCTCAACAAAAAAAAATAATAAATTGAAACGAAATCAAATCAAACCAGCCAAGTAGTAGTACATACAAAAAATTCTTCAAAAAATATGTTTATCAAAACAATCTAAAACAAATACAAGATGCAAATAATCTTGACAAAAAAAAAACTTGGCGTGCCAAGTTTTTTTTACAATTACAGTTACTGCAGTTATTACAGTTACTTTCCCTCTCCCTCTATTATTTTAATGAACCATGTACGACAGCTATTGGAAAAAAACTGGCACGCCAAGTTTTTTTTTGTCAAGATTTTTTGCATCTTGTATTTTTTTTTAGATTGATTTGATAAACATATTTTTTGAAGAATTTTTTTGTATGTACCACTACTTGGCTGGTTTGATTTGATTTCTTTTCAATTTTTTAATTTTTTTTTTGTGAGATTTTGATACACATATATTTTTTTTAATGCTTTGATAAACGTCTTTTTGGTAGAATTTTTTTGTTCAGAAACTGGTTTGAGAAACATCTGTTTTGGCAGATTTTTTGTTTTAAAGAGGTTTTTTTTTATAAACATATTTTCTGAACGACCATACAATTTTTAAGTACTTGGCGTACCTTTTTACTTTTTTTTAAAAGTATTTTTTGCTTTATATATTACAACCTCTCCGATATACAATTTTTTATGCATCATTCCTCTTTGATACAATTTTCTGAATGTCTCATCTGGAGAGATAAAACATTCAGAAAATTGTATCGAAGAGTAATGACGCATATAAAATTGTATATCGGAGAGGTTGTACTACATATAGAAATTGTATTGAAGAGGAACGACATGTTGAAACCATATGTGTTGTGATGATACCTTTCGTGTTGTCTCCCAATGCTGGGTCGATCTGGGGAGTAAGCGGGGGTGAAGGGAAGGGGGAAATAACGGTCCGAAGTTTTGTGTAGAAAACTAAAATATTATATTCTTCAATAATAATCGGGGAGGGAAATGAGAAAAGAGCTTAACAGCGTAAATCAAATTTAACAATCGAATTAAACAAAATAATAGGGGGAACGGAATAGTCAAATAATAATCGTAATAACTGACTGGAAAAGCTTATACAAAAAAAAAACTAGGTTTATCATAAATATCGGGACTGCAGGGGGTTGGGGTCGGTCGCACGGAAAAGGAGGGGGGGCTGGCCGGTGAAAACTCTACACAAAAAAACCTCGATCGACTAAGATCGAAACTCAAGCAAAACGAAAATATAATAAACTCAAAAAAAAATAATGAAACTCGAAATATGGTTATCTCAAAATGAATTGTCACTTGTTGATTTTGGGCGCCAGCTACTTTCTCGGCGTAGCACCGTAACTCTTAAAAAAAAAAAAAGAAAGACAATCCGCAAATTTGCGCGGCACGCGGCTAGCAAGGAACGGGGGGGGGGGAAGGGGGATGAGACTTCTCAGGCCGTGGACACTGTTCCAGGGCTTCTTAACAAATTACCTCGGCACATACAAAAAAAAACTATGTTGAAATTACAATAATGAAAAAGTGAAATAATGGTGCTAAACGTCCCACTAAATGTGTCTCGGGTCGGGGAAAAATTATCACTAACGCACGCTGGGAATGTTCGATTCCTACCACCACTCACGCGCACGTGTTCGAAATGAAAAAAAGGTCGGCGCACGTGGCGGCCGGTATTCGACGATCAATGAAAATCTTACAATACAAAGAAAAAGAGAAAAACGGCTTAATACTATTAAACAGGGCTGGGGTTGATTTTTCGGGGGATATCTGGGGGATGGGGGAAATATTGTGCAGGGTAGGCGGGCGGGGAAACTTATTCAGTACTCACTCAACCTCTCACTTATATCGGTTACAATTTCTCCGATATATTCCTCGATATTTTCCTCGGTCTTTCCTGGTCGGTATAAATTTCCTCGTACAATTCCAAATTCGTATCCTGGGGTATCGCTTATGGTCGTTTTTGCTCCTTGTACAATCCAAATCGTTTCCGGGGTTGTCGCTTAAGGTCTGTATCTCTCCGGGAAGGAGTCCGTTCGATATTGGGGAATAGCCGAGTCGTCGTAAAGTCCTGATTTTTCCACACACTCTCTCGCTACTCTCGCACTCTCGTCTTTTCACACCTACTCTAACGCACGCCTTGGCTCGAAGTGATGTCGGCCGTGCTTCTTCCGGCTTCTTCTCCGACCTTAGGGTCGGTCTCGCAATTTAGCGTTGGGATGTCGGTCTCTGATTGGCGGGTTCCGGGACTGGCTGCTGGTGGGCGTCGGGATTGGCCGCGCGGCCGTGCTAATATTTCGTCGCGACGGAAGACTCGTCGCGACGTTCGGCGCGCGCACCCTCGTCATCGATTTGCCCATCGATCGACGAGCAGTTCCTTGCGTCGGGAGGTGGCGGTTCCATGCGGCGAGTTGGCGAAGTGTCTCCTGTGACAGATCGCGGCCGAATAGTGTTTTTGCTCGACGACACACCTCGTCGGTTTAAACTCGGCAATCCGAGCCGAGAGGGTGTCGCCGGGTTCTTTGGTGTTGGTGGACGAGTCGGAAAGGAGGCTCCGACTCGTCAGGATTTTCCCCAGGGCTGGCAAGGTCGGACTGGCTTTTCGGACTGGTCTTCGATTTTGAGGTTAGTGCTTGAAGGGTCTGGCTGCGTCTCAAATTGTTGGCTGTTTAGGTTGTTGGGGTCGATTGGTGGTGCGCAGGGGTTCAATTTCCCTCCTGGATGGTCTGCGATGGCTGCGATGGGTCTGCGGTGTCTTCGATGGGTCTGCGGTGGCTTCGATGGGTCTGCGGTGGCTGCGCTGGGTCTTCGGTGGGTCTTCGGTGGTTGCGTCGGAGGGCTGACGGGCCTCCGTTGAGTGAGTATAGGGTCTGACGGGGAGTTAGGGGATGAAGGTCAGTCAGGGAAGGGGGGTTAACAATTGTAAAATTCGCTACTTAATTATTGTCCTAATTCCTGTTTATTCCCTAGGTGAGTGGTGGGACTCCGAGCCAGGCAGCGGGAGGAAATTGTGACGTGCCACGTCACAACTCCCCCCCACTTGCCGAAAGTTCGTCTCTCGACAACTTGAGCAACATTCATACTGGGGGCTGGGGTGGAACTCGGGAAAAGGGGAAAGGGTTGGCGGGTAATAAATGGTAAAAGCAGTCTTGTTATAGTGGTAATACCGTTTTTTCCCAGTCTTATTCTCTCCTTTGTACAATACTTACAACTTAACCCTCTTTGGCTTGCGAGGGTTTGCAAAAGAAAACAAAAGGCGACTTCTGGAGAACCGAAAATATTTTACACTGGTCATCGTGGACCCAAAATAATAACAAAAAAAAAAGAAAAAGGTGGAACTAAAAATAACATCTTTGGCCTCTTGGTGGCAAGTACTGGGGATTGGGGAGTCAGAAGGAGAAGAACGGAAATGAAAGTTATTTTATAATCTGTGGGAGTAAAGATTGAAAGGGGTGAAAGGCGAATATACATTATAAGGGACTATCAAAATGAAGGGGGGGGGGGGGGGGGGGGGTTAGCGGGGCGGTCTGGGGCGGTTCTCTATGCGAGCTGGGCATTTGGGCGATCGGTGTCCTGATTCGCCACAGTTCCAACATCTTGGCGAATAGGTCACGTGGGACGGTTCGGGTTCAGGGTCGGCGGGGGGGGTCAGTCGAAGGGACATCAGGGAGGGGACTGCGGGCTTGGTTTTTATGGACTTCGGGGTTCGGGGGGGGGGTGTGGGGTTGGGGGGTCTGGGTCGGGGGGTGTAGGGACATCAGGGCGGGTACTTTGGGTTTGGGCTTTACGGACGTCGGGGTCCGGGGGGGGGTGTGGGGTTGGGGGGTCGGGGTTGCGGGGTGTAGGGACATCAGGGAGGGAATTTGGCGGTGCTTGGGGATTTTGCACGGGGGGTGTTGGGGTTTTGGGGTAGGGGAGGGTCTATCGGGGACGGTCTGTCGGGGTATCGACACGGTTTTTCGGGTGACTGGCGCGGGCTGTTGGGGTTTCGGGGGACGGGGTATAGTGGGGGCGTGGGACAGGGGGCCTGGGGGTATGGTGAGGGTGAATTTGGGGATTGCGCCCGTGTGAGCGAGGGGATGGGGACTGGCTGGGGTGGTTTTTTGAGGGGCTGCCTTAGGGCTGTCGAGAACGCAGTTGGTAGCTGCGTTCCGGGGGAGCTGGAGGTCGCTTAGTGCTCCCACGTGGTCGACCTCGGGGGCGACGTGGGTTTGTCGTGGCTTCGGCTGGGTCGGGCTCTGGTGTTGGCGGCTGATGGTCGGCCAGGTCATCCTCGCTGGGGTGTCCTCCATATCTGGGAGGTGGTATCCGATGCTCTCCCTCTTGGCTTCGGTCGTCCGTAGGCCGCCTCGTCCGGGTCTGCCGGTCCTCCACGGGAGTCGTTCCATTCTGAAATGATGGGGATTGGGGCGTCATGGCGTGTTCATAAGCGGGGGTGGTTACGGGGGGGGCTGCGGGTCGGGGTGGAGTTAGCGGGGGAATGTCGGCGATATTTGGGGGAGGGTAATAGGGCTTCAGATCTTTAATGTGTACTTTTGGGCGCGTGTTCTTCGAGGGGATATTCAGTTCGTAGACCACGGGGGACACTTTATTCGTGATCTCATATGGCCCGCGATATTTGGCGGCGAGCTTGGCGGCGAAATTCTGCGCGCCGGACGAAAGAACTCGGTTCTTTCGGAGTACTAAATCTCCGACGTTGTATTCCCGGTCAGATCGACCTCGATTATAGTATCGGGCCTGTCGTCGTGCGGCTAGGGATAGGTTTCGGTGGACCCAGTCATGGATTAGGGGCAGTCGGGTCATTCGGTTTTTCCACACAGCTGGGTCTGTCCGGTCTTCAATGGTCGGGGGGGGTACTTCGTTGCGGATGCTTTTGGCCGGGCGGGGGTTTCGGCCGAAGTTTAGGAAGGCAGGGGTCATCTGGGTGGAGGCTTGAACAGCGGTGTTGAGGGCGAAACACAATTCGGGGAGGTGGGCATCCCATGTCTGGTGGTCGTCACCTATGTACGAAATAATCATGGTCTTTAGGGTGCGGTTAACTCGTTCGACTGGGTTGGCTTGGGCATGGTAGGGAGGGATTGTGGTCTGTCGTATGCCGTATTGGGAGAGTTGGGCCGTCATGTATCGGTTGACAAATTCCGTACCGTTGTCTGTCAGGAGGTAGCGGGGGCAGCCCCAACGGTTTAAGATCAGTTTTTCTAGGGCTGTCATTATGGTGGGTCCCGTCGCGGTTTTCAGGGGTTGGGCTTCGATGTATTTCGTGAATAAGTCCTGAAATACTACGACGTATCGGTTTCTGTTTTTACTGGGGGGGAAAGGTCCCATGACGTCGGCAGCTACGACGGTCCAGGGGCCCTCGGTCGTCCTTTCTCGCATCAGCCCAACAGGTGCCGTTTGCTGCACCTTGTTGAGTTGACAGACCGGGCACCGTCGCACGAACTGAGCGACGTCCTGGAAAATTCCGGGCCAGGCGAAGTCTTGGGTCAGGCGGTGGTAGGTCTTGTCGATACCTAAGTGGCCGGATTGGGGGTTGTCGTGGGCGTCTTGTATGGCTTTGTGTCGGGCATCACAGGGCAGGACTAGCTTCCAGGAATCCAGGTCTACCAGGGTAGGGTCTATCACTGGGTGGGGTCGGTGGTGGTATAGTCGGCCATCCTCGAGCTTCCAATCGGGGTATTTGGAGGGGAATTGGCTAACATTTTTCATTTGCTCGAGGTACCAAGGGTCTATCGTTTCGCCGATGGTGGCAAGGGCTTCCGGGGTTCCTTCGAACATTCGGGACAGGGCATCGGGGACTATATTTAGGGCTCCCTTGCGGTGGACAATATCCATGTTGAGATCTTGCATGGTTAATGCCCATCTCGCAAGTCTTCCGGAAGGGTCTCGAATATTCCGCAGCCAGCGCAAGCTGCTGTGATCCGATATCACCCGAAAAGAGGTGCCTTCCAGGTACGGCCGCAACTTCTTTGCGGCCCACAAAACGGCAAGACACTCCTTTTCGGTCACACTGTATTTTCGCTCGGCTTGGGATAGGACTCGACTGCAAAATACTATGGGGTGTTCTTCGCCCTGGGACTCTTGGGTCAGGACGGCTCCGATGGCTTGGTCGCTGGCATCGGTGTGGACGGTGAAGGGCTGGGTAAAATCGGGACGGGCTAATACGGGGGCTTGGGTCAGGGCTGTCCGGAGGGCTTCGAATGCGGTTGATTGTTCCTCTCCCCACTTCCACTGTGCGTCCTTCTCCAGGAGTCGCACGAGGGGAATCTTGTGGGAGGAGATATCGCCGAGGAATCGGGCATACCAACCGATCATTCCGAGGAAACGGCGTAGTTGTTTGAGGGTTTTAGGGGCAGGGTACTTCAGGATCGGGGCTATCTTGTCGGGGTCTGTCTTCAGTCCGTCTTTAGTGATTACATACCCCAAATATTTCATTTCGGGGCAGAAGAAGGAGCTCTTCTCTCGGTTTATCTCGAGTCCGGCGTTCTTAAGGGCTGTCAGTACAAGGGTCAGGTATTTAAAGTGTTCATCGACCGTTTCTGTGGCGATGATGACGTCGTCCAGGTATGCAAAAACGTGTGGCTCCCATTCGGGTCTTATCAATCTGTCCATCAGTCGTTGGAAGGTGGCGGGGGCGTTCGTCAGTCCAAAGGGCATTCGGCGTCCAGGGACGGCAAAGGCGGTTATGGGGCGGCTTTTGGGGTCTAGCGGGACTTGGAAATAGGCCTGGCTCAGGTCTAAGTTGGAGATATGGTGGGCACGGCGGAGTCCGTCCAATATCCGGTCAAGGTTGGGTAGGGGGTAGGCATCTTTGCGAGTGACTTTATTCACGTCACGATAGTCGATGCAGAAACGGTGTTTTCCGTTGGGCTTTGGGACTATCACGGGGTTACTGAGCCATCCGCTATCTGAGGGTTCGATCACCTGTTCGCCGATCATCTTATCGACCTCGGCTTGGGCGATTCGTAAGAGGAATGGGGAGATTGTTCGTGGGCGTTGGCGGATAGGGGGGTGGTCACTGACATCTATGGCATGGTGGACAATGGTCGTGCAGCTTAGGGCTCCAGGGATGGGGGTTTTCACTAGGCGGTCTAACAGTGACTTTAATTGGTCCTCCGTCTTCTTAGTGACTTCCACCAAGCCTGCAAATTCGGGGTGGGCTGCCACAACCATGGGGATATGGCCGGGTCTGGCAAATTTTCGGGGATTTCCTGTGGGAGTACGCCACGTGTCGTTCAGGTGATCTATTTGTAAGCCTAATAACTTACAAAAGTCTCTCCCTAGAATCGCGTCGTATCCCAAGGGTGCGACGCGCAAATCAAGGGGCCAAATTTTTCCGTCGACTTCAAAGTATAGTTTGATATCTCCCACCACGGGAACGATTGCGTTGTTGGCAACGCGTACTCCTCCGGTGGCGGGTCTGATCGTTACTCCCAGGGAGTTGGCAAGGGTTACTCCCAGGAACGAGCGCGTGGCTCCTGAATCAATTAAGGCTTCTACTGGGGTTCCAGAAATGTTCAGGACGAGGAAGTGGCGGTCATCTGGGCTTGGGGTGTCGGGTCGGTCGGGGGTTGCGGATAGTAGGGACGGTCGGGGTCTAACGCGGTCTACCTGGTCTAGGATTTCCCGGGTCTTGGGGTTTTTGGTCCTGGGGGAGGCATCTACTGTCCTCCCCCCGAGGGGTTTCCCTCGCGGGTTTGGCGGCACCTCGTACAGGTGTTGGTGTCGTAACCGGGGAGGCCGCAGATTCGGCAAAATGTCCCGCGTGGCTGGAGGCATTGGCGGTGGATGTGTCCCTGTTGTCGGCAGTTGTAGCAACGAACGGTTGCTGACTGGTATCTGGGGGCTGTCTGGTTGGGTTGGGGTGCCGGGTTTGGAGCGGGGTTCTCGACCTGGATGGACATTAGGGGCGGCGGGTTGGCTTGGAGGGCTTGTAGGAGGGGTGCGGGGTTAGGGGCTGTCGGGCGAGGTTGTGGCTTCGGTTGGGCTGGGGTTGGGGCGATGGGGGTTACGGGGAGAGGGCTGGGGTCTTGGTTGGACTCTATGGCAGCTGCCTTGCCAAGATATTGTCTGCCTTGGGGGTTGAAGGCGGCTGAGGGAAGGACTGACTGGGCGGGGGTTGGCGGGGGTCTATATGTCCGCTTCCTTTCCAACATGGACTCTATGCGGCGGCACCGTAACTGGAAGTCCAGAAAGGTAGCGATGGTGGAACGATCTAGGTGGACTGCCAGGTCGGGGTGTAGGTTTTCGTAGCAGAGGTCTAGCTGGGCTTCTAGGGAGAGGGACGGGCTGAGGAAGTTGAAGTAGGTCCTCATCTTTGTGAGGTATTCCCCACTGGGCTCTCCTGGACCTTGGGTTCGAAGCTCGACTTCGCGACGCAGCTTTTCCTGTAGGTCGCTGTGTCCGAATCGCGCCCGGAAATGGAACACGAACTCCTCGTAGGTTGTCCATTCCTCGTGCACTACGCGATACCACATGAGGGCCTCGTGGGTGAATGACTCCGGGAGCATCCGGAGTAATTCCTCCTCCGTGTACGAGCGGCTGGAACAGTACTCGTACAGACGGAGGAGGTACTCCTCTCCATCGTCGATGCGTCGTCCCGCGAATTTGGGCCCGAAACGACGAAAATGGTCGATGCCTGCTGTATCCCGGGTCACGAAGCTGGGGGCTGCGGGTTGGAACGAATGGGGGCGTTGGGGAAGGGCGTGGGGCGGTCGTAGGTGGGTGCTGCTATGTTGGGGGTTCGTACGAGGGGGAATATTGAAGGTGCCATGGGCGCGGGGTGGGGCTTGGGGTTGGGGTGCCGGGATGGAGAGTAATGGGGCTCGCGCGGGGATGCGGGTTGGTGTCGGTCGGGGTAGTGCTTGGGGAGCCATGAATCGGGGTGCGAAGGTCACTGTGGGGGCGTGGGTGGGGAGTAATGGGGGGGTCTGGGGGATGGGGTCGTCACGGTGGGATATTAAATCGTCCCCTTGTTCGAGGGTAATAGGGTCTCGGTATTGCCCCATGGTTTGACCCGTGGGTAGGGGCTGTCGGGAAGGGTCGGTCTCGGCAGGGGGTAAGGTGACTGACAGGGCCTGCGAGACGTCCATGTCCTGTAGGCCGAGCGAGGAACGCAGCGTCTCAAACGATTCGGAGGCTCGCAACGCGGATGCCAACGTGACGGGGAATCCCATCCCGCGCTCGTCCTCAGCAGGATCCCAGTCGACCGAAACTCCCCTAAATCGGCGGCGTACTTCATAACGCCAATACCGGTTTATCAGGTCCTCCATGGTCCCGGCCGTACTTAGCGCGGCGTGATCACAGAGCCTTACGAGGTCCATTACGTTGGGGAGGCGACGTAACTGCGCTTGAACTCTCTGAACTTCCCTTTGTATATCGGGATCGACGTTGGAAACAGGGGGGGCTATCATGTTGGGCGGGGGGGTTGACGTTCGGCTCTGGCCGGCGGACGGGGCCCCGGCCATGGTGACACTGGTGGTAGTGGCCGTGGCCACTCCGGCGGTTGTCACGTCGTCCATTTATAAACGGGGGGGGTCTAGCGGAAAAGAGAGAAGCAGGGAAAAAAAAAAGAATTGGAAAAGAAAAAAAACAAAAAAAAAATTCAATCTGGGGCGCGATAGCAGGGCTGACGAAGGGGGGGGGGGTACACAAGAAAAAGGGTTACAAAAATAAATGTGGGTCAGGGGATTTGGCGGAGGGACGGTACTTACTTGCCAACAATATATTTCGCGAGTGGTGGTAATTAGCGAACAGCGGCAACACAAAAAAAAACAATAATTCAATTTAGGGGGTCAAAAGAAGGGGGGGGGGGTTTGTTCTGTGCCGAGGTGAGCACTCTTTATAAGCGTCAGAGAAATCCCCACTCGAGGAGCGAAAGGGTCGCTGCCCTCGAGGGTCCTAAATTTTAAAAAAATTTAATTTTTCTGATAATACAGGGCCCCACGTTGGGCGCCAAAATTTGTGATGATACCTTTCGTGTTGTCTCCCAATGCTGGGTCGATCTGGGGAGTAAGCGGGGGTGAAGGGAAGGGGGAAATAACGGTCCGAAGTTTTGTGTAGAAAACTAAAATATTATATTCTTCAATAATAATCGGGGAGGGAAATGAGAAAAGAGCTTAACAGCGTAAATCAAATTTAACAATCGAATTAAACAAAATAATAGGGGGAACGGAATAGTCAAATAATAATCGTAATAACTGACTGGAAAAGCTTATACAAAAAAAAAACTAGGTTTATCATAAATATCGGGACTGCAGGGGGTTGGGGTCGGTCGCACGGAAAAGGAGGGGGGGCTGGCCGGTGAAAACTCTACACAAAAAAACCTCGATCGACTAAGATCGAAACTCAAGCAAAACGAAAATATAATAAACTCAAAAAAAAATAATGAAACTCGAAATATGGTTATCTCAAAATGAATTGTCACTTGTTGATTTTGGGCGCCAGCTACTTTCTCGGCGTAGCACCGTAACTCTTAAAAAAAAAAAAAGAAAGACAATCCGCAAATTTGCGCGGCACGCGGCTAGCAAGGAACGGGGGGGGGGAAGGGGGATGAGACTTCTCAGGCCGTGGACACTGTTCCAGGGCTTCTTAACAAATTACCTCGGCACATACAAAAAAAAACTATGTTGAAATTACAATAATGAAAAAGTGAAATAATGGTGCTAAACGTCCCACTAAATGTGTCTCGGGTCGGGGAAAAATTATCACTAACGCACGCTGGGAATGTTCGATTCCTACCACCACTCACGCGCACGTGTTCGAAATGAAAAAAAGGTCGGCGCACGTGGCGGCCGGTATTCGACGATCAATGAAAATCTTACAATACAAAGAAAAAGAGAAAAACGGCTTAATACTATTAAACAGGGCTGGGGTTGATTTTTCGGGGGATATCTGGGGGATGGGGGAAATATTGTGCAGGGTAGGCGGGCGGGGAAACTTATTCAGTACTCACTCAACCTCTCACTTATATCGGTTACAATTTCTCCGATATATTCCTCGATATTTTCCTCGGTCTTTCCTGGTCGGTATAAATTTCCTCGTACAATTCCAAATTCGTATCCTGGGGTATCGCTTATGGTCGTTTTTGCTCCTTGTACAATCCAAATCGTTTCCGGGGTTGTCGCTTAAGGTCTGTATCTCTCCGGGAAGGAGTCCGTTCGATATTGGGGAATAGCCGAGTCGTCGTAAAGTCCTGATTTTTCCACACACTCTCTCGCTACTCTCGCACTCTCGTCTTTTCACACCTACTCTAACGCACGCCTTGGCTCGAAGTGATGTCGGCCGTGCTTCTTCCGGCTTCTTCTCCGACCTTAGGGTCGGTCTCGCAATTTAGCGTTGGGATGTCGGTCTCTGATTGGCGGGTTCCGGGACTGGCTGCTGGTGGGCGTCGGGATTGGCCGCGCGGCCGTGCTAATATTTCGTCGCGACGGAAGACTCGTCGCGACGTTCGGCGCGCGCACCCTCGTCATCGATTTGCCCATCGATCGACGAGCAGTTCCTTGCGTCGGGAGGTGGCGGTTCCATGCGGCGAGTTGGCGAAGTGTCTCCTGTGACAGATCGCGGCCGAATAGTGTTTTTGCTCGACGACACACCTCGTCGGTTTAAACTCGGCAATCCGAGCCGAGAGGGTGTCGCCGGGTTCTTTGGTGTTGGTGGACGAGTCGGAAAGGAGGCTCCGACTCGTCAGGATTTTCCCCAGGGCTGGCAAGGTCGGACTGGCTTTTCGGACTGGTCTTCGATTTTGAGGTTAGTGCTTGAAGGGTCTGGCTGCGTCTCAAATTGTTGGCTGTTTAGGTTGTTGGGGTCGATTGGTGGTGCGCAGGGGTTCAATTTCCCTCCTGGATGGTCTGCGATGGCTGCGATGGGTCTGCGGTGTCTTCGATGGGTCTGCGGTGGCTTCGATGGGTCTGCGGTGGCTGCGCTGGGTCTTCGGTGGGTCTTCGGTGGTTGCGCCGGAGGGCTGACGGGCCTCCGTTGAGTGAGTATAGGGTCTGACGGGGAGTTAGGGGATGAAGGTCAGTCAGGGAAGGGGGGTTAACAATTGTAAAATTCGCTACTTAATTATTGTCCTAATTCCTGTTTATTCCCTAGGTGAGTGGTGGGACTCCGAGCCAGGCAGCGGGAGGAAATTGTGACGTGCCACGTCACAGTGTATATAGAAATTGTATAGAGAAGGAACGACATGTTAATACTATTTTCAAAATTTCAATGTATCGTTCAGCTGCGATACAACTTTCTAAATGCTGTATCTCTTAAATACTAAAAATTATAAATATAAATTAATTTTTTTAGCATTAAAGAGATACAAACTTTAGAAAGTGGAACAAAGAGAATTGACACATAGAAAATTGTATCGGAGGTACAAAAGTTAAAAAATATTTTTAAATTCGTAATGTGAATTGTGTTTGAGGTTATGTTAGTTGAAAGTTCGGGGTTTGAATTTCTGCACTCAAGAATTATGCGAGAGTATATAAAGAACATTGTATTGTTTGAAAGACGATTATTTCAACAAACCATGTAATACTTACTTTCTGCAATGTAATGCTATTTTATACTGCAATTTTGAATGGACGTTGGCGTTGTTTCTCCGCGACTGGCCACACTTTATCACGTGTCTCCGACGTGACGGTTGGGACGTAAACGCACAACACTTCTACGTCCGATAATTATATTACCGAACTTCTACGTCCGATGTGACAATGGTTTTCCTATTGTCAAATTGCTAGGACACAATCCACCATAACCTTTATAACCTTTTACGTTTACGTAAAAATGAAACCGAGGTTGGTTACTCAAGACGCCATTACATTCTGCACTCCCCACTCCATTGCCCGCGAGCGAAACAGACGATCCGGATTGGCCACGAAAACTGCCCCAGATAGCCATAGCCAAGCGTGCTGTCGATGTGGAGAGTGACGGCACAGTGGCGGCACGATGCTGGCTCGGGACGGCACGGCATGTCGGTACAGAGGAGCGATGTACGTCCGCATGTGACGGCTTTCTGCTGGCACGGTAGGACGGCACGCTGTAACGACTCCGTCTCGGCACAGTGCCGGGTCTGTAGTTAACTGGTGGGTATCGCTCACCATGCACGGTGCCCGCACGGTGTCGACACGGCGTAGTGACTTAGATTTGTTAGTGCTTGAACGATGCCACCACAGTGCCGGCCCACCGTACCAACTTAAATTTCATTGGGACAGCACGGTGTCGATCCGCCGTGGAAACTTTTATTTCGCCGAGATAGCCCGATACCGGCACGTTGCCAGCACGGAGATGGAGACTCAAATTTGACCGAGACGACACCGTGTCGGCACGTTATCGGCTCATCGTGATGGCTCACAATGCATTGGTCGTCACTGTACCAGCACAGTGTCGGTTCGCCGTGGTAATTCTAATCGCGGCATGATGACGTTGTACTGACACGGTGGCGGCCCACGGTGGAAAATCTGTTTTCGGTGCGACGGCACGACACGTGCACGGTGTCGGCACACCGTAGCATTTCAATTCTCGCTCGCACGGCCCAGTGCCGGTACGATGCCGGCCTGCTGTGGTTATTTCAACTTCGCAGTGCCGACACCGCATCTGCACACTGTCGGTACGAGGTGGAAATAATTTGTCGCTGCGACGGCACGACACGTGCACGGTGTCGGCACACCGTAGCATTTCAATTCTCGCTCGCACGGCCCAGTGCCGGTACGATGTCGGCCTGCTGTGGTTATTTCAACTTCGTAGTGCCGACACCGAACCTGCACACTGTCGCTACGAGGTGGAAATAATTTGTCGCTGCCACGGCACGACACCGTCACGGTGACGGCACGCCGTAGCATTTCAATTTTCACTCGCACGGCACAGTGCCGGTACGATGTCGGCCTGCTGTGGTTATTTCAACTTCGCAGTGCCGACACCGCATCTGCACACTGTCGGTGCGAGTCGGACAAAGAGCTGGGAGGTATAACTACCGTCCAGCTCTTTTTAAGTACATAGTACAATAAGTACTAACCAAATATTACCAAATAATGGTACTTTGATTCCGGGTCTTTAAGGACTGCCATTTTTCCAAGTACTTAAAGTACACCCGGAATTAAAGTACCAAATAAGTACTATGTACTTTAAGTGCTTTCAATTGAGATGCATGCATGCAACTCGATAATCTTTGTGTCAGCGCTGAGCAAATTACTTGAAGTGCCAAATGCATGATATACTTGGTACTTCAAGTACTTTGCCCAGCTCGGGAGGGAAATTATATTTTTTCGACACAACGTCATGACACCGACACAGTGTCAGCACGCCGGAAAATCTTAATCTTGGCTCGCACGGTGCAGTGCCGTTATGGTCTCGGCTTGCTATAATTATTTCAACATTTGAACCATCGCACCACAAACAATAGACTTTTTTCAGAAGACAAATCGATATTAATGCTGATAAAAGTTTATTTATTGAAGAATATCGAAGACATCATTTTCGTACAGTTTTTGCCACGTTGAATCCATAAAAATTGATCTGCTATTATTCTTATCAGTGATCAGTGATACCGATGCGTTTCGCGCGCGCCAGGTTTTATAAATGGTAAGTAGCAAAACATTTGTTTTTTTGCCTTTAACATAGATTTTTATATCGAGCATAGTGCTAATAGTTAAATAACAAGAGAAATATACATCGTTCAATACATCGCATAAATAAAAATCCCAAAAAATCTAAAAAAATATATATTTACACCTTAATATCTGCATGTTCATGATGTTGTTAATACAATATTGATGATGATGTGTACAAAATTGAGAGTACCACACCATGTGAAACTCACACTCGCCTTTAAAAGTACGCGAGTGTCAGTTCCCCATGCGTGTGGTATATCGAAATCGTGTACGCTTACGCGTACACTTCTGGACCCCAAAGCCACTGGGTCCAAGTCTATCGAGCTGTAAGCATCAAACTGACCTGGTGCTATATGTTTTTACAATAGACATTTGTAAAAAAAAATACTAAACCCAGTCAGTTTTCCGCTTACAACCCGCATCCATCACACATTCACAACCTGTGCCTGAAAATCTTTTAAAGCGATCATTAGCATATGAAATAGGGAGACAAAATAAAACGAGCCGCCTTCAGTCGTATACCGTTCGATCGTATACTCGTTCGTTATAACGGAAATGACCGACACCGCAAAAAATTTACAAATGTTCACAACTTCGTTCAAATGTACACCGCAAATATCTAACACTTGCTTAAGGTAGTCCTAGCGGACAGCCTGAGCCCACATGAGTTCACATGTCGCAAGGACTACCTTAATTAGCAGATAAAAATTGTACACCGCAAATTCCCTACACCGAAAAAAGTTTATGTATTTATATGTAACACATTTGTAAGTATACAACATTTCGATGTGACACTCGTCAAACATAATCACATGTGTAAAAAAACTAAACGCGCGCAACCTAACACCGGCAGTGAGGACAGCCGGGTTTCGAGAGGGGCTTTCGATCAACGCCACTGTTGTTATGCAGATAAGATGAACCACGTACCAACTGTGGACTGTTAATCACAGGGTAACCCGCCATGTGATTCATGTGTACCGCTTTTCTGACAGTCGCATTGAAAATCAATTAACGAAGTATTTGTAAAATAAATAAGAAAAAGGTTTACTTTATATGGTAAAAAAATATCGTTGGTCTAACGCCACCAAAATATATCGAATCCCCATAAGAATCTGTAACGGGTGTTTTAAGGGGGCGCCATATCTTCCACGACAGAATATTTGTGTGCGTGTGCGTGTGCGTGTGCGTGTGCGTGTGCGTGTGCGTGTGCGTGTGCGTGTGCGTGTGCGTGTGCGTGTGCGTGTGCGTGTGCGTGTGCGTGTGCGTGTGCGTGTGCGTGTGCGTGTGCGTGTGCGTGTGCGTGTGCGTGTGCGTGTGCGTGTGCGTGTGCGTGTGCGTGTGCGTGTGCGTGTGCGTGTGCGTGTGCGTGTGCGTGTGCGTGTGCGTGTGCGTGTGCGTGTGCGTGTGCGTGTGCGTGTGCGTGTGCGTGTGCGTGTGCGTGTGCGTGTGCGTGTGCGTGTGCGTGTGCGTGTGCGTGTGCGTGTGCGTGTGCGTGTGCGTGTGCGTGTGCGTGTGCGTGTGCGTGTGCGTGTGCGTGTGCGTGTGCGTGTGCGTGTGCGTGTGCGTGTGCGTGTGCGTGTGCGTGTGCGTGTGCGTGTGCGTGTGCGTGTGCGTGTGCGTGTGCGTGTGCGTGTGCGTGTGCGTGTGCGTGTGCGTGTGCGTGTGCGTGTGCGTGTGCGTGTGCGTGTGCGTGTGCGTGTGCGTGTGCGTGTGCGTGTGCGTGTGCGTGTGCGTGTGCGTGTGCGTGTGCGTGTGCGTGTGCGTGTGCGTGTGCGTGTGCGTGTGCGTGTGCGTGTGCGTGTGCGTGTGCGTGTGCGTGTGCGTGTGCGTGTGCGTGTGCGTGTGCGTGTGCGTGTGCGTGTGCGTGTGCGTGTGCGTGTGCGTGTGCGTGTGCGTGTGCGTGTGCGTGTGCGTGTGCGTGTGCGTGTGCGTGTGCGTGTGCGTGTGCGTGTGCGTGTGCGTGTGCGTGTGCGTGTGCGTGTGCGTGTGCGTGTGCGTGTGCGTGTGCGTGTGCGTGTGCGTGTGCGTGTGCGTGTGCGTGTGCGTGTGCGTGTGCGTGTGCGTGTGCGTGTGCGTGTGCGTGTGCGTGTGCGTGGGCGTGGGCGTGGGCGTGGGCGTGGGCGTGGGCGTGGGCGTGGGCGTGGGCGTGGGCGTGGGCGTGGGCGTGGGCGTGGGCGTGGGCGTGGGCGTGGGCGTGGGCGTGGGCGTGGGCGTGGGCGTGGGCGTGGGCGTGGGCGTGGGCGTGGGCGTGGGCGTGGGCGTGGGCGTGGGCGTGGGCGTGGGCGTGGGCGTGGGCGTGGGCGTGGGCGTGTGCGTGTGCGTGTGCGTGTGCGTGTGCGTGTGCGTGTGCGTGTGCGTGTGCGTGTGCGTGTGCGTGTGCGTGTGCGTGTGCGTGTGCGTGTGCGTGTGCGTGTGCGTGTGCGTGTGCGTGTGCGTGTGCGTGTGCGTGTGCGTGTGCGTGTGCGTGTGCGTGTGCGTGTGCGTGTGCGTGTGCGTGTGCGTGTGCGTGTGCGTGTGCGTGTGCGTGTGCGTGTGCGTGTGCGTGTGCGTGCGCGTGCGCGTGCGCGTGCGCGTGCGCGTGCGCGTGCGCGTGCGCGTGCGCGTGCGCGTGCGCGTGCGCGTGCGCGTGCGCGTGCGCGTGCGCGTGCGCGTGCGCGTGCGCGTGCGCGTGCGCGTGCGCGTGCGCGTGCGCGTGCGCGTGCGCGTGAGCGTGAGCGTGTGCGTGTGCGTGTGCGTGTGCGTGTGCGTGTGCGTGTGCGTGTGCGTGTGCGTGTGCGTGTGCGTGTGCGTGTGCGTGTGCGTGTGCGTGTGCGTGTGCGTGTGCGTGTGCGTGTGCGTGTGCGTGTGCGTGTGCGTGCGCGTGCGCGTGCGCGTGCGCGTGCGCGTGCGCGTGCGCGTGCGCGTGCGCGTGCGCGTGCGCGTGCGCGTGCGCGTGCGCGTGCGCGTGCGCGTGCGCGTGCGCGTGCGCGTGCGCGTGCGCGTGCGCGTGCGCGTGCGCGTGCGCGTGCGCGTGTGCGTGTGCGTGTGCGTGTGCGTGTGCGTGCTTGCGCATGTGTATGTATGTACGCATGTACGTATGTACGCGTGTAAGTAGGTACGTGTGTACGTGCGAGTGTGCACGTGTGAGTGTGTGCATACGTTGACGCTACTTAGTAATGAACTGCACAGGACATGGCCGCAACTACACACTCTCCATCAGCCCGCAATTCTCCACCACTTTGATCAAACTGTCGTGACAACCAACGCGGCATTAGGTAGCCTTTAGTAGTGACATCAGCGAACCGTACCATTACCAATTCTTCTTCAAGCCGTGAACACTGATAGTAGCCAATGGATGTAGAAGCAATGGCTACGTCATAGAACGAAGTAACGCTACTAAACATTTTGATGACCAAATGTATCTCGTTGTTGCAAACTACAATGTTGTACACGAGGCAGACGGAACCATCGTTCATAATGCAGCATCTGTCACGTGGCCTTGCGGATAGAGTGAAGTTTGCACATTTCACGCGACGGTACTGATTAAGACTGGGTTCAGTTATGGTAGCTGGAAGTGGACCGCCAGTATGTTTATCAAGGGCCATAGGATTTTCGTACCAATTTCGGAAATGGTCGCTGTTCTTCAAGCATCGAGCTTTCTCTGCGCGTCTATTAGCTATTTGCTCTAGCTGTAGGTGTGGTTTTTTGCAATATTTCCGAAAAATCATCATATTGTTCTCATATGGGAACGCGGAAAACGCATCGATAGGACCAAGCAATTGCACGTCATCGATCAGATGCAGTAAACCATGAACATTGTAGCTAATAAAGTCGATGCCATCGTTACGTCCTGATCAGCATTTTCCTGCATCTATGGTAAAGGAGATTTCTCTCCCTATTACGCGTTTATCGCATGTGACGCTTTATCAGAACACTGCCCTTTTGAATCTAACCTTTCGGAAATTTATTCAGGGATGGGCTGAGAATGCATGCCGAAAGAATATAGGTCGAAAGAAATCATACCTTGTTTACTATGGCTCGGTATTTAATTCTACTCTATGCGTACTACGATGTTTACTACTTCGAACTGATATGACGCTTCGCGTGGGGCTGACATACCGTAGTAGCGGAGGGAAATAAGACTCCTGATGGCTCGCGGTGCGCTGCGCAACACTGAGTCAAGGCTAACGTTATCGCGAACTGTCAGATTCGTTTCTCTACCTTGGATGGCCTCGATGGAAAATCGATGAACTCAACTTTTAATTTCTAGGCAATCTTCCATTAATTTAATCAAATCCCGAATCGAATACCAGTTATCTTTAAATTATTAGAATAATTAAAGGTTGGAAAAATGAGCAAAATAGAATGTTCTTTGAAGATAGATGAGAATGGAAAAATTTAAAGTTCCAATGACTTACGATGATTCGAATAATGAATCGAATGTTCGGATATCTCAGATGGGTCCAAATGAATGAATATGTCGAATTTAGATTTTCTCGTCCTTCCTTCCTTCCTTCGATATTTCAGAAGTAAACGTTGGAATGGATTACCAGTATTAACGATGAAGATGATGATAAATAATTACTCCGAATTGTTTCAATTGTTGATATAAATGTTCAAGTTGTTTATTTATCGGTGATTGAAAGTTAATATCCAATTTTTAATCGTATATTCTAAGAATTAAAATGATTGACAGTTGTTCGGAAAAGTAAGTCTTTCAAAATGGTTCAAGAGTAATGACTTCTTGACAGTTAGAACTTCCGGGAAGAGAATGATGTTCCGCCCTTGAAGAGCTTCTTTTATCGTCTCGATCGGGGGGCACCCGCGCCACCAAGCTCCCCATCGAAACCGCTGATGACCAGTAAGCTACCGGCTGATTGGTTGGTCCCCTTCCTCGGTCATTATCGACCGGTCTTGACATCTTACATTGCTTATTTTAATAATTTTACAATATTTACTTTTTATAATAATTTTCCGATTTAACAATTTACACTCTTAATTTTCATTTTTAATTAGAAGAATATAGAAATTTGAACGAAATTTCTATGATGTTTCTATCTCAAGTTATCTTTTTAGTTAAATGAAATTTGTTTAAATATTCCGGATTTTTAAAGGATAATTATCTTACTTCGCTTAAACTATAACAAACCATAATTTTTAATTTATAAATTGTAAATTCCCCCATTATGATAACATTTTATAATTTGTTTACAATAATTTATACAGACGAATTGACCCAAACAAATTATCAATTTTGACTCTATTTCACTAATATTTGGTTATTTGTTTACTGGTCTTTTCCTGTAAATATTCGACTCAAATGAGCCTATTATTAATAATTAATTATTATTTGTTTTCAACTTGGTTTGAATAATTATCCTCTGAGAGGTGCTGCACTCGTTAGCGCCGACGGTAAATTTCCCAATCAGTCGCTTCGAGACAGTTGCACCGATTCTTTGGCTGCACCGCTGTGTGCGTACGTGCATCGCCTCGCTCCGCGTGTTAGAGCGATAAGGTGTCATCTCTTTTATGTCGCCGCCGCATGTGGGAAAGATTCGTATTACTTTTGCGTTTCGATTAAGACAATGGGTATGGACCCGAGGTATTCTCGCTGTCGATGACCTTCGAGAACGTGTCTTCTTCTTCTTTAATACAATTTCATCCGGACCTTCACCACCACAGTGAAGGGAAACCGGACTAGCCACAGGAAATCCGCGCCGGCCAATGATTCACGTAACAGCGATGTGTGGTTGGTTAGATCCACTATTTAACAGAGAGGAAGCTCTCTCGGTACGACTTTGTAAGCCATTGCTCTACAGCGTCAGGCTGAATGGCAGCCATCTTGAAGTGTGGCTTCGCCGCAAATAACATCCACCAGATGGCTCCAGGGTGACCACAACTTGGTCTTTCGAAACGGGAAGGTTGTTTAACGCGAGCAAGATTAAAAATTAAATAACATTCCAGTATGTATTCCTTGTGTGACGTCACGTAAATGGATCTAGTGACTTTTATAGTATTCTTAAATATCACAGCTTAAGGTATCACAGACTGTATAGATATCACATTGTCCAGACTTCAGGTATAGTTTGTACATTTTGGTTCATGTAATACGTTAATAATAAAATCTCTACACTTACAAACTAAGTAGACCTATATATACGTGAGTTCACAAGTATCACGGATTTCTTTAGAAAATTTGATGATACTCTTGATGATTTTAGGATTTTCAGAAAAAGCTAGGCTCCTGATCTCGAGAGGGGGAGATACTCCAACACTTGCAATTTCTCTCTGAAGGGCAATCGACTCTTTCCTAGTATTTGGGCATGCCCAAAAAATGTGATTCAGAGACTGAAGGCTCTCCCCACACTCACACATAGGAGAGTCAGAGAGTCCAATTCTAAATAAATGTTCTTTGGTGCCCAAATGGCCCGCTCTTATCCTATTTATTAATGTAATTGAATCCCTTTGCAAGTTAGAATTCGCAAACCAGGGCGACCTCGTGTTGGAGCTTCTTAGAGAATAGTATACTGAACCCTTGGTCAAGAAGGAGGCGGCTTTATTGCCTTCCTCCAAGTTGTCAAGCCATTGCAAAGAACGTTTAGCAGTGGTCACCGGCATCGCCTCAAATTTTAAGGGGAGCCCCGTTCCACGAGCCAGGACAGCTAACTTGTCCGCGATTTCATTTCCACTGATGCCACAATGAGAGGGGCACCAGACAAACTGGACATCTCTGTTGTTAAAGATTAGTCTGTTATATAGCGATTTAATTTCTAATACTAACGAGTGAGTCTTAGGGTTTGTGCCTGCAGAATCAAGGGCTTTGAGGACACTGAGAGAGTCCGAACAGATAACGATGTTTCTTTTGGAGGAGTTTTTAATGTATTTAAGAGATTCGACTATCGCAAGGGCCTCTGCCTCAAAAATGCTGGCAAGTCCATTAATTCTAAATGGCGCGGAGAATTGAACTTCCGGAATAAAAAACGACAGACCCAACGATGCTTCCCCCCGATTTTTCGAGCCGTCCGTATAAATAGAAAGGTGATTAGGCCATCTTTTGCGAGTCTCCGTACAAAAAATAGAGTTGGCCTTAGATTGAGCATTTTTTTGGATAACTTTACCTATATCTACGATCGGAGGGATCGAAATAAGCTGAGGTCTGATAGGTAGTTCGTAGCAGGGGGGATTGTCTGAACGGTATGCGTTCACAAGGCCGGGCGCGATATTCCTCCATATATTCATCAGAAAAGATTTGCAATACTCCGGAACGGGTCTATTATTGTCTAATCTCTCGATCAAAAATTGGAGCTTGGGAATCAACGGATGTCTGCGCAGAGAGAAAGACCTGCAGAGATATTGAACTGCTAATTTACAAGCCCTGTAATAGATAGAAGGTTCTCCGGCCAAATCTAAGAGAACGTTAGTGGGAGTTGATCTAAAGCAGCCGAGTATCAACCTCAAAGCCGCAAATTGAGATGTACCAAGTTTTTTAACGGCGGATTTCGATGCGTTATGAGAACAGAAGAAAGCCCATTCCAGTCTAGCTCGGATAAGGCCTCGGTAAACCAATAATAAGGTTGAAGGGTGGGAACCCCAAGATTTATGTGCCAGAGTTTTAAGAATGTTTATGCCACGAGAGACATTACACGAGACATCCCTAAGGAGAGCCTTCCAATTCAACCTGGAATCCATACAGACCCCCAGAAATTTTGCCACATGAGATCTGTTGATAAAGGAGTTGTTGACTCTGATATTCAGAGCCTCAGGAATAGAATTTTTCCTGCTAAAGACCATAAATTTAGTCTTTTTTAGTGAGATATTTAGGCCGATGCTCGATAACCAGCCGGATAAAATCCTGATACCCCCCTCGAGTTTTTCAATGCAGGAAACGAGACTCTTGTCCTTCGAATACAGGACGATATCATCCGCGTATTGAAGCGAGTAGCAATGTTCTCCAATGTATTCATTGATGTTTCTTATGTAGATGTTAAAAAGGCAAGGGCTGAGGACAGAACCCTGGGGTAAGCCTCTGAACAGATTTCTGTTTGCTATAAATCGACCGTCAGCATAAAAATTGGCATCTCTTTTCCAAATTAAATTGTAGATCAGATTAATAATGTTAGATGGAATACGAAGGTTTAATAAATTCTCTACGAGTTTCGCTGGTAAGACATTATCGTAGGCCCCTTCAAGGTCTAAAAACAGAGCTGACACACATTCGCCTCTAGCAAACGAATTGTAAACGTCCGTAGAAAAAATTGCGATGTTGTCCAAACAAGAGCGAGATCTGCGAAAACCAAATTGATTAGAGGGGATCACAAATTCCGTTTCTAAGAAAAAGTCTAACCTACTAATGATTATACGTTCAAACAGTTTCAGCATGCAGCTGGCCAAGGAAATCGGTCTATAACCCCCTGAGCTCTTGGGGATCAGGCATACTTCATAGTTGTTCCATGAAGAAGGAACGATACCCCTGAACATGAAAGAGTTAAAAATTTTTGACAGGGAAACTAAAATATTGATAGGAAGATTCTTAATCATTAAGTTATTAGTCAAATCTCTCCCTGCAGCTGATTTGCTTTTCAGTCTTCTAATAATACACTGGATCTCTGAAGCCGAACACGGAATCCAGATGCCTTTAACAACATTGATGGGATTCTTCTGAGGGATTATCAAAGGGAGGGGCTCAGGCTTCGAGATAGGGGCTAATTTATTTACCGCTTCCCTAATTTTCCTGGTTTTCTCGGAGGAACAATTTTTTGAGAAGTGGCTTGAGACGCCACTGAACCTTCTGACATTTTCCCAAATTTTTTTCAAGGGCATATCGGGATTAATCGAACCCGCGAATTTGCTAAAGGAAGCAGCTTTCTCGTATTTTAGAGTGCGCTTAGCCTCATCATCTTTATCTAACCAAGTTTTAAAATTATTGACACATTTATCAGCTTTGTAATTTCTAAAAGCAACTCTCCTTTGTTCTATGGCCGCTTTACATTTATCGTTCCACCACGATTTACAGTTCCTGCTCCGGTGGGAAGAATAACTCGACTTGGTAACAATTTTACCTCCGGAGTCTAATAACGAAGACTGTATTGACTCATGCAGGCGATTATATGCACCAATCTTATCGAAGGTTGAATTACCTGTACTAGCGTCAGTCTCACACAAATTCTTAGCGAATTTATCCCAATCGACCTTGGTAGTTTTGAAGAAAGGTCTGATTGATTCGTCACTGAATGCTAAGGTTTTTATAAACAAATTAATTACAATATGATCACTACCTAGGAGGTCCGTAGTCGGAACCCAACTCGTAATAGCGGCCAGAGTAGGATTAGCTATCGATAAATCGAGAACGTTTGTTTTGTAGCGCGATGAAAAATACGTCTTTGAACCGTCGTTCAAGATGGATAAGTTAAAGCCTTTTAAAGACCGATTAAGGGAAATACCAGAAGGATTCATGGTGTTGCTGCCCCAAATTTTATTTTGGGCGTTAAAGTCACCTCCTATTATTAGATAGTTATTTTTACTCAGTCTTAAAATCTCATTAAAAAAGGAATTCCATGATTTAACTTTTGTGGAAGCGTTTGGAGCTCTATAGACGCTGACAACAAACAGATTTCTGTCGCCATCCAAGAGAATTTCCACCGCTACCGCTTCAATTTCCCTCCTATTCCACAAGTTTCTTGGTAGAGGGCAAACTTTGAACGGGATGTTATTCCCAACGCCAATTGCAACTCCCCCTCCACTTTTATTACCATGTCTATCTTCACGGATCAATTCAAAATTTTTAATTTTGAAACTGGACTCAGGTTTTAGCCAAGTCTCAGCTAGAATTAAAACATCGGTATCCTGAGTAAGAGTCGGAAGCTCGTGCGATTTGCCATTAAGTCCTCTGCAATTCCATTGTGAAATTTTAAAATTTTCTAACGGAGTTGAATTCATTGGGACAAAGTGGAATGATCGAACAAGGACTACTTTACGATATGAGAAAACTGAGACAGCAAATTAAGCGAGAGGAGTTAAAAAACGCAGAGACTCACGATTAGTTGCTATCCTGTGTTTCCATCAACGAGTCAGCTGGAGTTATTGGATTATCCTTGTTCGAATCGATAAAGTTATTATTGTTGTTCAAAGAGTCCTGACGCGGGGTCAGAAAATTAACTGCCGGGAAAGTTTTATCTAAATCTTCTACATCAGGGATGCTTCTGCGAGAGATGGATTTAGATTGGGTAGCAAGTTTTGAGTCTGAAGGAGGTGGAGCAGAGCTCTCCCCGCTAAGTGGAGGGTGAACTTGCGCCTCAACGACAACTGGTTCAACAGGTGGGATTGGAGGGCTCTGAGAGTCCACGCAGGTCGAGGCAGCCGGGCAGGTTGCAACCACCGGTGAAGGAGTCGGCTGTTCCGGCGTTTCCTCGACCCCCAGGATCTCCCCAGAGATCCTTTCATCCATGAGTTGATTAGAAATCACTCTCGGGATTTTCCTTCTGGATCTCTGTGAGGCTCGAGGATTTTGTCTTCTGCACGGAATCGACTGGGACTGGAGAGGCGGCGGTTCCAGCGAGGGAAAGGCGTTGTTCCAAGCCAACGACCATTCATCTCGACCAAGGATCCTATCCCGTCCATCCACTAGGATACTGTTTGAGTCTATATTTTTCCTGGACTGAAGCCAGGTGATCGCCCTGTAAACATTGGAAATATTATTCTCCTGCGCGAGCTTCTGTGCTTCAAGTCTTTCAATGTTAAGGTGAGCCATAATCTTTGAAACGACATTCTGTTGAATAAATACTGGACACCTATTATCGTCCGCAGAGTGAGGCCCCTCGCAGTTCGCACAAGTGTAGGCAGTACAACTACACTCCGAGGCAGGATGGCTACCGCTACATAAGCAGCACCTCGTTTTACCTCTGCAGTTCGACTCAAAGTGTCCGAACGCTTGACAATTACGACACTTCTTTACTTTTGGCTCAAAGGGATCAATGTTAACTCTCGTTTTAAAGATGACAATCTTCTCCGGGAGTTCGTTTCCGTCAAACCAGAATTTAACCGCATTCGTGTTTTCCAGTTCTTTGGAGTTTTTAGAATTTACTGATCTCTTAATACGCTCAACTTTGAGGATTCTAAGGGGTTCGCTAAGCCATTCAAGGTTCTCCAAAATTTCCTCCTCGGTCAAGGAGGGCTCGACGTCCCTTGCCACCCCGATCCGACTCAATTTAGAGTCAGGGATGTACGCTTTCCAACTAGGATGAAGGTTGGTATCCTGATTTTCAATAAGCTTGTTGGCGTCCTGGTAGGTCTCCAAGGTAACTTCTACTAAATTCCTACCTTTTCTTTTCAGCTCCAACACAGTAATCAGGTTGCGCCTCAGTTTTTTCCCCACCACCATCGGATGCAATCTCCCGATACCTCTAGATTTTTGAGAGGTTCTGCCCCCACGTCCTTTACGTGGAGATCTTTCGTTAGCAGGAGAAGGGATTGTCTCTGAAGAGAATTGTGAGATTAGTACAATAAACGGCGCTGAACTTTTTGCATTATATCTATTCTTCCGCTCTGGAAAGATTTTTTTGAAAGACCTCCTGCGTTTGTTTGATTCTTCCAAAGAGATAACGTTTTCTTTGATGCCGGGGCTTAGCCGGGGAGCTTTTTCCAGATCATCAGAGAATTTTCTTTTAGCCCCTGCACCTGAGTCGCTGCTAGCAGAAGGGATCTGCGAGCCAATTATCTCCTCTACCGCATCCTTGTCAAGGAAGTTAATCATATCAGCCAACGACTCGTCGCTATTGTCTAAATTAAACGGACGGGTAGCCTCCTGGCGCGCAAAACCCTTCTTTTTCTTACAGTTACCTGCCTTACTAGGCTGAATAGAGGGATCAGGGTCCCCCATGTCAACTTCTAATTAAACTTAACCTAATTTAAGTTTCCTAACCAAAGTACGCAACGTCACAGAAGGAATCCGTGACCGAACAAATGACAAATATCACAACAATAGAGAAGGCAGAAACAAAATGAACAAGAGAATAATAAAGCCAATACAACCTTCCCTAGATAGATAAGGATTTTCGCTCCGATAGATCCAAGACCGCAACCATAAGGTCGTGCAAATGAATCGAACGTCTCTTCTTTTCACAATATCAGAGAGCAGTGTAGTTTAACACCGAAAATATCCAATTGATAATGTCACCAGGTTTGGCAACGAAGCACAAACTTTTTCAATGCCAGTTCAGCAAACTGTAATTGTTTTTTTGTTGGGCAGACCGATGTGAAAATACGCATACTGGCGTGCAAGAAGAGAAAGTGTAGGTAATGTTCGTCGTTCAGGATTCCCTTGAAAACCACTGGTCCAGTATAGAGTAGAAGCTGACGACATTCAGTAGCCTTATAGCGATGGTACAAGTTGAGCCTTCGAGGACGGCGAGCAAACTCTTTTGGACAGGAATCACTCAACTGTTCTAGTCTCTCCGAAACGAGGTTGATTTCGCGGGCGGGTAGCTTGCATTCAGTCGAAAACTTACCTTGCACCAACGCCATCAGCAATCGTTTCATGACGCCAATACAAACGAGATGCATGTACTCAAATGGTACTTGCGACACCATGCTTATCGGTAAGAGCGACAGAGGGCTTTCACCTTCTTTGTGATGATCGTCATCGACTTTGTTGAGGTATTCCGCGTCCGTTCGAGGGGAATGGTCTACACCTGTGTTGTGCCGCAGAAACTCGGTTAGCTACTCCGGGTTCTGTGCCTGAGCCGTGAGCTCGAATGTTCGGGATATATCCAGTAAAGGGTTAGAACCCAAGAGAATGAATGCACAGTTTAATAAAAAGGTCTTTATTAGGTTATTGAATATTTACCAATCTCGGTACACCCCGTAGCGAGCCACTCGCTAATCACACTTATCTCGGTTATGAAATATAGTGTATTGTAATCAACCGTACCGTATCCTGAGTTCTGATCAGACTGCCGAGTACCTGCTCTCGATCCTCTATATACTCATCGAGAGCACGTATGTCAGCTTAATATCTAGCGCAAGTTTATGGTTTACTTTATTCTTATAAACAAATATCTTTCCAAATCCTCGCTTTTCTGCGGGCGAGATTTGGAGCATATTTTACATTTCGCAATAATTGCCTCGGTACTCGAGCCGATGCTCCAGTTACCGAGCCACTCGCGATGGCCTAAGTGCTGCGTCAGCGGTGTCCGGTGACGCGCTCGACGCTCGATGTACGATCGTCGCGTGCCGTTGCACGCACCTTACTATTTCGCAACCGGTGTCCCGAATTAATATCCTACTGAGCCAGCCGGGGTACAACATTCCTCCCCCCTAAAAAGAAAAGAAATTTGATTTCTTTTCGCTCGTCTCCGGCGAGCTTTATTTTTACAATTCTTCGTGTACCCCGTGCTCGGTATTACATGTAATTGTTCACAACTTCTGGGCCCCTTTCCTGGTTAATTTTTGCAATCTTTCCTTTCGGAATTACCCGCTTTTGCGCAAACGAAGGAAGTAATTGAGTACAGGAGACCTTGCGGAACTGTTGCGAAACACGGAAAAGGCTGGCCATCGCCGCTGCATGTTGCCGATGTCCGGGTTGATTTCTGCTGACGGACGGGGGTCGTTGGTCTATGGGTTGCTGCGCTTACGTTTTCACGCCTATAACAGGCGGCCCAGTCTTGGGTCCCCCGTACTTCGTTTTCGTCCGTTCGCAGTCACTTTCGTTGCTTTTGCCCCTTCGATTTTTAAAGAATCGCTGCTCAGCCCACCATGAAGAGTCCACCGCTCAAGGTAAGTCCTGTCATCCGTGGTTGATACAGAAAATTGGCGCATAGTATTTTTCTTCTTCCCTCCGAGGCTCATGGCACCCCGTGTTACTCTTTTCCAGAGGAGGCGTACCGCTTCACCCGCGTCCACGGGGCCTTCGTATAGTCCGGGGTCTAGTCCAGTCTCCGCCGAGGACGAGGTCCAGGCCGTCGAACCCCCAACCTCCCCGGCGAGCTTCCGGCCAGTTTCAACAGACGTGGCGCACCTAGTCTTGACAGGGCCCTGCCCTCGGCCATCGGCACCCATCCCCCGGATCCGTGTCCTTACGCCCGCGGAGATAAACTTCCGGGCGATGCATGGACGGCTTCCTGGAGACTACCAGATTGTCTCCGGCCATCGACTTTCCTCCGGGGCCTGGCTGGCTTCCGGCACGACCGTTCGTCCGGCGGGTGCTTCCGATTCCGAGGACTCCGATTGCCCTGAAAACCCCGAGGACGAGGCCTCCCGGTTACGGCGTGCGCAGGCCGGCGGGATGCGCTGGGACCTTGCCCAGCTGTACTAACCAGCGGCAGCGCTTCAGCGATGTTATGTATCTTGTTAATAAATGGACCCGATTTGTATCTCGTTAATAAATATATATAATATGTAACAAGAATAGTCTGTTACTAATAACTTTGGTTTTTCCGTTTCCTCCGTCCCCTCTTTTCCCCATGGGCGTCCTCTCGACCTTGGCTCTGGTTGTCACACTCGCCTGGAGTGGTGGTTAACTGATGTAATTCTTCTCCGGGATTACGAGATTTGCCCTGATGTTTTTTCTCGAGTTTATGCGTCTCGGTTTCGGCAGTCGTTGATTCTCCTAAAATTGATTCTGCCGCGGCGTAGGTTTTCGGTACATCTTCAGCGGAGTAATTATCATCTGCTGTCAATTCATGACTTCTTCAATCTTGTCGTCAAAATTGTTGGATCTCCGTTAAATTCTTTCTTCATTTCAGAGTTATTTTTTTTCCTATGTTTATGTTTCATTTTCATTTGGGTGAAGCGATGTTCCGCAGCGGCACTCCGACC
The DNA here is from genome assembly GCA_958510785.1 of Exephanes ischioxanthus. NCBI lineage: Eukaryota > Metazoa > Arthropoda > Insecta > Hymenoptera > Ichneumonidae > Exephanes > Exephanes ischioxanthus. The sequence goes on along the minus strand of OY294019.1, from coordinate 9,742,470 downwards.
CGGCGGGATCGGATTTCTGCTGCGTCGACTTCTGTGAGCGGTGCGCGCTGTCTGGCGGCACCGGGACATTACCCTGGCCGTCGCATATCGTAACGTAGCCGTTCCTAACCTACCGCACCCCTGGCGTGTGTCGTATCCGTATTGCTCTTCCTTCGGGTTCTTCTTTTTTTTTTTTACCTCCGTTTATTTATTTTACTATTCCTTTCTTCATTATTCTCTCCCCTTACTCACTTTTGCTTCGCACAGGAATTATTTTCCCCATTTTCGTTTTAATTCCTTTTTCCCTCTCTTTTTTATTTCATTCTCGTTTTGATTCCTTTCTTCCCCTTTTTTTTTATATCTTCCTCCCGTGGGGTTTTCCTCCCCATACCGGGATACAGTTCTGTTATTTTCCCCCTTAACAGGAGAAAATTTTAGCCGGGCCGTTTTACCCCCAATTTTTTTTTTTTTTTTTTTTTACTTTCACTCCGACTATTATTCGTCTGCACTGATCCTCTTCCTGACAGTCTCCGCGACGGATTTCTTCCCAGCTGCTCCCTCAATCGTTTCAGGTTGTTCTCGCCGGCAGATCTTCCTGTGGCTGGACTCGCGCTGTATATGAATAGGGTGCTCCTTCGCCCTATTTATATGGAAAAAATCCCCTCTCCCGGCGTAGCCCTGTCGTAGGCGGTGACTGTGTATGCCCTTGCTTGTAATTCCCCTACAGTCCCTTCCTGCCCCGGATGTAGGGCGGCTTCTTCTTCACGATGCTCATTTTGCTGTCTCCTATTATTGTCATAACCTTTGGTCCGCTGGTTGTCCCGCTTACGTGCCCGGCAATCCCTCCAGAGATGCCCAGTTTTTTTACAGTAATTGCACGAAATGCTTGCCATATGAACGTTCCCCGAGGCCGGTAGGGGGAGCCTAACTCGGGCCCCCTGTTGGCAGTCCTTGGCCACGTGGCCGGTCTGTCCACATGTATAACAGGTGCGTGCTTCCTCCTTGACCGCGCCGTGTGACCGCCGCGGTTTTCCACCCCCCAGACTGGATCTTGCCGAGTCCTGACTGCCCGGGTGCCCCTTCGTCATTTTCTCGACCTCTATGGCCCCGACGATAGCGTCGTGCAGGCTCGAATAATTACGTGATCGCACGAGGGTCTGTAATTCCTTATTCAGGCCGACCTCGAAATTCATCTGTGCGGTTTTCCGGAAGGCATTTCCGATGTAGCGAGCCCCCGCTGCATCGACTCCTTCACACAACTTCTCGATTAATTCCACCGTCAGGTTTTCGACCCGGGTGGCGTAGGTTGAGACGTTCTCCGTTGGTTCCTGTTTCAGTATGCTGAACTGGTATTGCAGAGAGGCGAGGGACTCTCGTTTCCCATAAAGTGCCTCCAATTCTGTCCGTAAATCCCGCAAGGTTACAATAGTTTTGTGCCTCATTTCCCGCGTTGCTCGATCCTCCAGTTTACTGCTCCGGATGAGCGTAAGGAGAGTAGACCGCTGCTCGGGAAGGACCAATCCCCATACCGCTTCGCATGACAAAATAAAACCGTCGAGCTTCGTGGGATCGTTCCCGTCGAAGGTTTTAATATTTCGCAGGGCGGCGGGTATATCCAAATACACCGGTACCGCCCTAAACTGGGTCGATTCCCGGGTTTGTCGCCGAAATGGTGACTGCCGCCGCGGCGGGGTTACCCCTCCCCGTGGTGGCCCACGGGACTCCAGAATGTGGTCCCTCATGGTTTCCTCCAAGGCCAGGAGACGTTCGACCATGGAATCAGCATCCATCGGTGGTGCCGCCTGGGACCGGTTGCGAGCTTCCTCCAGCTGCCCCTCGAGTTCACTTATTCTCCCCTGCATCTGCGCAATGGTATGTACCGTCTCGTCCTCGGGGCCGGACTGACTCTCATTTCCTCCCCGGGATTCCCTGTTGTCCCCGTGCGTGTCCTCCTGTTCGGCGAATAGGGTCCTTCGGGTAGCCCTCAGGGCAGGTTTGAGCGGGAGCCCATTGCCTCTCCCGTGTTCGCCGTTCCCGCCGATAGCCCTGTGCCCGACTTGACCTCGTAATGAGCGCGCCATTCGGGAGATTTCCTGGGACACCATGGCCGGCGTGACCTCATCCGGTCGGCGCTCGAACATCTGCACGTCGATGTTCTCCCAGCCAGTTCCCCTCTGGGTGTTTACCCCGTACAGCGGGTTTGGCGAATTTCCCCGCCCCTCCTCGTTACCTTCAACCGATTGCTCCCCCAGCACCTCCCGTGCCCGGTTCGTGATGTCAGCTAGGGCGCCTTGGACGCCCTCAACCACCCCCAATGCTTCCTCCCCCGTGCTCGGGGTTCCCCTGCGCTGCCCTGACCCCGGGGGTCCCTGCGGCAAGTCGCGCTCACTCATTTTATTTTATTTTTCCCGTTTAACTTTTGAAACTGTTGGACTCTTCTCCGTCCCTTATCCGTCTCCAGGTTTGTTCCCTCTTTGCTCAGTTTTTTAACCCTGGGTTACTCTCGCGTTGGCCACCGGTAGCGTCCTACCGGTCTTGGCAAAGATCTTCCGCGTCCGCGCGGGCTTTCGATTTATACTCAGTGATGGGGCCACCTCCAGTGTGCCCTACAACTCTTCCGTGACCCTCTTGGTCCCGGGCTTCCCAACGGTTCCCGTCCCCCTCAATGAGGACGCCCTTCGAGGATCCTGCAGCGATCCGCGAAGGCTACGGTTGATTACTCTCGCTGAACACTTGTCGACCCTGGTTCGCGGCACTCTCTTCTCCCTCAATGGAGGCACACAGGTCGCCGTACGATCTGGTAAATATTGTTTTCTTTTTTTTCCTTAATTCTCTCTGGATATCCCACCGCTGCCACCAATGTTGTGCCGCAGAAACTCGGTTAGCTACTCCGGGTTCTGTGCCTGAGCCGTGAGCTCGAATGTTCGGGATATATCCAGTAAAGGGTTAGAACCCAAGAGAATGAATGCACAGTTTAATAAAAAGGTCTTTATTAGGTTATTGAATATTTACCAATCTCGGTACACCCCGTAGCGAGCCACTCGCTAATCACACTTATCTCGGTTATGAAATATAGTGTATTGTAATCAACCGTACCGTATCCTGAGTTCTGATCAGACTGCCGAGTACCTGCTCTCGATCCTCTATATACTCATCGAGAGCACGTATGTCAGCTTAATATCTAGCGCAAGTTTATGGTTTACTTTATTCTTATAAACAAATATCTTTCCAAATCCTCGCTTTTCTGCGGGCGAGATTTGGAGCATATTTTACATTTCGCAATAATTGCCTCGGTACTCGAGCCGATGCTCCAGTTACCGAGCCACTCGCGATGGCCTAAGTGCTGCGTCAGCGGTGTCCGGTGACGCGCTCGACGCTCGATGTACGATCGTCGCGTGCCGTTGCACGCACCTTACTATTTCGCAACCGGTGTCCCGAATTAATATCCTACTGAGCCAGCCGGGGTACAACACCTGGTAGGGTCATACGCTTGTTATCAAAATATCCAGTAACCTTGCACTTGGAGCATGGGCTGCTCGAATTGTGGCCCTTGTGGTTCAATACGAACGCCCGTGCAGGTGCATCGGCAATGAAAGCGCTCAGAGTGATGGATATTTTAATTCCTGAAAAAACTACGCCACCGTCGCGTATTAATTGCGTTGCCTCATCTACAAATGATTTGAAAAAAACCATCGCCCTCGTAGGTTTTCCTTGTCCCTTGTATACACCGATGATCTCGGTTGGACTATTTCGTATATTAGAAGCTCTGCATTGTATCGGCCAGATTTGACTCGATTCTGAATTGTCCAGAGATGCTCCATCCGTACTAAAATCGATCTCGAGAGTCGAAGGAATGCGATCCAGCGGCACGCTTTCGAGGATACAGATTATCGCGACCTCAAACCCCAAGTGCAAATATTTACCCGGAGGAACGTCTAGTAACGTGGCAGGTTGACGCTGTGTACCCAATAGGGTTTTCGTAATTTTCGGAAGTGTCGCGAGGCATTCGTGGGATCTAAGAACTTCGAGGAAACTATCGCCGGCTTGGTGACTAATTCCATTCTCGATGAAGCACGCCGCAAGTTTATCGCGAAAAGTGATTGGGTCTTTGCTCAAGTTTGATATTTCATACGTAATCGTGGCATCGTTATCTTCGTTACAGGAAACCACCGATTCGCCGCTAGAAAAAGCGTGATCACTCTCAGTTTCGTTATCAGAGACTGCGTTTTCCATTGCATGCAAAATTTGGTCTGATTCGAAAACAGCCTGGAACGTAACAGCTGATGAGTTCACGCAACTCTGCGGTGATGTCCTGTCAACGATATCTAGATCAGAATTGTGGGTCCCCTCAGAGAATCTTGCACCTACATCTTGAATCGGATTTCCTTCCTCTAGACTGTCAACAGCTACCAGCTCTGTAGCTGAACCAACACACTGTTTTAATTGACTTCTAATTCTTCTGCGCTGCCGCGGACCGCGATCTCTTTCTGGCTTACGGCCACGCGAAGGCACTACGTAAGGATTCATTATGAAAAAATAAAACCTCTCGATCGAATTACTAAATCGCGATCCCGATACGTCAATAATATATACTATATAATATACTCCGACGTCACCGAAAACTGTGAAAATAAATGTATGATTATTCTCCGAGGCCCAATGAGTCCCAGTCGGAGCTTTGCAGTTAACGAAATAATAAAAAAAAATCAAGAAATTTACTCACACGAAATAGACATACTTAACTGCCGTTATGAAAGCTCTCTGTTCTTCGGATTTCAGGTCCTCCCGTAAAAAATGAATTCCAGCCTTAGTGGATACCACGCTGTAATAATTGATCCATGGGAATTACTGACACAACTTGAAAGCCTTTAACGATCACTGAGATGAAATCTAAATAAAAATTATTATTCTTTGCCCGAAATTTACCAGAATTCAACTCCAGTTCTTAAGTGGTGCCGCTGAAAAAAAATGTCTTTCTCTAGCCAAACAATGACACAATAAAATAATTGCAGGGAAAGAATGCTTTTTATTTTGTTATTACAATAAAAAAATTGTACAAAAAATAGGCCACGCTTGCTTTTTCGGAAGAGTATTTCAATCATATAAAAAAATCACTTGGTCCGAATTTTTTAATCATACACTGTCAATTTTTTCAGACATTTTTTTTACTTTCCCGACAAAAAAAGTAAGAATCTTTTCACAATATCTTATATTCGGAATTAGGGATATTATATACACATTCAGACCGCCCTTACAAATATTCATAGGTGTGGACTTTTTAATGATTTTATTTCACTCGGTGGGAAAACTGCGGTTTTTGCGTACGCTTGGCGTGTGAAAACCCCCAGTTTCACACCTTGTAAAATAAAATTTTGTACGATTCTCGTGCGAAAAACTTTTTTTGAAAAACTCGTGTGAAACATTCGCCTTCGGCTCGTGCTGCAAAGTCACACTCGTCAGAAAAGTTTTTTCATCACTCGGAGCGGAAATGGCCACTTTTTCGCCCGCTTCGCGTGCGTGAAACCGCCATTTTCGCATCTTGTGATGAAAAATTTCGTACATCCCTCGTGCGAAACACTTTTTCTAACTCGTGGAGTAATGTACTTATTTTGGTACCTAATAAATGAATAATGGACCCCTCGACACATCCTCCGCCCTCCTTAAAGTACGAAGATTCTTGACGAAATTGTTGACGATACAATTTGCTGTTCGTCTGACAAGCCTCAGGGTAATGCCACACCCGAAAATTAGAGCTTCGTTCCGGTAGATTGCCCGCAAAGAAAAATAAATAAAATGTTTAACACAGCTTTACCTTGGGGCTGATGATAAAAGTAGCGAATTGTTTCTTCAACTAAAAAATCGTCGTACTTTGATTACGGAGGAGATGCGGGGGATCTATCGGTTTTAGGAAAAATATTGCGTTGTATTTTGTTATTGGGCAGAAAAAATCGTATACACAATACCCGTTGGTAAGGGTATTCTGATCGTATTACAGAACCGCCTAGTCCGAATTTCAAAACTTGTATAAGGAGGTCCATTATTTTCAGACAACTTTTCTTACTTTTCCTAATAAAAAAGAACTCCTTTGACAATTTCTTATACATGGAAGTGGGGTCTATTTTACACATTCAGATCGCCTCACAAATAATCATCCGTGTTGGATTTTTTACACGATTTTTTGTTGGGGCCACCGCCCTCTGTCCACAAAAATGTTTAAATATCTCGAAATAATAAACTTTTTATGGGCTCTCGAATGCCACCAAAAAAAAATTTTTGCCTCATCCCTATTTCGAGAAAATCGAAATTGAAAAGTGGGGGTGCCGCATAACAATAAGCCAGCACCAACTTTTTCGTGTAACACTGAAAGCATTTTTTCGTCTCAGAATTGTGGGCTTTTTATGGGCTCTTCATATATGCAACCCCCACCTTCCCAGGATCGACCCGTGTAACGGCAGCAACCCTCAAACATAGTTGAAAAAAAATTACTTTTTTTGCCAAATCAATGTGTAATATTTATGGGCTATTTGTAGGCTCTATTCGCCGCCTACCCACCACTTACGGGATTTATTTTAGCCCATCAAAACCGCCCTGTGTCGACAAAACCACCCCCAAGGAAGGGAAAATAGGCCAATCTCCGAGCATCGATGGCTCGCAGTCTCGGCTATAGTCGCAACATTCATTCGCATTTATGGGCTCGCCTTTTCAGTACCTTACTATTTTTGGGCTGCACCCCCATCGCGAAAAAGCTACCCCTGTCGAGATGCGGGTGCAGCCCAAAAATCATAAGATAGCGAAATGGCGACTCCATAAATGAGGACGAATGTGGAGAATATGGTCGAATCTGTGAACTATCGGTACTCGGAAATCAGCGATTTTTTTCTTCCTCGGGGGTGGTTTCTTCGGCACGGGATGCTTCTAATGAGCTAAAATGAATCCAGTAATTAGTGGGTAGGTTATGAATAGAGCCTATAAAGAGCCCACAAATATTCAACATAGATTTGGGGGGAAAATCAAAAATGTTTAAGGGGTGCCACTTTCATGGGCTTTGATCTGGGGAAGTTGGGAGTTGCACAGCTAAAGAGCTGATAAAGAGGCCCATAATAATGAGACCGTAAAATGTTTATTAGTATTATAAGTAAAAAGTTGGCGGTGGCTTAATGTTAAACTGACACCCTCACTTCTCAATTTCGATTTTTCTCGAAACGGGGATGAGACCAAAAATGATTTTTAGTCGCATACGCAAGTCCATAAAAGTCCGTAATTCCCACGTAAGTTGATATTTCTAAAAAAAAAAGTCGAAATAATTTGAAAAAAAAATCAAAATCATTTAGAAAGTAAAACGAAACGTCAAAAATATGAAAGAATTACAGGCTATTTATGGGCTCTCGAATGCCACTAAAAATAATTTCTGCCTTTACAGGGGTTGGTTCCGGGAAGTTTGGGGTTGCACATATGAAGAGCCTATAAAAAGCCCATAATTCTGAGCCCAAAAAAATGCTTCTAAGTGTTATACAAAAAAGTTTGCGCTGGCTAAATGTTAAGCTTGCACCCCCACTTTTCAATTTCGATTTTCTCGAAATAGCGATGACCTACACATTTTTTTAGTGGCATTCGAGAGCCCATAAAAAGCCTATTAATTCGGGATATTTAAACATTTTTTTGGACGTAGTGGGTGTGTCAGCTTAATAGACGTCGAGGATTGTTAAGTTGAATATAAAATTATCTACTTCTCTCATCAGCTCCAGGGTTAATCCCTGTCTCAGCCGGCGTGTGTTTTTGCTCGCACTGTGATTTCAGGGGGAGGGAGGGACCGTAAAACACAAAAAAAAACCGTTAAAAATCCAATCGAGAGGGGGGGGGGGGGGGGTCCAGACAAAACCGTATAAAAAATCCAGCACGGATAAATATTTGTTAGGGCGATTCGAATGCGTAAAGAAACCGCACTTCTATATGTGAGAAATGTTCAGTTTTTTTTTCTTATTTAAAGTAAAAAGAAATGATCTGAAAAACATTCATCTCTTATAATTTTTTTAATTCGTACTAAGCATTTGCTTAATATGAAGAAAACAGCCTCACGAACAATTAATCTTAGGGTATTTTTGATACGATTTGTTTTAAACAATAACAAAATGTACCGCATTTTTTATTTTTTATTTATTGACCCCACCCCTCATCCCCACGGTAATCAAAGTGCGAGGATTATTAAGTTGGAGATAACATTTTCTGCTTCTCTCATCAGCCCCAGGGTAAACCCCTCCGTCAGCTGGACTGTGATTTCGCCTGTAGTGTGATTTCGGGGGTGTGGGGGGTTTAGACAAAAAACCGTAAAAAACCCCAGCACGGTTGAATATTCCTTAGGGCGATTTGAATGCATAAAGAAACCGCACTTCTATATGTAAGAAATTTTCTGTTTTTTTTTTTTTTTTTGACAAGGTAAAAAAAATAATCTGAAATACATTCACCTCGTATAATTAAAAAAATTCAGACCAGGCATTTGGTTAATATGAAGGAAACACCCTCACGAACAATTAATCTTAGGGTATTTTTCATACGATTTGTTCTAAACAACAAAAAAATGTATCGCAGTTTTTTATTTTAAATCGATTGACCCCACCCCTCATCCCCACGGTAATCAAAGTGCGAGGATTCTTAAGTTGAAGGTAACATTTTCTGCTTCTCTCATCAGCTTCAGGGTAAGCCCCTGCCTCAGCTGGACTGTGATTTCGCTTGCATTGTAATTTCAAGGGGAGGGAGGAGGGGGGGGGGGGAGGGGTCCGACAAAAAACCGCATAAAAAATCCAGCACGGATGAATATTTGTGAGGGCGATATGAATGTGTAAAAAACCACATTTCCACATTTAAGAAATTTGCAGGGTTCTTTTTTTTTTAGGAAAGGTCAAAAGAATTGTCTGCAAAAAATAGACATCCTTTTATAGTTCTCTAATTTCGGATCAAGCTGTTCTTTAGGATGAAAAGAATACACATGAAAGAGTGAGAAAAAACATCGGCAAAATTTAGATGAAATGACGGACTTTTTTTTGTAACAGTTTGCGAAGACATACTTGCATGAAAAAAATTCTTTGGTACTTACTCTAGTAAATGCTTCCCTCGCCAATTGTCAATTCACTCGACTTTTGATCTTAAGAAGATCGTTCGTTCACGAGTATCGCCCTTTCGACTACACAATCACCTTCGAATATCCAGTCGGCGCACGCTAAGTTTGTTCACTGGCACGTCCCGCTCGAAGCCTTTGTTAGACTGACCACGTTTCCACCTTGGCTCGGCTGTGATCGCTCCACCGTACCGTGTAGTTGCGTCGAGCGTCGCGGGGGGAGGTGAGGGCTCCTATAGCGCGACGCTTAGCACTCGTGCATCGCATCGATATATTCGCAACCGAGCCACGGTGGAAACGTGATCAGTGTAACAAAGGCTTCGAGCGGCACGTGTCAGTGAACGAACCTAGCGTGTCTCGACCTGTGAACGCGATACTTGTGAACGAACGGATTTTCTTAAGATCAAAGGGCAGCGAGTTGACAATTGGCAAGGGAACAATTAACTGGAGTAAGTACCAAAGAATTTTTTTCAAAGAATGCGTGTATGTTTTCATGAAGTGTTGGTAAAAAAAAAAAACCCCGTCATTTCATTTACATTTTGCCGAGGTTTTTTTCCCATTCTTTATTCTCTTCATGCGAAAGAATCGCCTGATCCGAATTTTTACAAACGATAAAAGGCGGTCCATTTTTTGCAGACAATTCTTTTTTACTTTTCCTAAAAAAAATAGCTGACAATTTCTTACATGTAGAAGTGTGGTTTTTTTTACACATTCAGATCGCCGTCACAAATATTCATAGGTGCTGGATTTTTTATACATTTTTTTCTCTGGACCCCCCGCCCCGCCGAAATCACCGTGCGAGGAGATGTTTTCTTCATATTTTCAAACCGGAAGTACCGTTTCCCCTAGATGTCGTCACTTCCGGTCGAAAAATGAGGTTTTTAAACCGGAAGTGACGTTTCATCTAGATGACGCCACTTCGCAAATTTCAGTTAGCGATTTTTTGCAATAAATTTAGCGGTAAATGTTGCGGTAAATATGCGGTCACGTCACTTCCGATTTCAAAATCCGTCGAAACATTCATTTTTCTACTGAAAGTGACGTCATCTCGAGGTGACGTCACTTCCGCTTTTGAAAAAGTTATTTTTCGACCGAACGTTACGTCATTTAAGAGAAAGGTTATTTGCGGTTTGAAAAAGAGATTTTGAAACCGGAAGTGACGTTTCCTCGACATGACATCACTTTCGGTTGAAACATGCCATTTTTTAATGGGGTGGAGACCAACTGTACACCTACCAAGTCTACACGAAGTCAGGCCTACACAAAAAGTATGCACCAATCGACTGTACACGTAGGCACTTGTACACCAAAAAACTCTACACTGAAAACCGTACACAGCTGAACTATACACGACGAGGAGTCTGTACAAAATTATGCACCGAATGACTGTACACGAAATTAATTCTACACCAAATAACCGTGCACGGAAAACTGTACACCGACCAGTTGTACAAATTGGATACCGAGCAACTGTACACAAGGAAAAAAAATACGGCACGACGAAATTTCGACACCAAAAACTCGACACGGCGAAAGGTCGACACGAAAAACTCGACACTGCGAAAAGTCGACACCAAAAACTCGACACCACACGTCAGACAATTTATACGCAACTCCATGTAAATTAGTATATATTGAGTTTTCACTTTGTATAGATGAAATATATGAATTAAGTATCAATTATTGTACATAATAGGGTAAAGCAACTGTGTCATGTTAGAGTATTTTTTTAACTCCAAAATGAAAAAACAAACAGTTCCCATGAAAACCCACTTTCCTCTATGATGAAGCAAAATGGAAATGTACGATCGGTTAGCTAACTTGGTCTTTGAACACACCAAATACCATTCGTTCACCATGTCTTATATTCTTATATTCTTGTATTCTTGAATACTTGTATTCTTGTATTCTTATTTTCTTATTTTCTTATTTTCTTATATTCTTTTTATTCTTGTATCTTTATACTTTCCGTTTTCTTATATTTATTCTATCTTCCTTGTATTCTTTTGCTTTGTGTTTTGTATCTTAATGCACGGTGTTCTTAGGGGGCTCATGCCTCAGAACACGAAATAAACGAATCCATCTATCTTCCTTTTATTATTTGAGGTTTTGAGATGTAAATTCTATGAGAATTTTCGCCCTTATTCGTGACTTCATAAAAAAAAATGCCTGACTTTACCCACTTGTGGACAATATAGGAGGCAATATGAGAACCATGATAATATGCGAATATGAGTATTGAATGTATGTATGTGTTCTCTAAAACGTGGTTTGCGACGTAATTTCTCGCAGCTGTGAAGCGCAGAAGGTCGATATGAGATTTTCAATTGTCCTCCACCAGTGACAGTTCAAGAGGCAAGCCGATCCAGTTGACATTTCCGAATATTTTTTACATCGCAGAAGAATACGTAGTGAGATTGCAACAGATCAAAGAGACAGAGGGATCGGTGTCACGAAAGTTCAACGTGGTAAGTAGCGATTTTATTGTGTAATAGTTATAAAATGGTTTGTTTCGTGATTTGTCTTCCGACTCGCCTGTTAAAAATCTGGAACTGAAATAATTTTTCCGTCAGCCTGTTTGCACTTTTCGTGCCATTCGCACCGAATAAATGCATTACTTATATTTATTGGTATGACCTATACAGCTACGTCTTGTGTCTGAAAATTCAGAAAATGTTTACGGCCATATCAATAAAAATTACGATTGGCACCGTGACATTTTCATGTTTTAATAGTAACTGATTTACCTCCACGGGAATGAACAATAGTTATTAACCTCGTGGGGAGAGATGTTTACAAAATTGTATTTAAGTTTTGCTGTTCCTTTTGTTCGTGCGCGGTGTTTAAAAATGTTCAACTAAATTATATTGGTCTTTAACCATCCTAGATGGAAGAACTTCCGGGACAGCGACCTGGTTCACACCTCTACTTTCATGGCCTCGAAGCCTATCACCTCGACACACGCTACACAGATACGCCCCATAAATATTATCGGTGTGCGAGCCGTACAACGGACACACAGTGCGATGCGACGGTTTACCTGACCGAACGGGGAGTTACCACACGGATTGGCACACACAACCATCCCATCGACCGAAATTTAAAAGACAATTGTTTATTCAAACAAGAAGTGGGTCTACTGGCACAAAACATTCTGCTTGAGCCCGACGAAGTGCTTCGTCAAGCTTGCAGAAGGTTGTAGAACACTTTTCCAATTACTTTAACATCCTAAGGGTCGAAAAAATCCTCAACCAAACACAAACCATTTCTCTTAACGCTTTAATATCGACGCCCGGGATCGACGGGATGGATGAATCCATCCCGTCGATCTCGGCCATCCATCCATCCATTCAATTTTCGATTATTCAATTCACTGCAATTCAAGTGCTATTATCCGTAATTAAGAGGTTCACTTATTTTTAAATCGTTGTACAGAAATCCTGATGCAGGCGAAAGGTGTTCTGCTACGGCGATGATAAGTTTTATAAAACGCATTCGAAAAAATCTACATCCCCCTGTACCGCGAACGGTCGCAGAATTGGGTGGCGTGCTGCCGAATTATCCTCCAGCAACGGACATATATCGCGGCACCGTCACTGCTAGTGGTGCATCCGCGGTTATATTTGCGAGTCTTGAGATGCTTGACTTTCTGAGACAAGCTCGTTGGTTACACATCGATGGGACGTTTTTGGTTAGTTCATATTTTTAACATTTATTTTTTATCATCCTTCATCCTTACTTCATCCCGAGTAAGCTATGACCAATATTATCAATTGTGTCTTGGGGGTAACGGCTACGGCGGCATCTGCTATTAATGTCATACCCATTTTCATATTCCGTACTCCTTGAAGTGCATACTAGTGCGAATTAGCTCTCATCGTTTCGATAACTTATATCTGTGGTTTAAATCAACAAAATTCAATTTTTTATGAGTGATTTAGAAACTCTAAGATGTAAGGGACATCTTTGAAAGTAATAATCAAAATTAGAAAAAGAATATAAGTTAATGATAATAACAAAAATAAGAGTGTCTGTTGCAAAAACGCATTTTTTAAACTGGTCCATTCGTTTCTATCGGAGTAAATCGAAAATTATAGAAAGCACACTAAAAGGGAACAAAAAAATTTCAGCACATCAGAGTTTTAATACTATTTCTATTACCGACATAAATAAATAAACATTGTTTTTGACTGAAATCGATGACCATCCTCGTCGCCTTCATTTTTTTAATTTTCATATAGGTTGTCCCAGCAGATCCGAAAGCCGGCCAACTCTGGATCATTTTTATCAGGGAGGGTGATAAGGTTCGGAATTTAATTTTCATTCGTTCCACCACTTTTCTCCGAGCGTCTAATCGTCTTTGTTGCTCCATGTCTGGTTCTGTACTTGTATCGATCTTGTACCGGAACTAAAGTACAAGATTTCATCATCAAAAATGAGAATGCGAAATTATCATTGTAGGGTTACGCCGCGGTATTTGTTTTGTGTGAGAGGAGGACAAAAGTTCTCTACGATGCCATATGGCAGCACATTCTTCAGCTATGTCCGGAGCTGAGAGAAAACTTGCGAGCCGTGTGGATTTTGAACGGGGTGCCGTGTCAAGTCTGCGCAGCAACTTCCCGCGTATCAGGATCAGAGGCTGTTGGTTCCATTTTTGTCGCGTAAGTTTTAAGGATTTATGCCACGGTAAAATTTGGACATTTTTTTTCTGATAGTTCATTATGTCAAGAATATTCTGTGGAATGTGCATGGCGAAATTCAATGAATTACGACAGTTAGAGACCATTATGTGAAAAGTGGCGGAGCAGTTGCGCGGAACGCTCGAGCAGCGGTTTTCATTTTACCTAAACGTGTCGGACGAAAATTGATTCAAAACATCACCTTTGTCTCTCTCACACCCATACGTGTTTAGCCTTCACCACCGAGATTCCCGGCAAATATTGTGTGGATTTTTGAACACTGGTGTGATTTAAATTTTATGCATTAATATTGCTGTGTTCTGAGCTGCTTATACGGAGATTCTTCAATTTTTTGATAAGCCATGGAGTCGATAATATTTTCACTGGTGTCTCATAACCAAGTTCATGTCTGGCAACTTCATCTTAAGGCGATGTAGAACACCTTCCCGCCCACTTGCCCCGTGCTCAATTGGTAACAAAAACTGTAATGAATGCCGTTTTGAGACCATAGATCGCCGAGGAAAAAGAAAATTGTCTTTCCCTGTGTCTGCCGATTCTCCAGGGAAAGACAATTTTCTATTTCAACGGCGGACTGCGGTTTCAAAACGGCATTCAGTACAGTTTCTGTTACTGGCAGCGGTATTTCACATCACATTATCCATTAAAATATGGGGCCTTTTTACCTGCAGCGTACAGCGCTGAATGGTCTTGCTAATGATAATAATACGGAGGTGTGTAAGGAATTTTTGTGTAAACCATCATAAAATATCATAGATCACACATTTTTTAGGTAAACGGATAATTTGAAAATAGTTACCGGTAAAAAATTCATAACGCGGTCGGCGCGTTTCCTATACTTGAAGGGTTATTAATTTATATTGAATTACAAGAGAGAAATATTATAAAAACGTCAACGATCTCTACTATGCGATTCTAAATACTCAAAGACTGGAGGTACCGAAAACTTTGCGTAAATTGGATAATTTAGGATTCCGGGTGTCTTTCTTTAAATGCTTTGCATATTGTTTGGCGTTCGATGATGTAATATCTTTGAAAGCTTGTATGCTTTATCATAAATATTCTTGTACGTAGGCGGTATACCGAAAATGGAAGTCGCTACGAATGACACGTCCTCCTAAAGAGATCTTGTATCTATCGTGGGCTCTTCCTTTGCTGCCAGCTGATCGGTTTGCTGAGGGCTGTCGCGTTATTACAGCTCTCGCCGATCCGCTGGCCATTGGGCAACTTCAAGCGCTAAATACCTTCACGCATTACCTTCGTCAACAATGGGTGCCCCTTGTTGATGTCGCGTCGGTATATGACACCCCGATACGAACGAACAACGTTGCCGAAGCATTCAACCGTCATTCTGCCAAGAAACTGGGAGGGTCTCATCCGAGAATTTGGGTTTTCTTGGGTATGCTGTTGCGTTTCTAGGATATTAGCAAGTATACAGATAACTACTTTAAGTTGGTCTTAAGCCGTACCCGAAAAGCGATAACCTTCGTCACCCTTTGCAGTTAGATCCCATCTCAAATGTTTCAGTCACAATAACACTGCTCTATGCTGGCGCTGAGTATATGACTATTAAAAAAAGTTGAAAGTTGAAAGTTGGAAGTCGAAAATTGAAAGTTGAAAGTTGAAAGTTGAAAGTTGAAAGCTGAAAGTTGAAATTTGTATATCACTTTCTCATAATGTCTCTTTATTCCCAAAGCTTCTTCGATGAGGAAGCATTTCCTATATGCACGCACACGCACACGCACACATTTTAAATATATTTAAAAAAACGATACCGTATGTCATATGGCAGCACCGTGCTTCAAAGGGTCAAGGGTATCGCACTTCTAAAGGATACAAATAGAATTTCAAAGTTCACGTAGTCGTGACCTGAATATTAATCTGTATTGTAGAAAAATTGAAGGAGACAATCATGGACGAATTAACAAAGATAAGGCGATGGAGGGAAACTGGGCAGACTGGCAAAAAGACGCAACATAAAGCCTGGGTTAGGGTCGATGAAAATATCGCTGATAAGCAACGGCTCCTACGGACAGGAAGGTACTTTTTGGTCATGGTGCACATGATTATATCGTGTTTCAAAATGTGTAAATAAGTAGAAAATGACGTAGAAAAGAAATCGAATATACTATATTTAATGTTTTTAACAGATACGATATAGAAGCGTTCTTGCGGTCGGCAACAACACCTTATCAGCGTCTAGATGTGCACCACGCTGCTGAAAGGTTTCGAGCTGGTAAACTTTAAACCCTCACATAGTAACTACATCAACGTACACTGTCAAAAATATTTATAAAACAATGTTAAAGTATGTGTATAATAAACACGACGTTTAACGTGTTCAGAATACCCTCCATGTCTTTCATATTATTCTTGTACATTAAATAGAATATACGCAATTTTCTCATAAAACCTTCCTATATACATATATTTTTATAAAGAGAATTTTGATAGTGTACGTCATCTTTCTGCGGTCCCCATTTGTTAATTTGTCCGTTCAATAATAATACAGTCTCTTTATTACTATGTTTCTTTAAATACAACAAAAGCCAATTAGCATCTCGATTCGTGTAACGAATCGAGCGTCTTGCATTGGATCGACGTTCGATGAACATTGACAATTTTTTCAGACGGAGAACTGCAACATGACCTGCCAGTTCCTCAAGAAATGCTGAATCCACCGAATGTGTTCGAAGGTAAATGCAGTTGTATATGTTTAACGTTTCAGTGGCTTAATTATGAACTTTCGATTCTGAAATCTTGTTTTCATAGACGATCCTGCCTTGGAAGAGATCCATCAAAGAGGAGGACCGAGACTCCGACGCAATGGCAGACGAGTTAGGGTCGAAGCGGAACGCAATCGTAAGTGCACTTTTTCATCGAGTAATTTTAGATTATTTTCTTATACGGTGGAACGTAACGCTAATTCGATTTTTCAAAAAATTTCATAAACTATCGACTGCAAATATGAATCATCAAATAGATGACTCCGACAGTGATGGTAAGTTAATAAGATCGCACGTGTGAATGCGCGGTATAATACAAATAAGATGTATCGGTAACCCGTTTTTTCAAAATGTAGCTGCTTTGATAGATCGTCCATTATCTCCGCCTGATAATAATAGTGGATCGGACGTCTCATCAAACAGTGACCGTAAGTTTTCAATATCAAAATTGTACACGAATGAAACTTCAAAACGATGCCGGATCGATAAAATAATGTTTCTTTTTAAAAATGAAGAAAATGACGAGAATCCGCAACATCCGGCTGATTACGAGTCGGACGTATCCGACACCAATGGTAAAGTCTTCGTGACTAAAATATAAACAGCGTTAAATTTCTCGTGTGCACTTTCGACTGCGAACGTATCGAGTTAACGACAATTAAAACTGGTGTCCTTCCGAAACAGCCGAAGCACCCCAAAATCATGCGCGACGGGGGCGTGCAGTTCAACGCGGTAGAGTCGGCAGTCCCATTAGACAATGCGTGGCCAATAACAATGGTGAGTCGCTAAGTGATAGGAAGTTGCTATAGACTTGAAGTATTGCAGTATTTTTTCAGTTGAGATGATTTCGTAGCTTTTGTCCATAATCTAAACCTGCAGCTAATCGATTTAACTAGTTGCACACGTAACGTAACGCACCTTTTGAAACTCTTCGTTTTTTACGATTATGTAAAATGTAATACCCAATGTCAATGCTAAACGACATTCGAAATAGATCAACGCGCGCAGAATCAAGCACGTCGGGGCCGGAGAGGCCGGGGCGGGAGAGTCGGAAGACAACGCGTAGTGCGGCAACGCGGATTAGATAACAATAGTGAGTTAAAATGAAATTGAACTCTGTTAAACGTATGTATCAAATTTTAATAAGATGAAAAATTATGTGATGTGCTAACACAGAGCGTTTTTTTGAGGAATTATTCTTTTAATTCGTTATTCTTCCTCATATGTGGACCTTTCATTCTTTTGTCGTTCTTTCAAACATTTACTGGCAGAAAGAAATTGACATTCAATTTTATTATACATAGACGATCTCGCCCAAAATCAAAATCGCCGCGGGCGCGGCGCGAGAGCCGGTAGACGTGGAAGACAGGCGCGACAACGCGTCATTGAATATTGTGAGTCATAGTTTACATTCAGTTTTTGAACGCGGTATGTTTACCATGTGATCGCGACACCTTAAGCAAATTGTAAGCTCAGATTGTCGCATTCTACAAAAGAATCGTTTCGCACAGGGTTGGCTTGTCTTGTGATTTAATACTATTGGCAGAAGTGGTTGAAAGTTATGAGATTCTTCCAAATATTTCTACAGTAAATTTAACTTTAACAACTCTAGAACGGTCAAAACTACCGGCTTAAAATTTGGCACGCAGATGGCCCATACTCTTTCATCGTGGCCAGATTCATTAGAATCAATAATTCCTCAAATTTTATTACTGCAATTTCATGATAGTATCGAATATCCTTGAACTTCACTTTTTTCGTCTAGAAAGTTTCACCTCGAAGTTTACTCGCATCACAACATATTCTGACATTTCTCATTAAAATCTAAATCTCATACAATTTAAATCATTATATGTAGCTTCGGATAGCGATCTTGAGAATCCCGATGTTGTCGAGAATCCCGGCAGGATCGAGAATGTTGATGTCGCCGAAAATCATGCCAGAGCCGACAATCCCGATGCTGCCGAAAATGTTGATGTCGCCGAAGATCCCGGCATGATCGAAAATCCTCATGTCGACCAGAATCGCGACAGGATCGATTTCGCCGATCTGGATGTCGCGGGGAATCCCAATAGAATCGATCTTGCCGATGTCATTGTCGGCGAGAATCGCGCCGACATTGAAGGTCTTCGCGTCGCTGAGAATCCCAGGTTCGATATCCTCGATCCGGAGATCCCCGAACCTGTTGAGATTCACGGTTTTGAGGCGCGGCTGGGTTTCGACGCCAACGATGAACATGTAATGGAAGACTCTGATGGCGGTAAAAAGTATTCTTTATTGAATACCTTAAAGGGAGACGAAACTGAAATTGCTCAGTCTATAATTGAGCTATAGAACTGAAGGAGCATTCGGCTACTTATTTTTGGGACTTAAAAGATTCAATCCACCGTTCTAAAACAAAAGAAAAAAAATGAGAAATATCTGTTTCGGTCTTTGATAGGTTCGTGGCTTCACAGTTACATTTTTTTAGCATGATGTTTGGCTGTCATAAGAATTTTTCTTATAGTTCCTAGTTTTGAAACGAAGAACGCCGAGAATTGTTTTATGTCCGAAAACGATGCTACGAAAAAAAAAAACTTTGCTTCGATAAATCATTGAGTTTACAGGGTAAAGTGCGGATTTTGCATTTTCACATAATCTTTGGTGTTTCGTCCACTCAAAGTTAGTTTTTCTCAGCTCTAAGTTGGCTTGATACTAAAAAAAGTAGTGATATTTTATCCCGGAACCGACCGACTCCAATGTTAGATCATAGGATCATACGGTCAAAGCAGTCAACTTCTAAATTGTATTACTAATAAACCACACGGTCGAAATTGCTCAGACTTTGGGAGTAGATGCGTAGAGTGTCCATGCAGAACATATTACAAAATTGAGGCCTTAAGTTGGATTGCATCAGATAGTCGATCCTCCTTAATGATTGACTATATTCCTTCAGTCTAGATCGGTTAATTATTGCTAAGATCAAATTATATACTGTAATACTGACCATTCGCAATATTTTCATTTATTATAGGCAACATCCACGTGAATGCAATAGCCCACATAGTCAATGCGAATGTAGTCGAAATGTCGGAAGACGATGAGATCGGTAAAAGGCCTATCTAAACTCTACTGTAGACCTAATTAATGTTAGTTTTTTTACTTTTTATGGTAATTTCATCACGTGCATCGAGAGTAAAAAGATCCTAGATGAGTTGGGAACCGTAAAATACTTTTTCAGACCTAGTAGTCAGGCTGGGATAAAAAAAGTATTATTGTGCAAAAGGGCCGGAGGTTGGCGATTGCGACGAGTGTGAGGTTTGCTCCCCGAGCGAAGCGAGGGCGGCAATCACACGAGTCGCAATTGCCAATTCGGCCCTCGTGCCACATCATACTTTTTGCAACGGGTGCATGAAGAGTGGTGCTTTGAATGGTAGTTTTTCGAAACGAACAGTGAAAAGAGAGGTTATAACTTTTCCTGACTAGGGACGAAAGTGAAATCCCAAGGGACGAAAGCGAACTAATCGCGCACTGCGCATGCGCGACACACCTTTTCTATACTGCTTTGAAATTAGTCACTTTCGGCCCACAAAACTACCAGGAAAAGCCTCGCTTTTCATGCACGTGTTACAAGAATAAATGTTTTTGCGCGATTTTTTAAACATCTTGGTTGCACGGTCTCTAGATACAAAAATAAAACAATAATTTTTTCCAATGCACTGGGCATGGCGAGACTGACCAGACGATAGAATTAGTCATACTTAACAGTCTGTACCAACTAGTAAATATACAAAAATTGCTCCGCAATTTTCTTCAGCTCGTGAAATTATGGCACCTATCAAATGCATCACGAGTCTGCCCATAAAAAACTATATCAAAATACTTTCATAATAGTCTTACTGGATGCTATGGGAAGCCTATCGTATTTTTTCGCAACGGTAAAAAAACCGTGGAGTGATCGCAAATGCCCGACGGTACACGCGTGTTGTCAGTTGAAAAAAGTGCCAAGTTCCTCATAATTCCTGAACTTCGCGAATAAAGGGGGAAAGGAACATAAATAGTTCAAAATCTGTTCGTACAAGCGTATGTACAATAACGAATGGTGGATACTCTTGGTAAAATGTACGTGAAGCAGTACATGCAACCTTCCGATTACAACTTTTTACATTATCTCGATGAATTTTGCACTTATGATTTTCTCAAATCACAATGTTCATCAACTATATTGAATACATTTTACGTGTTCGAGCAACTTCTGCTGCTGCCCCCCCCCCCCCCTCCCCCCCCAAACACTTACAAGCGCTTCATTCCCATATAAATTTGACCTCATATGCTACCAAATCACCGTGTGTACTGTTTCGCGTATACGTTACTACTGGTACTTAGCTACTTAATGTATTATATCGACGGTATGACGCCAAGAAGGAATATCGGCTATGCTTATACACAACCTATATAACTTTATGACATTAAGCTATCGATGTGCACATCTTTTTACTATTTAGAACTGTAATAATGGATTTAATCTGACCATTCGCAATTTTTTTTCGCATAAAGACAACGTCCACATAAACGCCGTACAGAATTTCGAGGCGAGGCAAGGTTTCGAGGGGGACGGACGAGTGTTGCCCGTGAATGATGACGCAATTAACGTGGTGGATATTGATGCAGACACTGATAGCGGTAAGTAACCTATCTGTTGAATCCCTCATACACCCATGTAGAGTAATCGAATCCAGACAACGCTTAGGCCAAGATCGTATGCCAATGTTGCCATCATTAATACAATGATCAAGTTAGAGGCTTGTACGTCGGACTTGTAATACCAGTTTATCTTTGTTAATCTCAATGATGATGGTGATTAAAATTGAACCAAATCTTTTTTATCTCCCTAGACGACATTCAAGAAATTGAACCAGATGGACGACCCAATGACGCTGAGTACGCAGCCGGTAAAATAAATATGGTGTACATAGCATGGAATTACATGGAATACTTTCGGCATACTTCTATCACTAGTTGAAGAAACTACTTTCACGATTGTAATATTTATATTGTAATATAGGCGTGGCAGGTGCGGCAGCTCAAGAACCGCGTGCAAACGGTAATGCAATCCGTCAAATATTGTACAAGGACTGAGCGCTCGCAATTACTAATGCATTAATCGTTTGCAGTGTCACGATCCAGAAAAAGGAACCTACGTAGAAAGAGACGTCGGCAATTTCTGGCCCAAAACGGTATCGTGCAACGTCGACCGTACGGACATAAGCGCCGACGTAACAAGAATAAGACTAAAAAAGGTAACATTACGAATTTAGTATGGTACAAAGTTGATTTACTATGGTTCTTCGTACCATTAAATTAAAAATTAACGATTTGTCCGGGTAAAAGCTGGCTATTAATCATAAAATTACCCACACAACCCATAATATAGTTAACTGATTCAAAATAAGGTGGAGAAAAAATAATAAATAAAGTGAGCAACGCGGTAACATTCTTCGAGATGAGGCTGAAATGACGATTAGTGAGACTAGAAAACAGAGAAAGATAGTCAGAACGAAGACAACCTTACTATTTCTACACACATGGTCCTGCATGCTTCTAAAAGTACATAATTATCATTTAGCTGCAGATTAAATAATTGGAAAAAAAATGTACCCGCCGGTGATATGATCTGTTTGAAAAAAAATTTCATACCGTTTTGTAATACACCCATCCGAAAAACTAAATGAGCTATTAATATGCGTTTCTACAGGGCCTTGTAGATGAAGACGAATATTCTTCTGAAACTTCGTGATTCTGGGGCTACTTCGTGTTAATTGGCCCACATACCGTTCATTATTTATTGTAGGACAGTTATTTTATATTATTTTATCCTGATTATTTCTGCGCGCGGCCGGGAAGGTTTGCAAGACATTAACCTGTAATTTGTCGAATATTCCATTCACAATTAAGAATCGAGGAGTAGAGGTTCGTAGAGGGAACATCTGGTATTTATTAGCAAGGATACTTTTTTGATAGCATTATTTTTACTGCAAACGACCTAAAAAGTGGATTATGTATTAAATCCTGTTTCCAGAGGGACTTCGGAATAGGTTTATTGAATATTCTGTATCAATGAAATGGAGAAGATATCGTCCCAAAAACGAACTTATTTAATAAAAATTATTTAACAATGATTTCAACGAGGGCAACCGTAAAAATAGGAGAATCATTAATTGCCATAAAGGTTCGTGGGCTTACGCGAATACACGATACAACTACGAACAGAAGCGCTTTATCCCGGCAAAGCCCGATTTGAAGATTCAGGTCAACATTTTGGATATCCTGGTAAAAAAAACAATAAATCTAAATGCACGCCGCCTGTCCAGTAACCCGCATGTCATGTGGCGGATGCCCACTGCTGCACCCTGCTGAAGTTTCCGTAATTAAAGCAAATGATTTAACGTCGAATTTCACTTATCGATACCGGAAAAAAATAGATGAAGCATGCATACCAATCGCGATAGATTCTACGAATATTCTACTTGTGCACATGGTATGATGTAAATTTTGTCCTACTGCCGACCGGGATTTGGTTTGAAAAAAATAGGTTAGCCATTTTTTTTCAGTGCCCCTGCCTCGGGAGCCCGATTAGGATTTCATACGCGTCGGTAAAAGTCTTCACTGACTTATTTTAACATTTTATTATATGCAATTTTGAATGGAACCGTGAATAATTTGTTTCCATGACGATTTATTACATTATATTTACATTTATTGAAAAGGTTTACTTGAATATACGTACGGGCAAAATATTGGACGAGGCATAAAGGCATCCAACTTGTGCAACTTACTTGACTATTATATATACACTACACTTGACTATTATATATAGTGCATCACGTTGCAGCAACTTTCATAAGAGACTTAAAACTTTTTCGGAGTATTATGGTGGTATGTGGGTAAGATAGTATTTGAAACATAACTTGCAAATATAAAGGCTGATAATTTTGCAAACATTTGTTCAATATATGATATCCTAATTACGAGTTGAAAAATATAAATGCGTATTAACGGATCATGGTAAATCTATTTTGCATCATTCTATGATGTTACCAGTATATGTCATGTATAAAATTCCTATTTTCTCTTTACCCTAGCAAGTTGACGGACCGCAAACGGACACGTCCGTTGGGGAACGAAAAGAACCGTAAAAAATCACAAAACGGACTGTACATTTTTTGTTGGCATTTGGTCTGTTTTCGGTTGCGGAAACTGAAAACGGACCAAGATCGTATTTTTATTCTGTCCTTTCATTAAAAACAGAATTAAAAGCAAAACAAAAAAAAAATTAATTTAGCCAAAATTGTTAATAAAAACCGTTCGGTCCTTCCTCGGTTTTCGCAATCAAAAACGGACCAATCTAAAAAGTACGGTTTTTAAAAGTTTTTTCCCTAAAAGCAGCCGTCCGTCAACTTGCTAGGGTATTTTCTCACAAACGGCTAGACAATCTAAGAACAGGAATAAAACCTGGAAGAGTCCAGGGTATTTGACACAATAAAAATTGGAATCATTAGTATATTACATATACTAATATGCTGTGCCGAGAAAATGGTAGAAATATTTAACAAATAGCAGAGCAACTCAGAACGATATATCGAAAAACTCTGAAAATCACTAAAACGGGCAGGACAGAGTTTTTTTAGGCAAATTGTCAGATAAATATTTTGACAAGAGGAGTAAGGATGCGTGATTGAAGTGGTTATAGCATAAGAAAGAATCTTGCACATGCAATCTTCACTGGGTTCGGTAATGCCAACCACAGAATAAGTTAACGTCGGTAAAATACGTTAGTAACTGCGGTTAATTAACTGGTTATTTACCGGGCTATTTAGCCGGTTATTTGTCTACAAATATCACTATTTGTAACACGTAAAATGCCCTTAAAATGTACTGTTAAACGCCAATGTGGAAGCCAAACCATACGTTATAGTTTCGATTCTTAATTCGTTAATTGAGTTTGGACATATCACATGCATGCAGTAATGCAGCCGACAGCTTGCGTCTGCTATGGTTAGTGTGGTGGAAAGTGCATGAATTATTGTGTGCATGAATTATTAATCACAATTAACCGTAAATATAATCCTTAAATGCCACAACACAATAGGACCGAAAGTCGTAGTATCTACTTTTGATTCGTCAATCAAATTTGGATATATCGTATGCATGCAGTAATTGCAGCCGACAGCATGCGTCTGCTATGGTTAGTGTGGTGGAATTGTGTTCTTTTGCCCGTGTTTTTCGGAACTCGGATGCGCATGATCATGTTCAAGTTATGATTAGTGATCGAAGTATAATTTTTGTCTCCATTCTACACATAACCATCTCGAGTGAATAAATTCATAAGTACATTGAATCGTCGATATAATCATTATATTAACGATTATAGCCGCAATGCAACAGGAGCAAAAATTATAATATTTACTTTTCACTCATTAATGACGCTTGGACATGTCGTATGCATGCAGTAATGCAGCCAAGAGCAACCGTCTGCTATGCTTTCCGTTTAGTGGAATAGTGTGCTTTTGCCCGCGTTTGTCGGAACGTGGATGCGAACGATCGTGTTCAAACTTTGATTTCAGACGGTAGTATAAATTGTCCTACGGTATACATAACTCTTTAGTGTAGGTAAATATATCAAATACTTTATTTATGAGCAGCAGACAGGTTAACAGGGAAATTCTCGTTCGTATTTCTATCAGGATACAAAA
The DNA here is from genome assembly GCA_958510785.1 of Exephanes ischioxanthus. Lineage (NCBI taxonomy): Eukaryota > Metazoa > Arthropoda > Insecta > Hymenoptera > Ichneumonidae > Exephanes > Exephanes ischioxanthus. The sequence continues at coordinate 9,717,224 of OY294019.1, read as the reverse complement.
AGCAACAATGCCAAGAATTTAATAAATAAACCTTAAAATCATTATAAACTCGGACAGATAAAAAGTGTAATCGCTTATGGTTTATACCATAAAAGAGTGAGTCGAAGTAATTTTTTCGGAAGTCAGGATAACGTGTTTGCGTCGCGAGTTGAGGCAGTTGCATCTTCAAAATCTGGCGTGAAGCGTGCTGTCTCTCGGTTTTAAGGGAAGGGTATTCCGTCATTCCCAGGTATATTATGCATCAATTTTAACTCATTTATTTATATGACAAACTTATTTCTTAGGATATTTTCCACGAGGAATGCACCGCGAAAAAAAATCTTAAACGGTTTTTAATTCTTTATTTCCAAAAACTGCAATATATCACGGAAGCCAAATGCAATATCTTCGGAAATCCTATTCTGTTTATTGGAAAACATTGACGAGCCCTAATGTTAGTGATTTATATGTTTAATATATTTTTCCGAAGAGAAAGACATATTGTTTTGCTTAAGAAGAAACTACCCGCAAGTTTTTAATTACCCGTGGAGATGAAACCCTACTCTTATATTTTTTACGTATTTTTTCTGCCATTAACCAGTACGTTAAGAAGAACGAAGGTACTACGGAGTCGTTACGTTTAATCATAATTAAACGTAACGACTCCGTAGTACCTTCCCATAGGAAGGTCGATGGATCATCAATGGACTTTAAGGGATCTTGATAATTCAGCGAGTATGCAACGGACAGGGGTCAAATGTCGCTTATCTTTAAGACTAAGATCATCTTCAAAACGAGCGGGGTCCCATTTTCATAAGGATTGTACTTGGCAAAATATAAAAACTCGAAAAAGTTCATTGAGGCCGACTTTCCCCTAGTGGTAGAGTAGTGGTAGAGTAGCTGAAGCTGAAGCAGAAGTAGTGGTAGAGTAGCTGAAGCGACTTAAATTTTGTTTATATAGAAGGAGTTTATTTTCTATTTATATTTATATGGGTATGCCTGTACACCCACGTTTCAATTACTACTTAATACACATTGTGGCATATACTGATGTGTTTTTTTTTTTTTATTGCAGCGCCAAAGTGTGTCGTTTGCATGATGGAGGAAATTACGCACATCGTGATTCCTTGCGGTCACAATTGCTTGTGCGTGAGATGTGCGTCCATCATCTTTGATGATGGAAACAAGAAGTGCCCTAAATGTCGGGCGATCATGCAGGGATACTATCGTTCATATAATGAATCGTAATCGGGTAATCCTGATCTGTATTACTCTTTTATTTCCCTTGTGCAAAACCCCTAGCAAGTTACGCGGCCGTCTGTTTTTAGGAAAAAACCGTAAAACGGACCGGAAGCGGATCCGTACGTTGAGGAATGAAACGAACCGCATAAAATGGATAAACGGACCGTATCTTTTTGGTTTATCACTCTTTTCGGTTGCAAAAACCGCAATAGGACCGAACTAATTTGAACGAAAATTGAACTTTTTTTAAACGAAATTCGATGTGGTTCTCCGTTTTTTCAGAGCCAAAAAATGCGACAATTCAAATTGCGACATTATGCTTCCCCGCTGGTTCCTTGTATTAAGGATGTATTACACGTACATTCCCAACCAAAAGTTCTTTACGGAGAAACAAAAGAACTGAGAAGGTTTTTTTTACGAAATTGTATATTTATCGATTACAAAAAGACCATTCGGGGCGTTCGTTCGGTTTCGGTTCTCGCAACCGGAAACGGACCGAATGAAATTTTAGTTTGAAACGGTTCGGTCCTCTTATGGCTTTCGCGACCGAAAACGGAGGCAGCGCTAATCAAAAACGTTACGGTGCGTTTCATGGTTTGTTTACGGTCCGGTTCTTTCCCAAACGTATATGCCCGTTTTTCGGTCCGTTGTACAGTCCGTCAACTTGCTAGGGACATCAAAAACTAAACTGCAAACTTGTTTATTTCGTGCAACAAAAATTGGACGAGCCTTTTTTAAGCGTGGCAACGTCTTGACGCAATGTATATAGGGTAAGTAGAGGTGATATGGCCACGGTTTTTTAAACAACGAAAATTGGAGGTTTAACTTTTTTAAACTTAAAAAAATTTGTTGTGACCAACTCTACAAACATCCAACATTAAGTAATTCACTCAGAACTTTCGACATTTTCGATGTGAGATAACCGATCGCGAATATTTATTTATAGAGCTGCAATTAAATCTTGCATCGAAAATGTCGAAAGTTCTGAGTGAATTACTTAAGGTTGGATGTTTCTAGAGTTGGTCACAACAAATTTTTTCAAGTTTAAAAAATGTTAAACCTCTAATTTTTGATGTTTACAGAACCATGGCCATATCACCTCTACTTACCCTATCTACTTTGCGTGTGGCATTATTGGTAGTCAATTAGGCCTAGAGAAGCATCGAGATCGCACAAAACATGTCTTACTATATTTTATGTTTACATAAACAACAGAAAGACAATAATTACCTCAGTCAAATGTTTCAGATGCCAAATTAAAAAGAAAACGGTTTCACTGGCCACATCACCCGGATATTGTGGGGGATATGGCCACGTGGCCATCTCCCCCACAATATCCGGGTGGTATGGCCACCACTGACATGGCAATGGTCATTTTTATCGGACCACTAATTTATCGTAGAAACATGTATTTTTAATGTAACAAATTTTTGTTATTTCCCAAGGCTTCGTGTCCATAGGAGAAGTCGAGTTTAGGACTACGGAACAAAATCACCGATTATTGTACTGCTGAAACCTCCAAGTCGGATGAAGATAGTGGCGGGCACAAACTTTTCTGGCCATGCCCTATGAAATTTCAAGTTTAAATGACTATTGTACATACTTCTCATGTTAAAAACATTGTAGTTGCAAAAAAAGACTAATAATGTAATTAAAAAGTTACAATAAGTAAAATAAATGTTGCAATTTGATTTCTAGCTTTAACGACTTCAATCACCCAATTTTATTCCAAGTGACCCGTATAATATTTGTAGATCTTCTATACATATACTTAAAACTCGTCTAAGAACCGAAATAGTTGCCGGAATAGTAAAACCGAGTTGCCGTGGCAAAAAGTGCTTTATCGACGATTCGATGTATCATCACTATAAGAAACAGGAGACACGAAGACACAAGAGTGAACCAGAAGATACAAATGCATTTTATTAGGGCGGGTCTCTAGAGGTTCTCGGACTATGGTGTGTCGAATCGACAGAAATAATTGGGAGAGTATGGGAAAAATAAACCTGTGAGGCACTCCATTCCAGCGGTTTTGTTTTATATGTAGTTATAGTACTTCATGCACAAGCTGGAAGGATAATTGACGCCAAGTGCGCTATCACATCGCGTTCAAATTTTCGTCGTTGTTCCCTTCTCACGAGAGCGTTTACAGAGATAATAAAAAAACACTTGCGTCCAACGCAAAAATCTTGTCTTAATATATCCTCGGATGTATATTGCCCGGAGGAAGAGTTCGTAACAATAGCACCCATGGACATTTTAGCTTCTTGCATTGTCTCGGATCCGTACAACGAAAAGAGCTTACGATCGATAATTGATTGACGATTCTTTTTTGACTACCACCTCGCGAAGACTCCTCCGTATCACCGAAAGAATACGGCAAACTTTTTAACGCAGTACTCAAGAAGAACGTTAGACGATCACAATCGTCCTTTTTGGCGATACTACAGTCATCTACTCTAACAGTTGCTCTATCCTATTTTGTACAATAATTGATACTTACATCATATATTTCATCTGTACAAAGTGAAAACTCAATATATAATTATTTATATGGAGTTGCGTATAAACCTCTGACGTGCGGTGTCGAGTTTTTGGTGTCGACCTTTCGCAATGTCGAGTTTTTCGTGTCGACCTTTCGCCGTGTCGAGTTTTTCGTGTCGACCTTTCGCCGTGTCGAGTTTTTCGTGTCGACCTTTCGCCGTGTCGAGTTTTTGGTGTCGAAATTTCGTCGTGCCGAATTTTTTTTCTTTGTGTACAGTTGCTCGGTGTCCAATTTTTGCAACTGGTAGGTGTAGTTTTCCGTGCACGGTTATTTGGTGTAGAATTAATTTCGTGCACAGTCATTCGGTGCATAGTTTTGTACAGACTCCTCGTCGTGTATAGTTCAGCTGTGTACGGTTTTCAGTGTAGAGTTTTTTGGTGTACAAGTGCCTACGTGTACAGTCGATTGGTGCATACTTTTTGTGTAGGCCTGACTTCGTGTAGACTTGGTAGGTGTACAGTTGGTCTCCACCCTTTTAATGTCGTCATGTCCGGTCAGGAAACATCGTTAATCCGAAATTGACTGGGGAATTGTTTGCTTTCTGAAAATGTGACCTCGTTTTCTTAGATCTGAATCGAACATTTAAATAATTTCGTATACCATGTTCTGGTTTTTTCTATTAGCCGTGGAATACTTGCATTTTTGTTGCTGTTAATTTGCCAACCATTAATATTTGTAATACTGTCGATTTTTTTTCTGCGATCTTTAATATGCGCAAATTGTTATATCCGTGATGAGAATCATCCTGATTTTTTAGTGCGTACATTCTGCGTACACATGCAATACAGCGGTTGAATATCGGACGTCCGGACGTCCGGACGACGCCTGGAAGGGTTCGCGATTTGTATTTTGCTTTTGTTTCTCTCCGCACGTCAGCACGTGCAGCAATCTTACATGTGACCCGAACTGGACATTGTCATTTCCGCACAGATCATTATTTTTTTAAAGAATATAAATCGATAGGCGACACTCGAAACACGAGAGAAAAAGAAACAGACCTTTGGGACGGTACCGGGAGAGACAGACATGATTTTTTCTCGATCCCTGGATGATCCTATTGTCGAAACTTTCATATAACAAACACGTTCCTTTTAACGGAGATGGACGAGGTCTTACGTTTATATATAAATAATTATAAGATAAAGTAAATGAAATGAAACAACAACGAAGAAAAAATAATTTGAAAAACAACAAAAACGAGAACTTTATTAATAAAATGATCTTGTACTCTATATTAAGTAATTGTTTTTTATATGCGGCATAGTATATTATATTATATATTATTAAAAAGAAAGATTAACCCCTTATGTACGGGCGGCGTAAATAAACATCCAAAATGTTGTGTCTCATCGGCCGGTGGAGACGTCCCTTACGCGTCCCTTAAGGTAGTCTGAGCGGTAGAATCCCGCCAAACGTGAGTTTCATGGAAAAATTCAAACATTACAAGAAGGGATAAAAATCCGAAAGAATCAACCATATCGGAGGTGCTGCAAATACTGTTTTTATGTAATAATAATTCCAAAATGTTATTGACAAATTAACGATAGCAATAATTGTTTACCAAATTACCCGGCAACTCAACTACCTTTTTCCATAAAAATGATTCGTTTATTTTTCTGAATTGGTATGAATTTTTTCTGAATTTTTTGTAAACTTTGCAAATTACGTTTTTTCTATGTCAAGCTGTGAAAAAACGCGATTTTCAAAGATTACAAAAAATTCGGAAAAAATGCATACGTTTTCAGAAAATTTTTGGAAATTTTGCGCACGGACCAAGGAAATCAACTTCGTTGTTTATAACATATTTTATTTATACAAAAGGCACACGTTATATTGTATTATAAGAAGATAAAATATCGCTCGTTCGGACTCGTGGTCTGTACTCGCTCGTTCCTTGCAACGAAGTGACGCTAAGCGTAGCCGGCGTCTCGAGCGTGAGAGGTGGGGGGGGGGGGAAGGAGTCAGAGTCGCACGACAAGGGCGCCCTTATTCCAACACTCCCTCCCGCACTTGCGTCGGCTCTTGTTATTTCTTACCACCTGTAACCAATATGGAAAACACAATTAAAAATAATTACAGGCTTCAATCGTTTTTAATCTTTTCAGTTCGTTCGAAATTTCTCTCTCTCATTCATAATACTGCTAACTAGTCTGTGATGCTGTTCGAATGAAAGGGGTTTTGTCATGACATCCGCTAGCTGTTCCTTTGAAGATATCCATTTTATTTCTACTAATTTGCGTTGAACACATTCTCGAATGTAGTGTTCCTTGATCTCCGTCATGTGCCTCAATTTGCCACTCCCACTCATTTTTGCGCTAGCTTCGGCTGCTTTATTATCACACCAAAGTGTGATCGGGCAGAAAGAGTTATTGAGGATCAGCTTCAAGGAATTGTCCAATGCAACCAGTTCTTGGCATGCCTCGCTCATGGCGACATACTCTGCTTGACATGTCGACAAGGCGACATACGATTGCTTGTGCGTCTTCCAAGCCACTGCGTCCCCATACAACTTGACGACATATCCACTAGTCGTAAGAGAACCCTTGCAGTCAGCAAAGCTCGCGTCCGAGTAAGCTTCCATATCGTCCCGATTTCCCACGAAGGTTAATCCCAGATTCTTTGTACCTTTGAGATATCTGAATACTCGTTTGACCATTTGCCATTCGTTATCTGTTGGATTTATCTGGTGTCTACTTAACACATTTACCGAGTACATTATGTCTGGTCTCGTAGCATTAGCCAGGTACAGAAGGCTCCCTATCGCTTCACGGTATAGGCTGTTTTCTACTGGCTTGCTCTCGTTAATTTCCTCTCGTAATTTTCGTTCCTTGTTTGCCACCTGCGTGGTGAGCATCGGAGTACGTTGTGGATGCATGTCTTCAAATTTGAATCTCTTCAGGATCTTTTCAATATACATTTCCTGCTTCAAGAGAATCTCTTGTTTTTCTCTCGTTCTATCGATCTCTATTCCCAAGAACGTTTTTGGAGTACCAAATTCCGTGATTTTAAATTCCCTTTTAAGTACAGTCGTGACCTCGAGCATCTTTTTCCCGTCGTTACTCGCCACGAGCATGTCGTCTACGTACAGTAGTAGAATCAGGAATTTGCTTTCTTCTCCCCATGTAAAGAGACAAGGCTCTGTATCATGTGACATCAGTCCAGCTCGTTTAGCTACTTCGGTGAATCGAATATTCCACCGTTTAGGACTTATGCGTAATCCATATAACGCTCTTTGCAATTTGCATACTTTAGTACGCCGTGTTATTTCGTCGTGTTCTGTGCCCTCCGGGATCTCCATATAGATATTCTTATCGATTGTTCCATATAAAAACGCAGTTTTGACATCAAGTTGAACGACGTCTAGATCGTATTTGTTGATTATGGCAAATACAGATCTTACCAGAGCTAAGCGAGAAACCGGTGCATACGTTTCTGTGAGGTCGTACTTCTTGAGATCCTTAAAGCCTCTTATGACGAGCCTAGCTTTGTATTTTGTATGACCGCTTGTATCGTTTTTCCTTTTAAAAACCCATTTTGAGTCAATCACGTTGGGTTTCTTGTGATTTGACTCGATCTCCGATAGACGCCAATTCCTCATTGATCGCGCCTTGCCATTTAGCCTTTTCTCTCGTTTGCATAGCTTCTTTATACGAAGATGGATCTTGGTTGATTTCGGCCAACAGAGCGTGATAGCTAGTGTCGTTCATTTCGCTCGTCACATCCGATGTTTGCGCTTTTCCCGTCTCGTTCAGCTCTTCGTTCGCAACCGCATCGTCATTTCCTCTCGTTTTCTTAGACATCGCGTTTTCGGGATTAATCGGATTTTTCCTTGGTCTACCTCGTTTTCTTTTGGCTTCTCCCTCCGGTTTTGAGAACTCTGGTGAGTTTTCACTCGTTTCTCGATCGAATTCAACAAACCAATTCTCTCTGTTGACTTCACCAGATTCGAACTCCCAGTCTTTAATACTTTGTTTACGGTATTTATCCCCATAAACAAGTTTCTCGTTAAAGCGGACGTCTCTACTCTAGTAAAATTTTCCTTCTTCAGGTCTGAGCAAGATGAATCCAGAAGGAGTGTAGCCTACCATAATCGCTCGTTTTCCGATGCTCCCGAATTTCGGTCCCGTGTTTCGTTGGACTTTCATGTAAACCAGACATCCAAACCGTTTCAACTGAAAAATATCAAAACTCTTCTCTGGTGCAAACTTCTGGATAGGTATCTCCATATCGATAGACTTATGCGGAGTCCTGTTGTATGTATATGTGGCTGCTCCGAGAGCCAGATCCCACATATTTTCCGGAAGTTTCGAATCATAAATGAACGAACGCACCTTTTTCTGGATCGTCTGATCAAATCGCTCAGCCACTCCATTGTGCTCGGGCGTGTATGGAGTCGATAGTCGGGATTCGGCTCCGATTTTATTGAGGACTTCGATCGTGTACCCTCCGGTAAATTCGGTCCCCTGGTCAGATTGCAAGTAACAAACCTTCGCATCGTAACCCAAAAGATTCCTTGCACTCTTGATGAACACTTCCAGGCATTCTCCCGTTTCACTTTTCGTTTTCATAGGATAGGCCATCGCTAGTCTCGAGTAGTCGTCTATGAATACCGAAATGAATCGATAACCCTTCGGATGTGTTTTAGGACTTATAGGTCCCATCGTGTCGGAGTGTATTCTCTCCAATGGTTTTGTCGCTCGTTCTCTCGTTTTGTTGAAGGGTAGTTTTGTTACGTCCTGACCGGCGAATGTTCAGTTCGCTCGGAAAGTACCATAAATGAGTGGTCTCTCTTTCGGGTCAAGGCGTTAGCCCTTTACCCAGGGACGGAGACCTCGCCGTACTGCCGTGGATTTATTAAGGGAAGACGTACAGAGGTAGTGAGCCTCTGGGAGAACTACAGGCGAACACAGGTTGCATGCAGAAATAAATGTTGAAGTCGGAGATTTCAAAGTGATACTCACAAAATATTTATATTGTGCGGTGAAAAGTTCGATGTTACACTGTTTTACAAACTTGAAGCCGAATTGCTCGGTTTTACTTTTTAATGCTGGACTCTGCCTCGCAGGGCTAGAGCTTCGTCGTAGCAGAGCCTTGCTCGCTCTGTGTAGCGGTGAACGTAGTCGCAGGTTCGATGCCGGTGAAGTAACTGAACGTATTCGGAAAATTCGGTCCTTATATACTAGTTCTAGGCGACTTTATGGCTAAATTGCGTGCCGTTGGTTCATTGTCCCTTAATTTTGAAAAGGGGCGAGAATCGGCATGAGTGAATAGGAATATAGGTTAAACGAATGTGTGTGAGTAAAAGATGCGTTTAGGTGGGGATTTTGTAGACTCGTGGCTAGAGTGAGACAGACTTCACGTGTGCTTTAAAGATTTAGATAATGAGGATGTATTGAACGAGAATAATGCACAGGGCTTTTATGCGTGCGTAATTTAGAATAGAGTGAGAAGATTTTACGAGCGCGAGTGAAAGTTCGGCGAGCGCGAGGTTTTTGAATGCTGAAGAATGCATTAAATGAGTAGGGTTTTTATGCGAGTGTAATTTAGAAAAGAGAGAGAAGATTCTACGAACGCGAGGGATTTGAGTACTGAGAATGCATTAAAGCTTTTATGCGTGTGTAGTTTTGATGTAGTGTGCGTGTAAAGGTTTGGTGCGTATGCGTAGATTAGAAAAGAGTGAAAGAACCGCCAGGGTCAGAGCGAGAGTTTTACGATTGTGAGGGATTAGAGTGAAAGGGCGAATGGGTAGGAAAATGAATTCTGGCGCGTGTGGCAGCGGCACGTGCGGCTGGTCAACCTAATACAGCGATTGATAATTTTTGTCTACGATTAGGTGTTTCTGACCAAAAGAAGTATAGGTGACATGTTGCGTAGGACGTAACAGTTTATTGAATTTTGCTATCATACAAATTTCACACTCTTTAATCGATTCATCGAATTTTGCGCTTTGCAGACTTTTATTTTTCGGAAACCTCTTTTGCAAAGACTTTAGATAGTCTACAGACGCGTGTCCGAGCCTTACGTGCCACAATAAAGCCTTATTATTGTCCACGAATTTCTCGTACCTGTCGTTGAAAGGTGTTTCATCGCTCGTAAATTCTTCAGACTGAATATCCTCAACATTACCTAGTTTTCGATCCCAAATCGATAGATCGAAGTTGAAATTCTGAATACTCGGACCAATTATTTCGCTCGTAATTTCCTGACTGTCGAGATTTGTCTTTTCGTTTTCCTGTACATCAGTCACAGAAATCTTTTCTGCCTCTGTAGACCTCTTTTGAGCCTCAACTTCGATTGATTTTGAATTCTCGTCTATTTGAATTCTATCCTTTGCTTTCACCATACTCCGAGTCATATATCTAGGTTCATTTTCTGAGCTTTCTGTTGTTAAATAAACTACTAATCTCTTCGTTTCACTCTCGTTCGAACGTTGGAATATACCACTCGTTTTATCTACTTCCAGTTCGATTTCCCAGAAGGGTTTTTGATAGATTCCCTTGATAAACGACTCGTGTGACGTAGGATCGAAAATATCGATTTGTCGGTTGTCCAAGTAGATGCTCAGTCCCATATCCGCGAATTTTCGTAGGGATAAGAGATTTTCAGATAAGGCTTTGGCGCATATAACATTTTCCAAGCTCATAGACTCGACATTATTTAACTTGACTTCTATCGTTCCAACTCCCTCCGATTCTAAATCGGCGTGTGCCTCTTTATTCGCACACTTTATCGAACTTTTCTTCGTATGATCGAAGGTTTTGAATATGAGCTTGGAATTTGTCAGATGCTCAGTTGCACCCGAATCAGCAAGAAATTTCGTAAAGGTAGTATTACTCTCAACATCGTGTTCGTTAATTTGCAAATTCGATGGAGTCATTGTACTATAATTGATCATATTGATTTCTGTACTGTCAGTCTCACCTTTACGCATCTTGTTACCATTCTGGTTTTCCTTCTCGTCGTCTTGGTTTTCCTGGTCCTTGTTCTTCTGCTGGCCGCTACGTCCTTTGTCGACCTTCGCTCGTTTTGCAGAATTTTCTCGATTCGGCCCTCCAAACTTTCGCTTGCCACGGAAGCTGCTGCTGCTCTTCGGACGATAAGCGTTTTTGCCGTGTTGTTTTGACGATGACCCATATTTCGATGACGTAGTTGGTTCACTCTGCTTATTCTTCCGTACCGAGCACTCTCTCGCAATGTGTCAAATTTTGCCACACTCGTAACATTGAGGTTTTGAGGCCTTCATTTGGACATGCGTCAGCGTGATGACCCTGACCCCCACATCCGTAGCATCGGTTCTTGGAATCATGTTTCCTTACACTCAGTGCCACAGGTTTCGTGTCGTTTGTTTGTGTTTTATTTGCTTCGTGCTGGATGATGAAAGCCTTTAACTGATCGTACGTAAGCCCTTTTCCAGTTGAGTTCGTAGTCAAAAACTCAATCGACTGAACTTGCGGTATAGCGGTTGTGATCGCGTTGAAGAATGCATCCCTCTTTTCGTCATGTGAGAGCGGATTCACGTTTGGGAGACTGTCATAGTTTCGCACTAATTCTTCAAACCGATCCCAGAATTCCGCAGCTTTCTCTTTGCTTGGAACATATTCCATGTTGTACAGTCGTTTTCGGATAGTCATCGACGTCAAATTCGTCTCGTATCGTTTCAATTCCTTGATCTTGTTTATAATCTCGATTGGATCCTTAATCTTATCGATTCTTGAATAATAATATTGATCCAATCTGTTGATCAGGATGTCTCTAACTTTGAACGTATGTTTTTCTCTCGTTGCATCGTCCACCGTAAAGTTAGGTTTCTCATTTGGATTGATAATATAGAGCAAATCCAGAATTCTCAATTCAGACGTGAGAAAATCCATGAAATGTTCATATTTTGTTTGAGGTGTCAATTTATACTCTCGTTTGCTCGAATCTTTGCCCACCAATTCGACTCGTATTTTCTCACTTATTTCCTTGACTACATCCGTTCCCGAAGTACTTGGACGATCTACGTTTGTATTTGAGCTATGGCCTGTTTGCCTCATTTCTTTCCGTATCAGCTCAATTATTTCGTCGCGGCGAATACCGGGTTCAGCATTTCTCACTTCTGAGCTTACTGAAGAAGGTCTTGGAATTGCCTTGTCCCTCTCGTTTTGTCGTTCGTCGCTTCCGGAATCTTGATTTCCCGATTTACGTGGATAATTCCCGTCAATTTAGTCGATAAGGGCAGTCATCCCTTTCAAGAATATTTTTGTCATATCCCTTTGAGTGGTCGTCAGATCGTCTAATGCCTTGACGACTTTGTTGAAACCAGTTCTATTGTCATCTCGATCACTTATTTCGCTCGTTTCAAATGACTTGTTGCTGTCAGAATCTTCATGACGTTCGTCGACCTCGTTCCCTTTGTCGACCGAAGAATTCGGATTGCTGTCGTTCCTGGACATGATCAGCTTGGTTCCTTCTCGTTCTTTGTCATTAATTGCTCTCATGACAACTTTCCGCTCGTTTTCACCGAGAGTATCCAGTCCTGTAATTTAACACTCGTAATTAAACACTCGTATTTAACAGTCGTATTTAACACAGCAATCGTACATTTTTAGAGGAATATCGCTTACTATTCTTTCAACCGAACACAAGTTAATTGAATAGAAGCAAACAAGCATTGCGGCATTCACACACAGGAATACCTCAACGCATGCTAAGTCTCCCACAGTGTCAGAGCGCACGGCGGATAACACTATAAAAGATATTTATTTATAATTATTTTCCTCCTTTCCTCCAGTAAAATTCGATGCGTGCGTGACAACGCGCTCTTTCATAAAGCGTGCGAGGTTTTCTCCGAGTCTACGCACCCCCTCAGCTTCAGAGCGCACAGCGGATAAAACCCCGTGAGTAGCGCAACAGAGAAAACTCGCAGCTTATTATCGGTTTTTTTTTTTTCCGAAGCGACTCGTTATTTTTCTATTAATTTGGCTCTCGTTATTAATAGAAAGATCAGTTCTTACCAATTTCATATTTCGTGTCAGATTCAGTAGTGAAAATGATCCGTTCTCCGATGCAGGTTACTGAGATCTTTTCATCTGGATGAATTTTGTCGAATTCGAACATCTCTCGGTGCGTGCGGTAAAATGCCAATAATGTCAGACTATCTGTATAAACATAGACATAATACGTGTAGATCCTTGTATTGAATACTCAATCTTTTTCTACACGCATATACAAAAGTTTGTCTATCATGTTGCTTTAATTCCAGGCTATCTTACCCACATTTTGAGAACTTTGGATACATCTAAGTATACATTGTTCTCACAGGCTTAAACTACGTGTATATGTGTATTCATCGATGTGCGCTTACTCGTTCGATCATCCGATCGTTACACGGCGTCGCTCTTTCTTTCGTAAACCGTCGTGATATCTCTTGTTACGTCTCGTTTCTTTCTCCTCGACACTCGTTTCTTTCTCCTCGACACTCGTCTCTCTCATCGACACTCGTTTCTCGTATCGACGCTCGTTCCTCTCGCTAACGCTCGTTGTTCTCTCGTTGGAGCTCCCTCTCTCTCACTCTTTCGTCCGTTGGTTCGTCTCGGTATAGCGCGGTCTCCCGGTTTGTTTACATTTTGCTGTTGCCAGCCGCTCTCTATACCGGCCTACAAGGTAACGCGCGCGATATACCCGAAGACAGACAAGTCGCGACTTGTTTCGACGCCTTTGTCTAATTCTCTATGTGCCAGCCATTTTGACAGACTTCTTTTGTTTTGCGTTAACGACTTTTGCTCTTTGATTTTCTGTCGGTTCAGCTTTTGAGAATTTTTTCACGACGACTTTTCTAATTTTACGAATTTTCGCACTTCGACACTCGCGATGAATACACACATACTTTTGCCTGATTTCGCACTAAGGTTTTCGTTTTATTTTACTTACCCCTCGAACCAGAAGCAGTGTCTCTCGTTTCTTTATTCTCTGCCATTCTGCCAGGGGTATCGTCGTCTTCCTGCTTTTCGTTAAGACTTCCCTTTTTTTTCCTTGTCCGCACACTCTTCCAATTGTTTCACAGAAACTTTTCACTCGCGCAGTGGAAGCGTGCTGGGCCCATAACATTTTGGAAATTTTGCGCACGGACCAAGGAAATCAACTTCGTTGTTTATAACATATTTTATTTATACAAAAGGCACACGTTATATTGTATTATAAGAAGATAAAATATCGCTCGTTCGGACTCGTGGTCTGTACTCGCTCGTTCCTTGCAACGAAGTGACGCTAAGCGTAGCCGGCGTCTCGAGCTTGAGAGGTGGGGGGGGGGAAAGGAGTCAGAGTCGCACGACAAGGGCGCCCTTATTCCAACAAAAATAAACGCATTATTTTTATGAAGGAAAATAATGAAGTTGCTGGGGAATTTGTTGAATAATAATTTTTATCTTCAATTTGTTGATAACAAATTAGAATTATTATTTCACTAAATAATCTTCGCAGCACCTGCCATATACTTAATTTTTGTTCAGATTTTTTCCCGTCGAGAGGTGTTCGAAATATTCTCTGAAACTCACATTTGGCGGCAATGCACCGCTCGGACTACCTTAAGGTAGTACTTTCGTTATGTCTGACGCCGTCTAAGTTTCAGAGAGGCATAAGAGAGAATTACAAACACTTCCCGAACGGATGAAAATTGGGAAAAATCAAGCATGTGGAAGGTGCTGAAATGATTTGTGCATAATTATTATTATGCACAAATGGTTTGTGCATAATAATAATTCCAAAATGTTATTAACAATTAATTAAAATAAAAAATTATGCACCAAATTACCCGGCAACCTATTTTTTTTGTTGCGAAAATAATTTGTCAATTTTTCTGAATACGTATGAATTTTTCCAGCACTTTATATAATGATTGAAAATTGCAATTTTAAACAAATTTTAACATAAAGATGACGCGATTTTCAAATGTTACATAAATTCTTTAAAAATTCATACGTATTCAAAATAAGTAATAAATGATTTTCATGAGAAAAAAATAGGTTGCCGGGTAATTTGTTGCATCATTTTTTATTTCAGTAATTTGTTAATAACATTTTGGAATTATTATTGTACACAAACAATCTTTTCAGCACCTTCCATATGCTTGATTTTTTCAGATTTTTATCCGATCGGAAAGTGTTTGTAATTCTCTCGTATGCCTCTCTCAAAATTAGGCGGCGTCAGACATAACGAAAGGACTACCTCAAGTACGCGACACCCATACCTGGCCAGCCAGGGGCACACGTCGCAGTGCCGTCTATGACAATCGCCGCTTGCACGAGTTTAAGCATACTTGATCATATGGCACATTTATATCTCTACCACTCACAACTCTACCAGAAAACATCTCTACCGTATTACAACTCTACCGTATTAGAACTCTATCAAAATCTCTACCACTGAAGGAAAAAACTCTCCCCGAATTTAAATAAAACTCTCCCCGAATTTTTATTTCAAATTCCGAGAGAGTTTTATTTTTGTTCCGGTAAAGTTTTATATAAATTCGGGGAGAGTTTTATTTCAATTCCGGGAGAGTTTTTTTCTTCAGTGGTAGAGATTTTGAACTATCGTTTTTGGTAGAGTTATTAACCGGGAGACTTGTTTTCTGGTAGAGATGTTTGGGGAGAGATGTTTTCTGGTCGATCATATATCGGTGTTAAATAAAGAAACCTTTCATATACATATTAGCAAAAAATATATTTGCTTTATTATAATTGAATAAAAATAAAATGCCACGTGAAACGAAAAGCACAAAAAACAGTTTGTACAGCGCACAATAAGACTGAAGCGGGCGGCCGGTGTACGCGCACCACTGGCGGGTCACGAGCTACAACACGCGCGGCACTCTCATAGCTACAAAAAAAATCGATTGGCATAAAACTCTGAAATAACATTCCGAAAAAAATCGCACGCATTATTTAAGATATTTACTATATAATAAGGTGAAACTGACCCGTCGTTTTTAAGGGGTCCATAGGTACACATAACTATAGAGACGCCTGCCGGCGGTAGCATTCAATAAAAATTCTGAATTAATTTACACAAACTTCGACAAGTATAACCTATATGTTGCTGCTGAGATTTCTGTGAAGCAAACCCTTCAAGTACACTTTTAAGGGGTCTTTAAACGCGTACGTTCTTGAGGCGCGAGCTGGCCGGTCGCGATCCGAAAAGATTCTGAAATAATTCATTGATACTACTTGAGGTATGTACTATGCACTGCCTATCTGTTTTTGTGAAGATAACTCTTTAAGTGCATTTTTTAAATGGTCTGTCGTCTGCAAATGAGTTCGTTCGCTGTCATAGAGTCGCGGGGCTCACTGGTAGCACTCCGAACAAATCCTAAAGTAATGAATAGATACCGCTTAAGGTATGTACTATACATTGCCGAAGCGTTTTTTCTGTAACTGACCCTTGAAGTGCATTTTTAAGGAGTCTTAAGTCTCTATGCGAGCGGATGAACTCATTCAGATACTGAAGGCCCCTTAAAAATGCACTCAAAGGGTCAGTTTCAGAAAAAAAAAACTCTTCGACAGTATGGAGTATATACGTTAAGTAGTATTTATGAATTATTGCAGAATTTTCTCTGATTGTCTCCGGCTAACCCGCGTCGCTATGCGAGCGAACCAATTCGTTTACAGACTTAAGACCCCTTAAAAAAGCAGTTAAAGGGTCAGCTTTAGAAAAAAAACTCTTCGGCAATACATAATACATACCTTAAGTAGTATATATGAATTATTTCGACACTTTTTCGGAGTGTTACTGGACAGCCCACGTCTGTGTGCGGGCGAACAGTCTCGTTTAAAAACTCAAGACCCCTTAAAAATTCACCTGAAGGATCTGTTTTACAGAAATCTCGGCACCAACAAGTAGGGTATACTTGTAGAAATTTGGGTAAATTAATTCCGATTTTTTTTTTATGCTATCGCCGGCAGTTCGACGATCTGAGGTAGACGACCTGAGATCGTCTCCATAGTTATTTTTACTTACAGACTTCTTAAAAATATAGGTAAAGGGTCAGTTTCACCTTATTATATAGTAAGTGTCTTAAATAATAGGTGCGATTTTCGTTGAATTTATCTCAGAGTTTTATGCTAATCGATTTTAATTTGTAACCATTAGAGAGCCGCGCGTGCGGTAACGGTCGATATTTTTATTTTGACATTTTTCAAAATAGCACTATGGGGAAACTAAAAGTCTATTTAACCTAAAAAAAAGGAAAAATTTTAATATTGAATACCGTACACTTGCTAAGAACATTGACGGTAATAGCGAGCAGTGTACAGAGAAAGCGTTCACAATAAAGTAACAATAAATTGTAGGATCGACAATCGAACATGTCGCAGCACAAGGCCGATCAACCTCCGCAGCAGTCGACGTCGGAAGACGACAATGAATCCATAGATGATGTAATGAATGAAGTGACGGTATTGCTTCGTGTAAGTGTAGGCAAATATTTAATATCTAATATATAAGATTATAGTAATTCACAAATTTAAAAACTTTTCGCTGCTGTCTGGCGATTTGTTTTTATTGCAGTTTTACATATGGCGAATACATATATTTAAACTTACAAATAAATATTTTACAGTAAAAAGTATTAATTATTAGTGGACATATCCACCTTGGCGCGCGTTATGTTTCTTTTTTACGTTTAATCGGTGGACGTCGTCGACACCGTAATTTTCATCGGAATTGAATAAACCAAACACCATTCTGTTAAGCAAGTTTAAACGCATCAGCCAACTTAGGATTTCTTTATCATTACCTTATTATTAATACATTTTGCTTCCTCATGGAGGAAGCTGTTTTCGTAAAAAAAAATCGAGATTTTAGTGTTAGAGTTCTTAAATTAGTCCAAAACATCGAAAAATACGATGCGCGTGTGTGTGTATGTTTCTTCTCTTGCTTCTTAATTTTTTCACCCAAAATATCGTCTTTAAACATTAATAAGAACGATTAAAAAGTTGAAAACTGAATTTTCATACGGCTCTCTCATAATGTTTCTTTATTCCCGAAAATTCCTCCGCGAAGAAGCCAACAACACAGAAAAGGCTTTTTCATAGAAGAAGCTTTGCAGATAAAGGAACATTATGAGAAAGCCATATGAAAATTTTAAATTCAACTTTTAAATATTTTTCTTTATGTTTAAAGACGATATTTCAAGTGAAAAAAATTAGAAAAAATTCAGAGTGTCAGTAGAAATAAATTTTTTCTAATTTCGAAAAAAACTCTATGATGTCTTATGCATTCAACCTTACTTAAAAGGAGGCTAAACAGGCGCATCAGTCGCTTAAGTGCGAATGAGATAAAACCATGCGGAGAGGGCACGTGTAGGATGTTTAGCCTCCTCGTGGTAGGATGTTTAGCCTCCTCTTATCAGAATGCTGTTTCGTTTTTTCAATTCCAATTAAAATTGTAGTGTCTACAACGCCCACCGATTAGATGTAAAAATAAATAGCGCGCGCGAAGGCGGGTATCCCGGCTAATTATTAATATCGTTTATTAAAAAAATGTGATTGTGAGCGTAAACACATGTACTATTACTGTGTGAAACCGCAATAAACAAAACATTTCCGGTTAGCAGAAAAAAAAATCCCTGAATATCACCTTATTTTTGGGCCTTTAAGGGGTTTGTAACTCCTTCGAAATGAATAAGCATAATCTGTCATCAGTATAACCGATTATTCTTACTTATTTGAGAAGTAACGACTGTTCTTCTTTTAAGTGGTAAAACTTGTTGTTTTTATCGGGTTTTAATGTAGAAAAACACCGAAGATCTGGCGAAACGCGGTAAGCGCGTCCAGAAAACGCCAGCGCGTCTGGACGATTACTTCGTAGGAAATAATTATCCGGAGTCCTCGAGTACGGATAACGAAGTTTCTACCCGATCGCCAAGAGGCAATATAAATGACGATGTGGCTGACATTGCTAAAGCAATGGCGGCCGTCGACGACAACAGCACGATCAGCGCTCGATCAAACGATCATAGAGAGGTCCGATAGATGCGATGCTGGATCCGTCGGTAGCGGAAGCGGCGTGGAAAGCGGCGTGGAAAGCGGCGTGGAAAGCGGCGTGGAAAGCGGCGTGGAAAGCGGCGTGGAAAGCGGCGTGGAAAGCGGCGTGGAAAGCGGCGTGGAAAGCGGCGTGGAAAGCGGCGTGGAAAGCGGCGTGGAAAGCGGCGTGGAAAGCGGCGTGGAAAGCGGCGTGGAAAGCGGCGTGGAAAGCGGCGTGGAAAGCGGCGCGGAAAGCGGCGCGGGAAGCGGCGCGGGAAGCGGCGCGGGAAGCGGCGCGGGAAGCGGCGCGGGAAGCGGCGCGGGAAGCGGCGCGGGAAGCGGCGCGGGAAGCGGCGCGGGAAGCGGCGCGGGAAGCGGCGCGGGAAGCGGCGCGGGAAGCGGCGCGGGAAGCGGCGCGGGAAGCGGCGTTGGAAGCGGCGTTGGAAGCGGCGTTGGAAGCGGCGTTGCAATTGGTCAAATGGGAAGCTCCGCTACACAGAATACACCGGTAAGTGCATACACACACCCTTTACTCCTAGTCTTAAGAGCATATGAAACACATTCTCAGCGTGTCTCTCCCGTAGCAAGTTGACGGACGGCTGCCTTTAGGGAAAAAACTAAAAAACGGACCGAAAAACGATGTTGGAGAACGAAACAGACCACAAAAACGGTAAAACGGACTGTACGTTTGGATTGGTTCTTTTTCGGTTGCGGAAACCGAGGAAATACCGAACGGCTTTTATTAAAATTTTTGGTTAAGTTTTTTATTTTTTTTTGTTTTGCTTTTAATTCTGTTTTTAATGAAAGGACAGAATAAAAATACGATATTGGTCCTTTTTCGGTTGCGGAAACCGAAAACGGATCAAAGCAAATTTTTCGAAAAGAAACGTTCGGTCCGTTTTCGGTTTCCGCAACAGAAAAAGACCAAATGCCAACAAAAAATGTACAGTCGTTTTGTCGTTTTTTACGGTCCGTTTTGTTCCCCAACGGAGGTGTCCGTTTTTCGGTCCGTTTGCGGTCCATCAACTTGCTAGGGTCTCGCTCCGCCGAGAGCGCCACTGATGTTATCTCTCTCGCACTCCATAGTGTTTCACATGCGCTTAAGGTGAAGTGAAACCTCGCCGAGGGTAAAACAGTTAGGAATTTTTCACGTTGAAATCGTACGCTTTACCATTTTTCGCGAAAGTGCATTGCTAAAATGCAATGAAGAATAGGAGTAGAATGCACATACGTAGTGTTTCGTTCGCGATTTTTTTCTGATATTGAAAGAAAAAATTACAGTGTGATTACCACGAGAAAGCTGCAATTAACAAAGTTGTGCTATATTCTCTTAACTCTACCAATGATCGAAATAACGAGAATGGAAATCTCGGCGATTGGAAAATATGGAAGATATGGGCGAGATCACATTTCGTTATAAGAATAACGTTAAATGTGGAAAATGTGATCGCGTCGATAATTACCGACAAATAATAGTACATTACTCCACGAGGGCGAAAAAGTGTTTCACACGAGGGATGTACGAAATTTTTCATCACAAGGTGCGAAAATGGCGGTTTTACGCACGCGAAGCGGGCGGAAAAGTGGCCATTTCCGCACCGAGTGATGAAAATACATTTTTGACGCATAATGGCGGTACTGAACTTGCTTACAAAGATAGTAATTCCACTGTAATTTTTTCTTTCGATTTTCGGAAAAAATCGAGAACGAAAGACTGCGTTTGTACATTCTACGCCTATTCCGAAAGTTTCATTACATTTTATCAACGCATTTTCGAGAAAAGTGGTAAACCGTGTGCGGCGATTTCAACTAGAAAATTCCTAACTGTTTTACCCTTGGGGAGGATTAACTTCACCTTAATCTGTTTATACGGGGAAAAACTATACGGCCTCTGGAAGACTCGACACATTAAAAGACGGCCGCAATATTACCAATCAAGCGTATCTAACAGTCCCGCTATCTATACCAGATTTATGAAATAATTATGTTCAGTATTATCATCAAGGTTAAGGATGCAAGAAACTCGTTGTGCCAACAGATGAACCATTCAAACGGAAACGTAAGAGGGGCGCCGACTATCATCGCATCAAAGCGACGGAAGGTGATCACCGTTAGCGAGGAAAGCGGAGAGGACGACGAGATTGACGAAAGTCGCACTGCAAAAATGTTGGGCGCGATATGGACATCACTTCGGTAATAATATCAAATGAAATGAAGTAAAAGTACAATACAGAAAAGACAACATACAGTTAATAAGATTTTCATATAATAACCGTCTTCTTTTTTCAGAAATTTGCGCAGCGATTTCAACACCAAGCTGAAGTAAGTTTTTTTTCTAATTTTAAGTATATAGGTAAAGGCTCTGTGCATTATACTAGCTCAGAGACCGATTGTTGTGTCTATGCGCTATGTATTAAAACAAACATGTAATCCCACCGCATTCTATAAAAATAATCCTGTAACAAATATCGGTTATTACCGTCTTACATTTTCAGCAATATGGGAACGCAACTGAATTCTCGATTCGAGAAGTTTCTTACGTTTCAGGTAAATTCCTTATCTGTATCTATATTTGTTGCCGCAAATATATGCTGGGATTTTTCAGTGCCCTGGATCGTCGCGTTGATGGTCTGGAGACGCACGCAGCGATCTAGTGCCTTTCCACCAAAACCTGCTTGTCTCCCTTTGCGAACGCCCCAGGATATTGAGAATTTCGAGCAGATCGCAAATGACGATTACAACAAAGTTGTAAGTAGACGTAGTGGATACGTCATTAGAATTTAGGATTTTCATCAACGAGATCATTGTTTAGGTACATTTCCTCGGGTCGCTGAGCAGCGGAAGCATCGATGAGAGGGCGAACATCATTTTGAAGGATGCAATGGAAGATACGGTATCACCTTTCTTCACGATGCAAGGAGGAAAGAACTTGCCGAAAATCGAAGGAACCCGCTTCTCCAACGCTTTGTATGGTGCGTCGATTCATTTACACACTCGACGTACGATAAAAAAAAGTCTCGTAATTGTCATAAATACTGATTTTAAAACTACATGAAATTCTCATCTTATAATTGCAGCTGCGGTGGCAACAAACTTAAGTCCGGAGAATAGGCCATCCCGAAAGGTTTTTGTCCAAGCAATGACAGCTTCCCTGAAGGCTGCGAAACAGCGCTGCAGGAGACTCCAGGGAAAACAATAAAGCAAGAGGACAACACATGTTTGGAACGGCTATCGAGCTGGGATGGTATACCATCACAGCTCGTCATCCGTTCCAAAAATAATACTGACGATGGCAGAGGTGGCAATATATTGCCATAGCTATTGCTTTTATTAGTTTTTAAATATAATTTTTTACATCCCGATTGGAGAAAATTTTGTACACGTAAAATTTAAATTGAGAAAAAAATAACCACGTCTGCCATCATATTAATAGTTTACTTTTCAGCAACAATTTAGTAAGTTATAGTACTTTTGTTAATATTGCACGTAGCATTATTGAATGATACTTCCATGTTCGGGTCACTAAACCTTTTTTCACAATCCTTGTAACCTTTTATATGTTTTATCCTTGTAAGACTTTTTTCAATAAACAGACATATCATTTTTTTAAGCCACGAGGGAATGCATGCTCTGTCACACGCAAACATGCTGATGGACACGTACAACCGCACACGTACACACCCACACGTACACACCCACACGTACACACCCACACGTACACACCCACACGTACACACCCACACGTACACACCCACACGTACACACCCACACGTACACACCCACACGTACACACCCACACGTACACACCCACACGTACACACCCACACGTACACACCCACACGTACACACCCACACGTACACACCCACACGTACACACCCACACGTACACACCCACAAAGAGCAGGTGTTCCCTCATGGAAAATATCGCACCCCCTTAGAACACCTATGTACGAATGCTGAAAAGGATGCGATATATCCTGCTGGCGTTAGATCAACGGTATTTTTTTATCACCTAAAGTAAACCGTTTTCTTAATTACTCTTCC
The DNA here is from genome assembly GCA_958510785.1 of Exephanes ischioxanthus. Taxonomy (NCBI): domain Eukaryota; kingdom Metazoa; phylum Arthropoda; class Insecta; order Hymenoptera; family Ichneumonidae; genus Exephanes; species Exephanes ischioxanthus. The sequence goes on along the minus strand of OY294019.1, from coordinate 9,694,415 downwards.
CCCCAACATTGCCTTGAATCTTCTACCCGCCTCCCCGGCATTGCCTTCACCATCAGTGTTTTATCTTGTCTCCCTATTTCATATGCTAATGATCGCTTTAAAAGATTTTCAGGCACAGGTTGTGAATGTGTGATGGATGCGGGTTGTAAGCGGAAAACTGACTGGGTTTAGTATTTTTTTTTTACAAATGTCTATTGTAAAAACATATAGCACCAGGTCAGTTTGATGCTTACAGCTCGATAGTCTTGGACCCAGTGGCTTTGGGGTCCAGAAGTGTACGCGTAAGCGTACACGATTTCGATATACCACACGCATGGGGAACTGACACTCGCGTACTTTTAAAGGCGAGTGTGAGTTTCACATGGTGTGGTACTCTCAATTTTGTACGCATCATCATCAATATTGTATTAACAACATCATGAACATGCAGATATTGAGGTGTAAATATATATTTTTTTAGATTTTTTGGGATTTTTATTTATGCGATGTATTGAACGATGTATATTTCTCTTGTTATTTAACTATTAGCACTATGCTCGATATAAAAATCTATGTTAAAGGCAAAAAAACAAATGTTTTGCTACTTACCATTTATAAAACCTGGCGCGCGCGAAACGCATCGGTATCACTGATCACTGATAAAAATAATAGCAGATCAATTTTTATGGATTCAACGTGGCAAAAACTGTACGAAAATGATGTCTTCGATATTCTTCAATAAATAAACTTTTATCGGCATTAATATCGATTTGTCTTCTGAAAAAAGTCTATTGTTTGTGGTGCGATGGTTCAAATGTTGAAATAATTATAGCAAGCCGAGACCATAACGGCACTGCACCGTGCGAGCCAAGATTAAGATTTTCCGGCGTGCTGACACTGTGTCGGTGTCATGACGTTGTGTCGAAAAAATATAATTTCCCTCCCGAGCTGGGCAAAGTACTTGAAGTACCAAGTATATCATGCATTTGGCACTTCAAGTAATTTGCTCAGCGCTGACACAAAGATTATCGAGTTGCATGCATGCATCTCAATTGAAAGCACTTAAAGTACATAGTACTTATTTGGTACTTTAATTCCGGGTGTACTTTAAGTACTTGGAAAAATGGCAGTCCTTAAGGACCTGGAATCAAAGTACCATTATTTGGTAATATTTGGTTAGTACTGTGACGTGATTTTTCGATCACCGTCACAAAAACACAAATAAATTAAAGTTTTACGGATACGGCTATCGATTTAGTTCGGTTAGCCCGTTACAGTTCCCGATTTACTGCTCCTCGGCTCTCCAGGTACCGTCCAGCTCTCGTTTAAGTAAAGTTCGTTAAGGTCACGATCCAGTGGAGACTTTACTGATGAGCGTGGGTGTGGGATAAGCTTGAAGATAAGATCAAAAGATTCAGTTCAGGTCGGAATCCTCGAATCTATTCGGTGGAGAGAATCTCGAAGCAACGAGAAACACGAATAGAGGAGAGACCGACGAGATCTCGTCGCGAATACGTCAAAGTCCGGTGCAAACCCGGCACTCTGTTTAGGTGATAACGCAGGACGTTGGAGAACAGGCGGAGGTTTAAGTACGGTCTGGGCAAGGTCGGAACACCTTGTGCTGTGTTTTAGTTAAGAGAGAGAGAGAGCCTTGTTTTCACGTCCTGAGTTTGGAGTAACGATCGCGACGAATCTCAAAATTACCGCGTTACAGTTTCGGTTCCCGCCTAAGTAACGCTCTGGAAATAGTTTGAGAGGGCAGTAGCTATCGGGTAAGGATTTCGCGATAATCATAACGCTTTCTTAGAATATCGTCGTAGGCTAATCAGTCTGCCGAGAGTCGTCCTCGAGGCAGCTCGGACCTCTCGCGCGACCGGTGTTTACGTTTGGGCTATTGTCTCGCGCGCTGAGTCGTTCGCTCTCGCTCGCGCTGCCGTAGACTCCGGCTATCGCTCTCGCTTCGGTTCGCGTATCTCGTTCACGCTACCTGTCACTTTGCGCGTTCCCTAGTTGACTCGTATGTGCGGTGTTTCGTGCGGATTCGGTTCCGATTTTACTACCGATTTTTCTGTGCTCGAGATGCGTTCTGAGGAATGCTTTTGAGGTGCAGTGATTGTGTTGGAGTTCTCGAGGCATCGTGAGATGCAGTTCCCGCCCATTATTGGATTAGAATACGCTGATTCGGTGAGTTTATCGTTTCGGTAATTATTTGATCGCGTATCGATCCGCTCTCGTTACGCTCGCTCCGACCCCCCGGTCAGCTGAGCGCTCCCGATGCACGAGCGTGCGATCCCGTGGCTTAGCAGCCAATAAATAATTGTTCCCGTTATTTAAAGTTGAGATTCCGGTTTCGATTTCGTGTTACTTTGTTGGCCAAGGATCGCGACCCTTCTACCATAACCCGCATCCTGAGCAACCGTGCATTTCCGCAACCGTTCGCTTTCGCGAATGCATCGGCGTTAGTTCTCGTACCGTTCAGTTCTCGTTTGTGTGATCTCGTTATTTTTTATTCTGTTTTCGTGTATTTCCGTTGCGGAGGTCGACCGTTCCATCGACCTCCAGATTAGTCCGGCTTGGCGATTCCGGCGAAACAAAAATCGACCCTGCGGAGGTCGACCGTTCCATCGGCCTCCAGATTAGTCCGGCTTGGCGATTCCGGCGAAACAAAAATCGACCCTGCGGAGGTCGACCGTTCCATCGACCTCCAGATTAGTCCGGCTTGGCGATTCCGGCGAAACAAAAATCGACCCTGCGGAGGTCGACCGTTCCATCGACCTCCAGATTAGTCCGGCTTGGCGATTCCGGCGAAACAAAGATCGGCCCTTCGGAGGTCGGCCGTTCCACCGACCTCCAGTTTAGCCCGGTTGTTAATACCGGCGAAACAAAAATTAACTGGCGCCCACCGGGACGTCGATGCATCCGTGCAGGTGGGCGGCCGAAGGTGACGTTTTCTGAGTTCTCGATTTCGCGCTCCGCTCCCGTTCGGTTTGAGCTTCGATTTTCGCGTTTTCGGTTTTGTTTTTTTGTGTTTTCTTGTTCGCGTTGAGATCCAGGAAAATACGTCACAAATGGCGCCCAACGTGGGGCCACGCCAATAAAGTAACAGCTCCCGTTTTATTTGTTCTAATTACTTTGATTTCGCTCCCGCTCGAGAAAAATAATTATTTCCTTTTATCTTTCTCTCGAAGTCTCTCGCGTTACCGAGTAACGCGCTCTCGCTGTGGATGTTCGTACGAACCCACTCGTTCCCGATGACGGAGACAGACCGTTCGATTAATTTTTTTGTTTATTTTAATTTTTTTTATTATTATTAAAAAATTTTTTTGGGGTCGCTCCGTCCGTTCTCGAACCCCTGAAAGGTGGAAACATCTTTTGGGGGAAAACAAAGTGCTCTCGAATGCCTCGACGGCAAGTTCCCGGAGGAAGTCGTTAATTTCGAATTTTTCGAAATTGGCGAATTTTCTCGCCTGGACGCTCGCGCGTCACGCGCGCTGGAGTGGGGGGCAGTTACCATTAGCCGAGCCCCGGCTCTTATCGCGAAGGTTCTAGAATTGTGAAAAACAATTTTGAGTTTCGAGGAGTCCTCTTCTCCTCGCCCTTCTCGGTCTCGATCACCGAAGTCGACCATTTCTCGGTCACTTCGTCGTGGACTACCGCCGTGAACGGTCGAAAGCTCCCGTTTTCGGAGATGCTCTCGATCCTTCATACGCTCTCGTAGGAATCGCTTTGCGTTGTTGAATTAATCTTCGATGCCGAAGTGATTTTTCCATCTCGCAATAGTCTCGATTTCGAATTAATTTTCGATTTCAATGATTTTTCGCTCTCGCAATATTCTCGGTTTCGAATTAATTTTCGATTTCGATGATTTTTCGCTCTCGCAATATTCTCGATTTCGAATTAATTTTCGATCTCGATGATTTTTCGCTCTCGCAATATTTCTCGATTTCGGATTAGTTTTCGATTTCGATGATTTTTCGCTCTCGCGATGTTTCTCGATTTCGAATTAATTTTCGATTTCAATGATTTTTCGCTCTCGCAATATTCTCGGTTTCGAATTAATTTTCGATTTCGATGATTTTTCGCTCTCGCAATATTCTCGATTTCGAATTAATTTTCGATTTCGATGAAACTTTCGATCTCGGGATATTCTCGACTTCGGATTAATTTTCGATTTCGATGAAGTTCTCGCTCGAGGAATATTTTTCAAGGTCGAATTAAATTTCGATGTAGATGAAATTCCTGCTTTTCGACCGCGAATTACTTTGTCGCTGTTGGAACTGGTTCTCGTTTTCGAACGCGCATTAACTTTCGCAGTTCGAATTAATTTCCGATTTTTCGAACGCGAATTAATTTTCGCTGTTCGAATTAATTTTCGATTTTTCGAACGTGAATTGAATTTCACAGTTCGAATTGGTTCTCGTCTTTCGACCTCGACTTAACTTTCGAGATACGAATTAATTCTCGTCTCCGATCACGAATTAGTTTTCGAGGCTCGGGATTTATTTTCGATTCTCGAACACGGATTAACTTTCGAAGTTCGGAATTTATTTTCGATTTCCGAACGCGAATTAGCTTCGCGGTCCGGATTTGCTCTCGTTCTTTCGAACGCGAATTAATTTTCGCTGTTCGGAAGTTGTTCTCGCTTACTCGAACTCGAATTAAATTTCGATGTTCGAGTTTGTTATTTGTTTATTGTGTTTGTTCAGTCGTATGGTTGTCGTATTTGTTCGGTGTTTGTCCGAAGTTTGTTATTTGCGTCTTCGACGCGAATTCATTTTCGCCGTTCGATTTTATTCCCGCTACTTCAAACTCGAATAAATTTTTGACGTTTGAATTGTTCTCGTTTATTTGAGCTCGAATTAACCGTCGATGTTCGAATGTATTTCCGTTTATTTTGAACTCAAATGAAGTTTTGAAGTTCGAATTAATTTTGTTCTCGTTTTCCGATCTCGGAATTAATTTTCCGAGGGTCGAATTAGTTTCCGTTCTTGCTTTCGAACTCGAATTAATTTTCGAGGCTCGATTAATCTTCGTTTTCGCTTTCGAACTCGAACCGATTTTCGACGCTCGAAGCGGTTCCCGACCTTACACATAGGTGAGTCGTGAGCGCGCTTACCTTCGCTCGACTCGATTTGGCTCCCGAAAGAGTTGTCGATTGTCCCTCCGATTCGAGTGAAGTTTCCTTCGCTCCGACCACCGTAGGCCCTCGAGTTCAGTCTCTCCTGACACTCGTGAAGAGGCTAAATCAGGCGATCTTGCCGGGATACGACGGATTCCCGGCTCGCCGAAAAAGAGGTCGATCCCGGTCCAGTACCGATTTTGGTCAGGCGATCTTGCAAGGATACGGCGGATTCTTGCAAGGATTCGGTACGGGTCGACAGCGAGGCATTTTGCTGGCCGCAGTCAGACCGGATCCCGACGTGAAGCGTGACGGACGCGTGAGTGTTCGACCGCTGGCAACGTTCTCGAAGTTTTCCATTTCGGATAACATCCGATTTGGACACAGCTCTCGCATTTTATGGAAGTTTCAAGTCCGAATTAATATTCGATTTCGAAATTGCTTCCGGTTTGCCAGAAAATGTCGAGTTCGTGTCCTTCGCCGATCTCGGAACAGTTCTCGCCCTAAGAATATTTTCTCGACACGATCTCGCGTATCGAAGCCCTGTCACCATGCTCCCGTTCGTAATCAAAGACAGAGGCAGCTACCGGACGTAGACCCAGCTCCCGACACGTCACTAGGCGACGTTATAGTGAATGCGACTACACTGGTCGCGTAATCGCTTTCAGGGTCGACGTCGATACTTACGGACGCACCGTAAGGGCTCCCATGGATTCGGGTGCTACTAGGACCTTCGAGTTCTAGTCCCCGTACACGGTTTCGGCCATAGCTCGCGCTTGGCAGACCTTTCGGTCTCGGCGTTCGATTATGAGCTGGAAGAGCAAGTTCCCGTACCCGGCCCTAGCCCGTAGCTCTCGCCTCGTAGACCTCTGGGTCTCGGCGCTCGATTCAGAGAAAAGAGCAAGCGGCCGTACCCGGCTTCGGCTGTAGCTCTCGCCTCGTAGACCTCTGGGTCTCGGCGCTCGATTCAGAGGAAAGAGCAAGCGCCCGTACACGGCTTCGGCCGTAACTCTCGCCTCGTAGACCTCGGAGGTCTACGAGGTCAGAGAAAAGAGTCAGAGAAAAGAGTAAGCTTCCGCACTCGGCTTCGGCCGTAGTTCCCGACGATGGAGGTCTCCCCCCAGATCTCGGATCTCGATTACTGGACCAAGGGTCCAAGCTCTCGCACCTGGCCGGATGGCCGAAGCTCTCGGAAATCAAACGGTGAGGACACGGATTCCCACCGATGGAGACAACGCTGCAGGAAGGGGGTAACATAGAAATTTAATTGCTTCCGTGTGGTCGTCCTCAAGAGTGTTGTCCCTTGTCCTGTTATATTACTTTCTCGAACCGCGATTGAGACATTGTCTCTCGTGCCGATCTCGCCTCGCCCTAAAATTCAATGGCTCCCGACTAGTAACAGGGTTGAGGGGTCGCTGCAACCAAATTGTGGGCAACGATTTTATTAAAGGTCCTCGCGCTGAGAGGCCAGCCCTCGCGCGCTCCGCGCGGCCTATACGCGATGGTACTCGTGAGTCCTCGTGCCAGGCCGCGGAAGGAACCAATAGCTACCGATACGTCCTATGCAGGATTAGATCTCGAATAGTTCCCGCAACCTTTTAGGTTGAAACTCAAGGGAGAAAATCCCGGAGTTCCCGCAGTCTTCGGACTGGCTACCGTTTCGACCCATAGGTCGAAACCACCCCTAAGGGGTGAGGAATTGTGACGTGATTTTTCGATCACCGTCACAAAAACACAAATAAATTAAAGTTTTACGGATACGGCTATCGATTTAGTTCGTTTAGCCCGTTACAGTTCCCGATTTACTGCTCCTCGGCTGTCCAGGTACCGTCCAGCTCTCGTTTAAGTAAAGTTCGTTAAGGTCACGATCCAGTGTATACTTTACTGATGAGCGGTGTTGGATAAGCTTGAAGATAAGATCAAAAGATTTAGTTCAGGTCGGAATCCTCGAATCTATTCGGTGGAGAGAATCTCGAAGCAACGAGAAACCCGAATAGAGGAGAGACCGACGAGATCTCGTCGCGAATACGTCAAAGTCCGGTGCAAACCCGGCACTGTTTAGGTGATAACGCAGGACGTTGGAGAACAGGCGGAGGTTTAAGTACGGTCCGGGCAAGGTCGGAACACCTTGTGCTGTGTTTTAGTTAAGAGAGAGAGAGAGCCTTGTTTTCACGTCCTGAGTTTGGAGTAACGATCGCGACGAATCTCAAAATTACCGCGTTACAGTTTCGGTTCCCGCCTAAGTGACGCTCTGGAAATAGTTTGAGAGGGCAGTAGCTATCGGCTAAGGATTTCGCGATAATCATAACGCTTCCTTAGAATATCGTCGTAGGCTAATCAGTCTGCCGAGAGTCGTCCTCGAGGCAGCTCGGACCTCTCGCGCGACCGGTGTTTACGTTTGGGCTATTGTCTCGCGCGCTGAGTCGTTCGCTCTCGCTCGCGCTGCCGTAGACTCCGGCTATCGCTCTCGCTTCGGTTCGCGTATCTCGCTCACGCTACCTGTCACTTTGCGCGTTCCCTAGTTGACTCGTATGTGCGGTGTTTCGTGCGGATTCGGTTCCGATTTTACTACCGATTTTTCTGTGCTCGAGATGCGTTCTGAGGAATGCTTTTGAGGTGCAGTGATTGTGTTGGAGTTCTCGAGGCATCGTGAGATGCAGTTCCCGCCCATTATTGGATTAGAATACGCTGATTCGGTGAATTTATCGTTTCGGTAATTATTTGATCGCGTATCGATCCGCTCTCGTTACGCTCGCTCCGACCCCCCGGTCAGCTGAGCGCTCCCGATGCACGAGCGTGCGATCCCGTGGCTTAGCAGCCAATAAATAATTGTTCCCGTTATTTAAAGTTGAGATTCCGGTTTCGATTTCGTGTTACTTTGTTGGCCAAGGATCGCGACCCTTCTACCATAACCCGCATCCTGAGCAACCGTGCATTTCCGCAACCGTTCGCTTTCGCGAATGCATCGGCGTTAGTTCTCGTACCGTTCAGTTCTCGTTTGTGTGATCTCGTTATTTTTTGTTCTGTTTTCGTGAATTTCCGTTGCGGAGGTCGACCGTTCCATCGACCTCCAGATTAGTCCGGCTTGGCGATTCCGGCGAAACAAAAATCGACCCTGCGGAGGTCGACCGTTCCATCGGCCTCCAGATTAGTCCGGCTTGGCGATTCCGGCGAAACAAAGATCGGCCCTTCGGAGGTCGGCCGTTCCACCGACCTCCAGTTTAGCCCGGTTGTTAATACCGGCGAAACAAAAATTAACTGGCGCCCACCGGGACGTCGATATATCCGTGGAGGCGGGCGGCCGAAGGTGCCGTTTTCTGAGTTCTCGATTTCGCGCTCCGCTCCCGTTCGGTTTGAGCTTCGATTTTCGCGTTTTCGGTTTTGTTTTTTTGTGTTTTCTTGTTCGCGTTGAGATCCAGGAAAATACGTCACAGTACTTATTGTACTATGTACTCTTTGTCCCAGCTCTTTGTCCGACTCGCACCGACAGTGTGCAGATGCGGTGTCGGCACTGCGAAGTTGAAATAACCACAGCAGGCCGACATCGTACCGGCACTGTGCCGTGCGAGTGAAAATTGAAATGCTACGGCGTGCCGTCACCGTGACGGTGTCGTGCCGTGGCAGCGACAAATTATTTCCACCTCGTAGCGACAGTGTGCAGGTTCGGTGTCGGCACTGCGAAGTTGAAATAACCACAGCAGGCCGACATCGTACCGGCACTGTGCCGTGCGAGTGAAAATTGAAATGCTACGGCGTGCCGTCACCGTGACGGTGTCGTGCCGTGGCAGCAACAAATTATTTCCACCTCGTAGCGACAGTGTGCAGGTTCGGTGTCGGCACTGCGAAGTTGAAATAACCACAGCAGGCCGACATCGTACCGGCACTGGGCCGTGCGAGCGAGAATTGAAATGCTACGGTGTGCCAACACCGTGCACGTGTCGTGCCGTCGCACCGAAAACAGATTTTCCACCGTGGGCCGCCACCGTGTAAGTACAACGTCATCATGCCGCGATTAGAATTACCACGGCGAACCGACACTGTGCTGGTACAGTGACGACCAATGCATTTTGAGCCATCACGATGAGCCGATAACGTGCCGACACGGTGTCGTCTCGGTCAAATTTGAGTCTCCATCTCCGTGCTGGCAACGTGCCGGTACCGGGCTATCTCGGCGAAATAAAAGTTTCCACGGCGGGTCGACACCGTGCTGTCCCAATGAAATTTAAGTTGGTACGGTGGGCCGGCACTGTGGTGGCATCGTTCAAGCACTAACAAATCTAAGTCACTACGCCGTGTCGACACCGTGCAGGCACCGTGCATGGTGAGCGATACCCACCAGTTAACTACAGACACGGCACTGTGCCGAGACGGAGTCGTTTCAATACGCCACCCGTGGTATTTAACGTGCCGTCTCCGCCTCACGGCATACGACACGGCACCCATGTGCGAGGGGCCGGGATCACGCCCGGCCAACGCACCGCCCCGACTCCCGGCACGCACGCGAGCGCTGCCGCGAGCCAGGGGCGGCTACCAATCCCTACCCGGAGGCTTAGCCCGGGTAGGCCCCTTGGTGAGGGGGGGAGCACTTTCCAAACTCCCTACGGCCTATGCTGGGACCGCACCCGAGTTGAGATGTCGCGCAACTCACACGCACCACTGCCCCCGCGAGTCCAACCCAATGGCCGGGCGGTGACGGCGCAGACCGTCACCGGGCTTCCCGGCCCCCGCGGTACCAGTATTCGCCACTGGTCGGACGTTCGTGGGTCAATTTGACCCACTACCGGTTAAGGCTCTAGCCAGCCTTGGCACCGGTCGGCCAGCTCGGGTACGCGGGTCCGCCAGACCCGAAAGGGCCGGGGCCTTCGGCCTCCTGCACCCTCCCCTGCGTAAACGGGCGACCTAGTCGTCAACCCTGGCCTGGGCCCTCGTCTCGAAGGCCCAGGCCGCAAAGCGCCTGAGGGCCTGGAAATGCCCGGGGGAGTTGACCACCCCGGTCATATCCCAGGCCCCGTCGTCACCGCGCACAATGCCCATCGCCGGCAGGTCCCTCCGCTCGCCATAAAGCCGGCACTCGAGCAGGACATGAGGGGAAGTCTCCTCAGCCTCACCGCACCGGCACAACGGGGTCTCCGAAAGAGTCCTCCGGTGAAGGTACTCATTCAGAGACCCGTGACCCGTGAGGATAAAGCCGGTAGGGAGGCCGAAGCAACTCCCCCTCAACAGCTCCGCGGGACCCGCCGGATCGGGGACGTACTGGCGGGTAGTCCCGCCATTCTCGCACGCCCGCCAACGGTCCCGCCACTCATCCCACAAAACACCCCGCACCCGGGCCCGCACCGCGGCTTCCCCCTCGCCTTCTACATGAGGAAGCCCCCACGGGACTGGCTCTCCGTGCCGGAGAAAGTACGCCGCCTCGGCGTACTTAGCCTCCAAGTCCCACGGGAGCTCCCCCATGAGCACCGTCATCGCCTCCGTCGAGACCGTCCGGCAGACGGACAGCGCAGCGAGGAGGACCGGGCGCTGCGCCCTGTTGAGCTGGACGCGCGCCGTCACCCTCGCCCTCACGAAGCCCCCCCAGACCGAAGCGCCGTACATCGCGCACGGGACAAAGAGTCCCCGGTACCAGGACCCGATGGTCCTACGCCGGAGACCCCAGTCCCGCCGCATCACCCGCCGCAGCCGGCACACGAGGGAGGCGGTCTTCTCCCGGATCCCCTGCAGGTGGGGCCCAAAATTGAACCGCTCACCCACAAGAATGCCCAGGTATCGGACCTCCTCCCTGTACGGCACGGCAACCCGGTCCAGGAGGACCCTGGGGCGCCTGGTGCTCGCGAACCTGCCACGAAGCACCATGCAGACGGTCTTGTCCCGAGAGACTTCGACCGCCGCACTGATGCCCCACTCCCTGACCGCCTCTAGGGACTCAGTGGCCCGAGTCTCGATCTCAAGACGCGAGTCCCCCGAGGCGATCAGGAGCGTATCATCGGCATAGGCGACGACCTCCACCGCAGCATCCCGGAGCCACCGCAACAGGGGGTCCAAGGCCAGATTCCAAAGAATCGGCCCGGACATGGACCCCTGTGGGCAGCCCCGCTGCACATCCAGCTCAACCCGATCGTACCGAGAAGCCATAAACGCGCGACGTTGGCTGAAAAAGCTCCGCCAGACGCCCAATTCAGGGCATCCGGCGGCACCTAGGATCCCGAGGATGGTGTCCCAGCTTAGGTGATCGAAGGCCCCCTTGAAGTCCACAAACGTACCGAGTACGTATTTGTGGGGGGACTCCTCGACCACCTTCATCGCCAGATGCCACGCATCCTCGGTGCCCCTGCTGGTCCTGAAACCAAACTGCCGGTCAGAAAGGGAGTGAACCTCCCTCGCTTCCAATCTTCGCACCAAAACCATCTCCAGCAGTTTGCCCAAGACCGACAAGAGACTGATCGGTCGGTACGATCCAGCCTCGTCGCGTGGCTTCTCGGGGCCCTTTAGAATGGCCACGACGCGGGCGCTCTTCCACTGGGGCGGAAAAACCCCAGCTTCCAAGCAGCCGTTGTACATGGCCAGGGCCAGATCCGGCACAAACGAGACCAGCGCCCGCAACATGCGGACACCGATCCCGTCAGGCCCGGGTGCGCTACACACCCTCATTCGCTTGAGGGCACCCCTGAGCTCTGCCAGCGTGATGAGGGCCGGGGGATCGGGCGCCGGGTGGTTCTCCTCCTCTCGTGGCTCCCTTTCCGGAAGCCGAGGGAAAAACCGTTCCAACAGCGCCCTGGCACTCGCCTCCCAAGAGGTGGCAAGCGCCCCCCCGACCCTAACCCCGCCAATGTCGACGGGGCCCCGCCGACCCCGGAGGATGCGATAAACGTCCCCCCAGGGGTCCGCGTTGCCCACATCGCCCACAAAGCCCCGCCAGTCGTCCTTCTTCCTTTGGAGGACCAGGCGGTGGTAGCTCCGGGCGAGTTCACGATACTCGACCCGAAGCCCCGCCCGGACCTCCTCAGGCTCGTCCCGCCTTCGGGCACGCTGGAGGGCCACCCTGGCCCGCCTCGCCAGCCGCCTCGCCGAGGTAAGCTCCCGGCTCCACCAGCGGGATCTCCTTCGCGGCACCGTACCCGCCCTCCCCAGCCGAGAGTCGTTCACGCCCTGAAGTAGAGTCGTGACCGCCCCGGCCAGGGCGACGGGCCCGGCCTCCACCAACGCGTCGCTATCCAGGCCGTCCGCAGCCTGCACCAGGGCGGCACCATAAGCCGCCCAATCCACGCGGACGGTCCGCCACCTGAGAACAGGCAGCGGAAGATCGGACGCCCCATCCCTCCGGAGAAGGGTCACACAGACGGAGTTGTGGTCCGAGTGCACCAGCTCGGGCAGGATCTCCCACCCGACCCGGTACACCCGCTCAACACCCCTCCCCAGAGTCACGTCGATATCCGATCTACCCGTAGGTCCGTCAAACGTGAAATACCGGGATGGCTCGTTCAAAACCTCCAAGTCACACGCGACTATGAAGGTCTCAAACTCACCACCCCTGACGGCATTCTGGTGCCCCCTGAAGCGGTTCTTGGAGTGCCACAGGCGGGACACGGCGTTTGCATCCATGCCCGCCACCACAGGGGCCCCCGGCAGCTGGGTAAATACCCACTCCAAATACTGGAGATAGCTACCGAGGGGCTCCCCATGACGGCAGTACACGGAGCTAAGGTACAAAGTACCGAAGCCGCCGCGCACCCACACCGTGGCACCCCCGTCCCCGCCAGGCACGGCGACGACCGTCGCATCAAGCGACGCGTTGGAGAGGACGACGGCAGACTTGCCGTCGCCGCTCTGGAAGACCCGCATCCAAGCCGGGAGCCCCGCCACGAAACCGCCCGCCCGCAGGTATGGCTCCTGCAGCAGCGCGGCGTCGTAGCAGCCCTCGACGAGTGCCTAGCCGAGTTCGACCATCACCCCTCGGGACCGCTGGCAGTTGAGCTGGAGGACACGGAGCCGGACTGGCCCCGGGCTCCCTAGCCCACCAGCATCACACGCAGGGGGAGGCCGACTAGCCATTTTGGCCTAGCGAGACGGGACAAACCGGAGCCCCATGCCGGGCCCGCTCCTCCGCAGCAGCAGCCCGCTGCCCCTCGAGCGCCGCCCGGTAGAGCGGGCACGACCCATCCATCGCCCGATGGGCGGCCCCCAGGCCGGCCTCCCTGCAGTTAACACAGCAGGGAGGCTGCCCCCTCGCCGGGCACGCCGAGGCGGAGTGCCCGACTCCGGCACACCAGCCACACGTCAGCTCCCGCTTTGGGCAGGACGCAGACGAGTGGCCGAAGCCCAGGCACCGGAAACACCGGTCCGTCTCGACGTAGTCCCGGACTAGGCAGGAGTACCATCCCAGGAAAACCCGACCCTTCGCGACCAGCACGGCCGCGACCTCCGGCGCGACCTCCAGGACCCAGTTGGTGGCCTTCAGGGCCGCCCTACGCCCCTCAAACTTCCGCGCGACCCTCACGGCCGCGCGGAACTCCTCCTCGCTCATGCCGGGCGGTCCCTGAGACCGGAGGGCGGCCAAAACCACCCCCTCCGACGTCTCCTCCGGGACCGCAAAAACCCCTAGCTTCCTCCTCGGCGCCTCGGGCGCCGACACGGTCAGCCCACCCCGGCGGATGGCCTCGTTCCCACGGAAGAATTCGAGGTCCGCCTCCGTGCGGGTCTCCACAAGGACACCCCCCGGGACGGACCTCCCCCCCGTAACACAGACCGAGGCTTCCCCGGGGTTGACCAGCTCCTTGAGCTTCGCCTTTACCTCCGCCGGCGCCAACGACCCCTCTGCCGCCTTCACGAAGACGGCATGCTGAGGGGTCCGCGGCGCCCGCCGTCTCGGCGGGGGAGGGGGACACCCCACACTCACCCCCACCGGACGCGGCGGCACCCCCCCGGGGGGCGCCGCAGCCGCGGCTTCAGCGAAGCTCCTCGGACGCCCAGGCGCCGGCGGGGGAACAGGGCGCGGAGCCGCCCCAGGCCCCACCGATCGGACCGCCACCTGGCGGACGACGAGCTCGTGCGCGGTACGCAGCCCCGCACACTCGCCCGTCAGTCCCTCCACCCGCCCCGACAACGCGACGAGGAGAGACATCATGCCCCCCAGTCTCTCCTCGATGTACGAGGCGACACCCTTCACCACCTTGTTGTCGGGGTTCAGGGTGCTTGCCTGCACCTCCCCCGCCAACTGTTCCGCCCGGGCCACCACCTCGGCGAGCTCGACTCGCCTAGGGGGCCCCTCCCCGCCGAAGGCTGTGGCCGGAACAACCAGCCGAGCGAACGGCGCAGCCATCCCGGCAGCCCCGGAAGGCTCCCGCTCAAGCGACTGCTCCGAAGGCTCCCCCGAGACCGCCGTCGCCTTCGCTCCCGGCGCATCGACAGCCGGCGCGGAGGCCTGACCCACGGTCGAGTGCCCACAGGCCACCGGTCCGTCCACCCCGACCGACGACTCCGCGTCCCCAGAGGGCGGCACCCGGCCCAGGGACCGGTCAGCACCGCGCTCACCTGCGGGTGACTCCCTCTTCTTGCGGCCCACCCGCTTCGAGCTTTTCGGCCCCGGGCGCGCCGCAGACGCGGATTCTTCCAACTCCGTATCAGACCCCGTCGCGGTATCGGAGGGCAGCCCCCGAAGACGGGCATCGGGCTGAGCCCCACCGCTCACCGCCACCGGAGACTTGCTCCTCGCTACTGCCATCCTCTTCAAGTTCCTCGAGCTCCGGCGCGACACCGACGTCGACGCCGACGCGGACGATTCGGCCCCCGACGACGCCGCCGAGTCCTCGCCCGAGCGAGGCGCTTGCCTCTTCATACCCGGTGAGGCAGGAGGAGGAGGACCCATACCGGACCTCCTCTCCAGCCGCACCACGGGCTCACCGACGGGAGTGGCCGAGCCACCCCCAGCGCCGAGGCTCTCCTCCACCTCCATCCTCGATGTTTGGGCCGCGGGAGACCCAATGTCCTTAGACACCTTTGAGACTTTATTGAAACCGGACATATTTTCATAAAGTAGGGCTTTTTTCTCGAGATTCCCCAGCTCGCTCCACCCAACACACCCATACCCCCCAAAACCACCCCTCAACCCGAACCCCAACCCGAAACCCCAAGCCCCCCAACCGGCTAAACCCAAACCGCAACCCCCCTCCATGTACCTCCGGCTTACTGCAGCGTGGCCTCGGCGGGGACAACACCCGGCCACCCCCGCAGGTCCGCACCCCGGTGCTACCGGGCCCTGCAGGGACGACACAGGCTTTTTACACGCGTTGCTACGGGGCAGCCCACCCGGGTAGCGAATCCGAGTCGGGCCCCGGTACTACCGCGCGGCCCCCAGGCGTGTCAACCCTCATCCGAGAGGGCCTCCCAGGTTTCCCGCTGTACCCTCGCCGCATTCGCCAGAGGCACCAGAGGAGGACGGTTCAGGCGCACCGGAAGGAGCGCCCGAGATAACGGGGTGTGTTGCTCTTAGCTGGAACCTCACCGCCGACCCAAAGCGGACACGCCGCTCGGCCCGACGGATCATCGGAACACGGAGCCCCCCCCCCCCCCCCCCCCCCACCACTACAAGGTGGCAACACTCGGGGGGGACGGAGTCGTTACAGCGTGCCGTCCTACCGTGCCAGCAGAAAGCCGTCACATGCGGACGTACATCGCTCCTCTGTACCGACACGCCGTGCCGTCCCGAGCCAGCATCGTGCCGCCACTGTGCCGTCACTTGTCTATCTGGGTGGCTTCACGATTTCGATTATTTCAATATATTTCATTCATCGAGTGTCCTGTCTTTTTTAGAGGGGATCCCCACTCCATTGCCCGCGAGCGAAACGGACGATCCGGATTGGCCACGAAAACTGGCTTCACGATTTCGATTATTTCGATATTTTTCGTTCATCAAGTGTCATGTCTTTCAGAGGGGATCCTATTTATTTCTGTTACTATGTAATTTTGGTTCGACCAATTCAAAACGATAAGTTCCAATTCAAACGGATAAGGTCTAATTCAAACCGATAAGGTCCAATACAAACCGATAAGGTCTAATTCGAACCGATAAAGTCCAATACAAACCAATAAATTCTAGTGCAAACCGATAAGTACCAATTCAAAAGTTATTCGCCACTTCCGAATAGATTCTATCAGAAGATATCACATTAATACCAATTGATTGACGATAAGAGAAGGTCAAAGAAAAACCGATTATTTTTTTTAAATTAATTCTGATTGATAAAGTAGAACAACAATAAGTTCCATACCTTTTGATTCCATTTCACTTCGAGCGCACACTTTCTTATCCCTAAGCTGTTTTAGACCAATATGCATCGAAAAAGAATACGCCGATTTCGTCCCATAGACTTTAGTGACTTATTTTCCAAATAGAATTTTCCGATAAATCTTTATTCAAATCCTAAATAGGGAATGTACCAATAAAGCCCGACTTTATATTTCTATCGAACAAGCGTCATTGTATCGGAAATTTCTTGGACAGAATTCCGATTCAAATTGATTTATCATTTCAACACGGTCATTCCCGATTGAAATGGTTTTCTAATTAGATATTACTATGTCAATCCCATTGTGTTGAGTGACCAATTACATCTTGTTGCTTCCTATTCGCTGTCAATTGGAGGACAAACTGGTCTCTGATTGAGTATATTCGTTCCGATTTAAGTTCAACTAGTTTTCATTGGTTTCATTAGGGATAAATAGGACATTTTAAGCAGGGGTGTCATGGTAACTTTTTCAAAAACAAAACCAAAATTCTTTACGATACCAGTCTATCGAAAGCCAGTGCAACGAAATGTCGGAAACGCTGAACGATTCGGGAATACCCAACGAAGACGATCTTAGTACGTATACATTATACGTATATATTCAGTATTTATATTATAACATTAATAAACGTAAATACTTATTGTTAGGATTTTTTTTTACAGATCTGGAGTTGATACTATCCTCCATCCATCCCGAAACGCGCGACGTTATTCGCAATGCGACAAACGTCCCATACACGACCAGTGAAGCCATGAAAGCTTTTCGGCTCTGGGACCCCACGATATAAGTTTTATATACTTATTATTATATATTCTTTATTATTCTGAAGTAAAACGATTGAGGCACAAGTCGGACACGCGCGCTAATTTCGTATTGGTCTTTTTTATTTTCGAATTTTTATAGTTTAAAAAAAAATTGCATCATTGAAAAAAGTTGATTGAATTGCAGTTATCTTTCTCACACTCATAGCCGTTTCACTTTATTTTAATACTCTTTGTGTCAGTCCCTTTTGTTCGACCGCGATCGTACTTAAGTTTAAATATTTTCCGGGAAAAAATATGATTTCCCCCAAGTAGCAATTTTTCAGATGTTACGAAAAAGTTTTACGTTAGTTGACTTATAAACGCCAAAATGTTATTCGTAAGCTATTACATGTCTCAAAGTCGACTTTTGGACATGTGATAACTTACGGAAAACATTTTGGTGGTCATAAGTCAATTAATGGAAAACTTTTCCATCACGTCTGAAAAATTGCTACTTGGGCAGTTTCATAACGTACGAATAAGATGAGGTGATACAACTCCGTCGGTATCAAAAACTGTAATCTAAATTCGGTATAACCACTACTGTTATGGAATATGAACGACGAGTGTCCGTGCGGTGAGCATGAAGTATCAAGGGGAAGTGAAATATAGCAGTCGGTAATAAAAACTGTAATGAACTTTTCTCAAGGATGTTAATTTTTTTGAGGAAAAAGCAAATTCGAGCCGAATGCGCACGGTAATTTCGCATTTGGTCCGAACTCATTTTTTTCTCAAAAAAATTAGCAGCATTGAATAAAGTTAATTTGAAAATTGCAACTGTCTCTCTCACACGCACAGCTCTTTCACTTCCCCTTCAGAATTTTTAATGGTGCCGGGTGATGTTCTTTTCGTTTTTTAACTTTAATCTGTATAAAAGATCAATCAGTGGCTGAACATTTTCTGATGGCAAAGTGAGTTGAAGTTTTTTCGTACTCCATGTAGTTTCATCTCAATTTAATTGCGGTTAACAGGTGGTTGTATTATGCTTAAACGTAATACTGCCACATATTAGCCTAACCTCAATTCGGCTCATCTTTATAATTTTCATAGAATTAATCGTTGTCTTTTCATGTTATAGTGAGCTCGTCGGTATCGCTGAGAAGATTGAAGCCTCTCGACGAGTCGGAACAAAAAATCTCCTGTTATTTAAATTTATCATAAATAACGGAGATGGAGAACGCGTACAGGTGACCGCGTGGAACGACGAAGTGGATCGCGCCGAAGCCGTAATTAAAAATAAGATGGTGAGTATATTTATATTATTAATTAATGAACAATAAAAAAATATTATGTCTAAGAAGATGTTGCCTATTACTCGGAGCCAAACGTACACCTTGTTATTGCTATGCTATGTTCATAATATCCCAGATAGATAAGTGCCACGACGCCGAGCAGCTGGCGCAATATTTGTGACATGGAAACATGTGTTGCAAATATTGGGCGAAGTGCTCCATTTCATGGCGCTTGTCTATCTGGGATGCTATGAGTATAGCATAAATACAAGTTATGCTGCGCTACGAGTATTGGGCAGCATCTTTTAGAATTTATATATTTTTTTTTGCTAATTAAAGAAAAGCATGCCGTAACATTCGACACACCGTGCCGGCACAATGCAGACATGTATGTTCGCAGGTGACGATATTGTGACGGCACGGCCTTTTGATACTGAAGACTGCTTGCAGTTCCAGCTTGCTGTGGAGCTTTACGCCGAGATTGTGAAGCTACACAGCGAGCTGGAACTGTGCAAGCAGCAATATAGTATCAAAACGCTGTGCCGTCACAGTATCGTCACATGTGCACATACATATTTGTATTGTACCGGCACGGCGTGCGTTCCCGTGCTAGTACTGAGTAGATTCCGTGCCGCCAGTTCTCTATTTGGGTATATTGATATAGCATAATACAGGTTACGGTTGGCTATGAGTGGTCTCAGCGAGATCCACTTCTCATTTAATTTCATATGTATTTTTTTTTCTTTTCTAATATTCTATTTTTTCCATTTCAGATTGTACATCTCGAAGGAGCTTATGCAAAATCCTCCAAGCCGCAGTTTCCAAACAAGGGGACAGTTCATTATGAACTCAACATCGAGCCCTGTACCACAATAAACATCTTGGGAAAGGTTTCTTATGATACTTGCATCACAGACGGTCACGAACAGACGACGTCGATCGCCCAGACGTGTCAACTGGTAGATGTTGGCAAAAGCAACATCTTCAGTCGTAAGTAGTAAAAATAATTTTTTTAAGATTTATTTTTAAAAAGTTGAACATTTAAATTTTCATAGCGATTCCTCACAAAAATAAAAATTTCATTTTCATATAGTTTCCTCATAAAAGCTAAAAATGGAAATTTTCATATCGTTTACTCGTAAAAGGTGAAAATTGATATTTTTGATAATCCTTTATTCATAAAAGTTGAACATTGAAATTTTTATATTGCTTTCTTATAATGATCCTGTATGCGCAAAGTTTGTTCTACGAGAAAGTATTTTTACATTTATGGCTTCTTCATAGAGAAAGCTTTGCAACTAAAGGAACATTATGAGATAGCGATATGAAAATTTCAATTTCCAACTTTTAGTAGGAAAGGATATAAAAATTTCAATTTTCAACTTTTTTAATGTCAACGTCGTGTTTTACTTTTATGCAAAACGTGTTGATCGGTCGAGACACATACACACAAACACACACACACACACAAACATATATTGTAAATATAATTTTTCAATGTTTTGTAAAATCCCGAAAAAAGAAATTTCATCAAAACAAAGCTTCCTCTATGAGGAAGTAAAAATTGGAATAAATTGGGATAAATAAATAATAATTATAAAAAATAATACATTTTTTAGGTTCAAAAAATAATATATTATGTTTTTTATTTTCAGAGGTCGATGGATTTATCAAAATGAACTTTGTAAAAGTATCTCCGCATGGCCAAACTCAGACGTTTGGAAGTAGTTCAATAACGGATGGACAGTATGTGCTGCGCATTCGTATAATTAATTTCGACGAAGAAGAGTACGCTTTCCAAAAAGGGGATCACGTTCGGATTAAAGGTTATATGCGAAGCACTGATGAGTGTTACTTTTTATTTCGTCTCTTTGGTCTTTGTACTTTTTTCCTTTCTCATAGAGGAAGCTTTGTGATGGTGAAAAAAAAAAATTTCGAGATTTTAATGAAAACGTGTTCAGAATGTTCTGTTATGCCGCAGAATCCCGGTTAGCTAATCCGGTTTCGCGTGTAACTGTTTTAAGGGATTTTCCAGTAAAGGGTTGGAACCCACGTGAATTAATAACAATTTTATTAAACAATATTTATTCTTATCAATTTATTAACCCAGTTTGATGATGTCTTATTTAACAAGGTTAAATAATATTTAACTAGCAAAGTTTATTTAACTAATTGTTTGGTTAAATAACGGTTCTCGAAGAATTATTTAATTGTTTAGTTATTTAGTTATTTATTACTATTTGAAACTTTACCGATCTTAGTACTCTGTGCACCCTTGTCGTTCCCTTCACAAGCCCTTTGGGAACGATCTTACGTATTCAACCGTACAGGTCAGAATTGATTTCAGACTGCCGAGTACCTGCTCTGGAACCTTTTTATATTCCTCGAGAGCAGGTATGTCAGCTTAATAACTAGCGCGAGTTTAATATTTAAGATAATCCTGTAAACAATATCTTTCCAAATCCTCGCTTTTTCGTGAGCGGGATTTGGAGCATGTTTTCCCTTTCATAATTCTTGCCTCGGTATTCCCGAGTCGATGCTCCAGTTACCGAGGCGCTCGCGGTTGCCTAACTGCTGCGTCAGCAGTATCGATGCTCGACGCTCGGCGTTCGACGCTCGGTGTACGCCCGATGCGTAACGCAACCGAATACCTCGCCGAACCGAAATAATCGGGGTCGGTAAACAATATGCGAATTATAACTTCGCCATACCCGGGGCACAACATCCCTCCCCCCTAAAAAGAAAAGAAATCCGATTTCTTTTCGCTTGCCTCCGGCGAGCTTTATTTTTATGATCTTTGTGTGCCCCGTACTAAAAAATCCGTAATACGGGAAAAATGGAAGGAAGAAAATTTCTACGTGGAATAACGAGTGCACGTACAAGACAGGCGCGCTTCCGAGTTATTGCGGAATACGGAGGCGGAAGGCCCCGTTATTGCCTTATGCTGACGGTCGAACGCTCAGTAGGTCGATGCGTTCGCACTTTTGGGCTATATTAACCGTCGTTTCGCCGGTGTTTACCTATTCGTTCAACGACCGTTAATTACTACATTTCCGCGCACCGATCGTAAGATGAGCTCCAGGAGAAGCCCAAGCCCGCCTGCCAAGGTACGTACACCTTACATATCGTCTCTTTAGTATAACAAATTTTTCCTCTTCTTTCTTTTTTACTACTATTAATTTAATATTATTAATTTAAATGTCCCCCCCCTTTTTTTTACTATTACTATCTGCTAAATTCAATACTGTCTCCGCGACGTACCCTACCGAACTAATCCCTTATTTTCTTTTGCAGAAGGTACGCATCACCCTCCCCGGCGACGTGGTTTATACCCTTCTGGTGCGCCCGAGCCTCTCGGGTCGGTCCAGCCCCGACGTCGAGGTTATTGGGCCCGAGACGAGCGAGGTCGCGGCCGAGCCCCCTCACTCCACCGTCGTGGCGCCGGAGCCCAGGCGGAGGCATCCCGCCTCCCGCAGAGTCCATGCCACCCGGCCCCTGATGACGTCGGCAGCCGCCATGGAGTTCAGCGGCGCCTATGGTCGGATGCCCAGGCCCGGGGAAGCCCTGCTCCCCAGGAGTCGCCTCGCCCCCCTTCCTAGAGGGGCTCCTCGGGCGATGCCGCGTCCAGCCGAAGCGTCTGACACGAAGTCATCCAGTGAGGAGGAGGAGGAGGAAGATCCGGCCTCCCGCCGCCGCCGTGCAGCCGCGGGCGACATGAATTGGCGCTTCTCGGAATGGAATTGAGGCTTCCTCCATATTTGATTTCGTCTGTTGCGTCGATTACTCGTACATACCTTGTTTTAAGTATATGGTTGGAAGTAATAAAGGGATTGTTTCCCCCCAAAATTCTATGTTCTCGATTCGTCCTCCTTTCCTTCCCTTATGTAGACTACAATAAATGGATTTCCTTTTGAAATAATGTTCTGGTGTACTTCTTGGTTTTTCCTTTTCCCCTTCCCCGGATTACACGCCCACCCGGGTTGCCTCCCGGGGAACAATACAGGCCTCCTGTATGGGCGTTTTCCGGACTTTCCGCGCAGGGCGCGGTAAATTATGTATCCAACGATGGTCAATAGGGCAAGCGTGCCCACACCAAAGGAACCGATCGTATGATACAGCTGTGTAAGAGTCGTCGAGCGGGGATGCTCCGTTGAATTTAGTTCCGTCTTCATTTTGCGTATCCGTACGCTTAGATTTTGTAGCTCGCTCGGGCTATTCACAGCCCGTTCCAGCTTGACGTTCATTACTTCCGCCATTACACGGGGTATTTCTTCTTCCTCAGCCGGTAACAGAGTGAGGTTGTAGACAGGCACATAGCCTGCGCCGGCGATCTGCTGATTCCAGCGCTTAACCGTCTCGAGTTTGAAGTCGGCCGCGGTGACGACACACCGTCCATGAACGGACAACAGCCCCGTGCCGTCGAGCTGCTCCTGCCTCGCCGGCTTACCGTGACACCCGATGCTCACCGTCTCCCCACGTGGTGACACAAACAACCACTGTGCGTGTGACGCATACCCAGTATGAGTGTGTGGGTGAGCCGGACGACTTTCTTCGGACATTGCTGACCCTGACCTACCACTCCCTCGGTGTAGAGTCGCACACCACAGGGAGCATCCGTATTAACGGTCAACGTCGGGTATCGAGGTGGACAGAAATACTCGTCCTTGTCCCTTTTGCAAGCGTCCAGATCCGATGTCGTCACCTGGAGGTAATGCCTATTTTCCCGGTCTACCACCACCAGATCCTCGGCGGTGTCGATGTAGTAATACGTATCGTTTCCCCCCCTCCTTGGGAGCGGGTACACGTAGTTCACACTGTACACCGAAGGTCCGACCAACGGAATTTCCAACAGAAGGGTTATTATCCCTCCCTTTTGATACGCGCGTGGCGTTGCCAAACGTAAAATGGCCGCTGCATTTTCTCGCGTGACGGGACGCGGAAACCCATACCCTGTAGGTATGTGTGGTAGGGCTTCCGTAAGGTAACCCGTTAATGCGGCCGGCGTGACCATTGCAGCACTTACGGTGCCAGAAGCCACACCGGCGAAGAGTTCAACCATTTTTTCTACCTCTCGCAGATAGGTCTCCACGGAAACCTCGATAAGAGCGAGACTTTCGTCGAAATGCTGACGCTCGCTCAGCACCTGGGTACGATTCCGGAAGTACCCGTTCACCGTGCGTACCATGGTGTACAATTTCTGTAGATTCCTCTGCGAGGCTCGTGACGTCGCATTGAATATTTCGAGTGTTGACTCCACGACCTGCAGTTGCTCCTTCATGGCCCTTTTCAGGGTCCCTTGGGTGTCTTGGATTGCGGCGATCTCCGCATCCATCCTTTCCCCATCTGCAGCGTCCAGGTTGCCGGTAATAGCCT